>JANAVB010010792.1:2254692-2593129 GCA_029216955.1 Iris pallida
CTAGTATATGACGTTTGGATATCTTATAACAATTATTTTATGCAGACTAAGCGAATTTGAATGAGTAGTGTTGAACCTTTCTTCAATATTGGACTTATATATATTAAATGGTATATAAAAAAAATTGGTGCCCTCTGAAATTTTGGGCCTGAGACAGTCGTCTCGTGAGCCTCATATCAAATTCGGTCATGCATATACGTCACATCATAGTGGCAAAAGATAACTTTTATATATATATATATATATATATATATATATATATATATATATATATATATATATATATATATATATATATATATATGACCTCTGGCCTAGTGGTTAAGAGAGATGCATGCGGCCCGAGTGGTCAGGGGATCGATTCCCGGTGGGGGCGTTCGCCACAATTACCTTATTTCAATATATATATATATATATATATATATATATATATATATATATATATATATATATATATATATATATATATATATATATAAAATATATATATATATATATATACAGCCGCCTTCTTATACATGAAAATTTTAAAACTTTACAGGACAAGTTTACGGGATAGGCCAATTTCTTATGGAGAGAAAAGAACACCCAAAAATATCTGATTTTGTACGTATATGTTTCTCTACTAATTTCTCTCTTTAAAAAATTTAAATCTCTCCTTTAAAAAACAAACATATCTCTATCTTAAAAAAGACTTATTTATCTATTTATTTTTAAACAAAAAGAGATCTATTTATTTTTAAACAAAAAGAGATCTATTTATTTTTAAACAAAGAGATAGATAAATTATTTCTTTTATTTTTTAAAGTAGAGATTGATATTTTTAAAATTAATCTATCTTTACAAACAAATATACCTTTCATGTTGCTGTTAATTTTAATTTTTAATTTTAATTTTAACATTAATTTTAATTTTAATGTTAAAGTTAATGTTAAATTTAATCTTAATCTTAATCTTAGTCTTCATCTTAATCTTAATCTAAGTCTAAATAAAAATCTAAATCTAAATCTTTATCCTTATCTTTATCTTTATCTTTATCTTTATCTTAATCTTAATCTTAATCTTAATCTTAATCTTAAGTTTTTAATGTTGATGTTAATGTTAATGTTAAAATTAATTTTAATGTTATTATTAACATTAATTTTAATTTTAGTGTTAGTTTTAATATTAAATTTTAATTTTAATGTTAGAACTAAAATTAATCTTCAAATTAAAATTAAGATTAAAATTATCAACTAAATTAACATTAAAATTAACATTAATTTAAATTTAAAATTAATATCAACAATAACATTAATCGAAAAATTAACATAAGAAATAATATTAAAATGAACATTAAAATTAAGATTAACACTAAAATTAATATTTGTAAATATAATTTTTAAAGGTATATTTATTTTTAAAGATTGATTTTTTTTAAATCCACTATTTTAAAAATAGATAAAATTAACTTATCTATCTCTATTTTTTAAATTTAATAAATAAATTTATCACTATTTAAATAATAAATTGACTTATCTTTTAAGATAGAGATATGTATGTTTTTTAAAGGAGAGATTTAAAAAAAAAAAATTAAAGAGAGAGATTTAGAAGAGAACCGTACGTGTATTTTCTTATCCCGTAAATTTGTCCCTTAAGTTGTTCCCGTATGAGAAGCTCTCTCTCTCTCTCTCTCTCTCTCTCTCTCTATATATATATATATATATATATATATATATATATATATATATTTTGGACATGACCGCAGGACCACGTGGCAGCCAACCATTGTCCCTGGTTATCACTAGATCCATTTTTTTAAATTTCGGACCATGAGATCAATGGAAAGTCCACGTGACTTGCAGTCTTGCCTACAGGTCCCACAATCATAAACCGCAGACAGCATAGCACGGTCCTTTTGTGAATGAAATTGCATAGACAGACAGGCCACAAGTGTGCAAATGGAGTACTGGGCTTCTTTGCGATGCGAACTTAACGGTGTCGTTGAAATAGAATGAGGTATTTCTGCTCCCCGGAAAAAAAAAATCATGGATTGCAGCCAAATAAATTCTCCTTAATAATGCCCCAATGAGTATCAGTCAAGACCGGGTGCACTAGAAGGCGAACTAGAATAAGGGATTATCCTCATTTATGCTATATAATAGCTACATATTTCTCTTCCCTAATAATTTTCACATTTCTTAATTAAATTCAATCCACATCAATTAGGTGTATCAAGTTTTCCTAGAAGATAGAGGAATAATTCTTTTGTCTGGTTCCTTCGCAGATATTAGTCCGGTTGGTATAATTTGTGTGCTTAGAGTGTGACTCCTTAGTTTTCTTATTTATAGTATAGCTTAAAATTGGGATAAAAAAAGAAGAAACCCTACTTTGAACTTAATAAGTGTACAAACAAAAAACGAATAACCAACTTATTGCTTCATATTGTTAAGATCGCAAGTGAAAGTTATTATATGACTGACATATAGTTGTGCATAGGGGTATTGTCCGTTAGATGCACCGGAAATTTTCGTGGGAATGGTCAGGGTTCGAGTTCGTCCTTGACATTGTTTGTCGGTCCGAAAAAAATGACAAAAAAATATAAAAATAAAAAATTCTTTCATTTGGTTCCTTTGCAGATATTAGTTGGCAACTATATATCATCCGCTAGTTTTTGTATACATTATTCTTTCACCCACCATATTGCTCGCAAATGTTTTATGATTTTTCTAGTGCTGTTCTGTGATAGTGTTGCTTAACGCAGTGGTAAGATTTCACACTTGCATCATGAAGATTACGGCTTGAGCTGCAAACAGTTCCTCAATATATTAGTGGTACGACTACATCCATCTTTACCTTCCAATTATGACCTTGATTGTAGCTAGAAGCGCTGAGAGTATGGGTGAACTTTCAGTTTATTCAGTTTCAACTGAATCAAAATAGTCATAATCGAATAAATCGATATTCTAAAAATTTAAAATCAAAATTGAATCGAAATTAGCCATAATTGAAATCGAACCGATAATCGATTCGGTTTATTCAGTATATGAACCGGACCAAAAGTTGAAATTATGGTTAAATTATATTAGAAAATGTAATTTTTATAAATATGCTTATTTATTTCAAAGTTGGACTAGTTATTAAATTAAAAATGTTGAACTTTAAAGACACATCTCTACTACTATAAGCGGCTTCAAAACGGCTCCAAATTAAGCCGTGTAAGCCGTATGTGTATCATGAACCATTTTATTTAAAAAAATACGAAATAATATAATTTTACACTTTCTCTTTTTTATTTCGCATAACCGAATACCCTCTTTTTTGTCCACAAAAAATTACGGAAGATTATAATTTTAAACTTTCTCTCATTTTCTTCCGCATAACCAGATACCTGTCTTTTTATCCACATATGTCCATAACAAATTATAATTACAATTTAATTAATTTTTAGAAACATTATATATATATATATATATATATATATATATATATATATATATATAAAATAAAAAAAATAATATATATATATATATATATATATATATATATATATATATATATATATATATATATAGCCAAGCCTAGTGGTCAGTGGCGGGGCTTGCCTCTAAAATTGGGGAGGACTGAACTTTAGGTACAGCTTGAATGACACGAGAACTACATCGCACCGTCCAAAATATTAATTTTTTGAGAATTTATTTGTATTTAATTGTTGTATACTTCAAATTCAAACAAAAATATAAAAGACAACTAAGAAGATATTACAAAAAAACACACACACAAAAATCTCCGAAATTTGGGGCGGGCTACAGCCCACCCGTGCCCAGGGGTAGCTCTACCCCTGCTAGTGGTAGTTGTGAGGCATGTGGTCCGAGTGGTCAGGAGATCGATTCCCGATGGGAGCGTTTGCCCATACTTACCTTCTTTCAATATATATATATATATATATATATATATATATATATATATATATATATATATATATATATATATATATATATTGAGGAAAGGAAATGTTATAAATAGTGTGGAACTAAGCCACCAAAATATAAGGCTAGCGGGTCACAAATTGATCCCACTTAGCAAGCAACCAAAAGAAAAATGGAAAAAACTACACAACAGTCAGCCTAAAGAACACTAAGCAGCAAAGAGGCTCTGCTAGGCAAAAAATTCAGCTTGTCAAAATGAATGGGCTTCTCGTCCAGAACTGCACTGCTCAGCCAATGCCAACGCTGTCGGCACAAACTTCATGAGTGCAGATTGCAAGAGATCTACTGGTTTGACGCTTCACTTCCTCGATTAACTGATCAGTTGAGAATACGAACCCCTCATATCGAGCTTTATTCCTGTTCTTCCATAGAACCCAAGTTATCGCGGCGACGATGTGATCGTTCTCATGATGTAAATCGCACGACCACGCCCTGAATCTGGATCGAACAGAGGTGCCTGTGCCGAAAATGCCACGTCGAGCTTGAAAGTGCTTCCAAATCTTGTTTGCGCCAACTCCGGAGGCGAAGATGTGATCCATAGTCTCTTTCTCAGGAACCAAACAACAATGACATCTGGATGCCAATGAGAATCCGATATTCCGAATGGAGTCATCCGTAGGGAGCTTGAATCGCATGATCCTCCAAAGCAAGAAAGACCATTTCTTCGATATGCATGACCGCCAACTGGGTTGTGATTGAGACGGCCCAAAGACTGGACGACGAGATACGCGCCAAGCCGAGGCGGTCGAGAAACAACCGCTGCCATTGTCGTTCCAAACTAGAGAGTCTGGACCCTCACTGAGCCGGAGGCCCAATCCGCAAATGATCTCTGCGGTCTCCGCACCAAATCAATACGACAACACGGCCTGATCCCACTCGACATTACCCCAGAAATGATTAACTTGGATGTTATTACCTGGGACAGAAGGATGAAGACAGTCGAGGCCCGACCAATTCTCATGAATCGCATCGACATCTCCCGAGCCCAGAGCTACCGATATGTAGCGAGCGCCAATATCGCGCCCGGCCAGCAGCCGACACCAAACTGGGGAGGTGTCTGAGTTGGCAATAGCGTTGTTGGGGTGAATCCGTTTGAAGTATCTGGCTTTAGTGAATGACGCCCAAAGGGAAGGTCTGGTGCGAAGAGACCACCATAGTTTAACCGACATAGCGTTCACTATATCGCTCAGCTTGCGTAATCTGAGACCGTCTTCCTCTGTTGGCTTGGCGACTGAGGTCCAGCTGGCCCAATGACGATGGGAAACTCCATCTTTGCTCCCCAAAGGAAGCTCCCAAATAGCTTCTCGATAGAGAGCAACTTAGGGGGGTTGCACGCGGATAGGGTGTATATCGGCATGGAGTTGAGAACGTACCTAAGTAAGATAACTCTACCTCTGAATGATAAGAAGTTGTTGTGCTACTGGGAAATGCGCTGCTTGATCTTATTAATCATGGGCTCGAAAAGGGCGGAGCGACGTCTTCCGTAAGCAATAGGGCATCCGAGGTATATGAATAGGGGGGAAGAGACTCGAATGCCGGAGATCTCGTCGATGTCTACACACAATGTAGGGTCGGCCTTCTCGTGAATGTAAATGGTGCTCTTCAATTTGTTGATCTTCTGAGCCGACACTCTCTCATATCTGCACAGTGTGTCGGTAGTGGCTGCTACTGTACGTCTGTCCGCCGAGGAGAAAATCAAAAAATCATCGACGTACGCCAAATGGGAGATAAGGGGACAGCCACTAGTGGTTCGAAAGTGATTGTAAGATGGTTTGCTGGCTAACCGAATGAGATTCCGACTGAGGAGCTCCGCGGTAATGATGAAAATCGATGCCGATATCGGATCACCCTGTCGTACTCCTCAAGAGGCTTTGAAGAAGCCGTACGGCGAGCCGTTAATCATAACGGAGAACCACGAATTGCTGACTGAACGCCAAATGAGATTAATCAACTGCTCCGAGAACCCAAATCTTCTGAAAACCCAAATGATGATCTGCCAATCGACGCGATCGTAAGCTTTCTCCATATCTAGCTTCATCGTAATGCTCCTGTCTCTGTTTTTGTGGCCCATCTGACTGATCATCTCCTGGACAAGGAGGATGTTGTCGATGATACCTCTGCCGCTGACGAAGCCGCTCTGCTCTCTGGATATCAGCTTCGGAAGGAGAGGGCTCAGTCTCGTGACTATGATCTTGGACGCCAACTTGTTGATGAAATTACCTACGCTAATCAGACAAAAGTCTGCGAACGTAATCGGGACGTCTGATTTGGGACTAAGAATGAGATTGGAACTTGAAATAGACTTGGGATAGTGCAAACCTTCGAAGAATGCCTGAACTGCCCCGATCACGTCGGAACTAATCAAATTCTAGCATGAAATGAAGAATCTATCGGGCAAACCATCCGGGCCAGCGGCACTCCCGCTGTCCAAAGCTTTGGCGGCTTCGAAAACCTCCTCGAGGGTGATAGGCTGCATCAATCTGACGTTATCTGCATCAGAAATGAGAGGAGGAATGGCGTCGAGAAAATCTTCATCTTTGATGACCGCAGCTTTAGTAAACAAGGTCGAGAAAAATTTGATGGCTTTCTTCCTGATGTCTTCATGATTACTGTGAATGGATACGTTGCTCCCTTTGATTTTATGAATGTGAAGGTGGTTCCTTCTCTGTTTGACACACGAATGGAAGAACTTCGTGTTTTGGTCTCCTTCACAATCCTATTTTAGCCGAGCCTTTTGACGCCAAAAAGCTGTCTCGATCGAGATGCATTGCTTCAACCTAGCTTGAGCGGCGTTAAGTAAGGTCCTGTCGGCAGGATCTCCGGTGGCGTCGTGCTTAGTCTCGGCATCGGCCACGGCCTCCTCGGCGCTTCTAGCTGAGCAAAAGATGTCACCGAAGGTGCTTCGGCTCCAAGCAGCTAAAGCACGCCTAGTGGCTTTGATCGGCACGGCGATAGTAATGAGTAGGTTAGGATGCGATTGACTGTTCCAAGCGTCGGAGACTGTGGAGAGGAACCCAGGATGATCACACCAGAAATCTAGAAATCTGAATCCTTCTTGGTCGAAGATTGTGATATAGGGATGTCGAGAAGAAGAGGGCTGTGGTCGGACTCACTCCGGTTCAGGTGATTAACCAAACTGTCGGGAAGAAGTTCAGACCCCTGCTGGTTGATCAAGATTCTGTCAAGTCTGGACCGATGCGCGTGAATGCCCTCTCGAGAATTAGACCATGTGAAAGGGTTCCCGAAGAAAGGAACAGATGTGAGGCCAACGTCGAATATAAACTGACTGAATTCCGTCGTCGATCCGAAAGCCGGCTGAAGACCACCCCATCTCTCCTCAGAGGATGTGACGGCGTTGAAGTCCCCCCCCCCCCCCACAAATCTACGAAGAGTTCAAAAATCTGTCCTGCAACATCAATAAATCCTGCCATAGGGTCTTCCGCAACTGCTTTGTGGAACCCCCATGGACAATCGAGAGAATGACCGGGCAATTGATCTTATTATGCTGGAACTCAATGGAGAGAGATTGATCTCTAACGTCGACAATACGGGCATTGATAAGGGAGTTCCATAGAATCCAAATATCTTTCCCGTGATTCGCGGCATTCTGAAATCCCAACTTGATCTTGAATTTAAAAATTTTGGTTTCATCTATTTTCGCCTCAAAGATGGCGAGAATAGCGAAATTGTGAAGCTTGAGCAGAGCTTTAATCCTATTTGTGGTGCGAACGTTGGTTAGGCCCCGCACGTTCCAAATAAGGATTTTTAACATTGGACGAGAGCTGAGTGAGAGGGAATCACTCTTTTCGCTGACCGCAGTGTCATCGTTGAACCTTTTTGATTGGATTTGTCTTTGCCTCAATTTTTAGATGAGCTAAGCACCGCCGGCTGAAGCTCGAGACAGAGAGCAGGATCATCACACATCGATCTGTTCTCGTTCTGGGCGGATGCTATCATATCCCAAACATTTATGGAAATGAAATCGGATACGATTTGATCCCTTCCGCTCGGGCTATCCTCCTCTGCTTCATCAATACGACTGAGCGAGTTCACACCAGAGGTACGAGGGATATATGGCACTAATTTCCTGCTACCATGGAGTGGGGAAGAAGGGGGATGGAGATCTTCGGACTGTGAGGATGACGAGAATGCCACACCTCTGAAAGAAGAGTTGAGAACTCCAGTTGGTGCCACAGGCCTGCTGGGGGGGGGTGCAGTAAGGATCTCCGATGTGGGGAGAATAGGAAGTAGTCGTATTGGATGGTTGCCCACCTATGATGCTAGCCCCCACTGCGATATGCGAATCGAAAAGACTCGTATCGGAATAGGAAGCTCTATTCTGTTCTGCATCTCTTGTGGGTCTATCCTTCGCGGAGCTGCTGGGAGGAGATCTCTTGTAAGAATTGCTCGAATGACCTTGGTGGAGACACGACTCGCAGAACTCTGGGATCCTACTGTATTCTATCGGCTGCCATACACTGTTACCTTCAGGGAGGATAAGGCGAATCTTGGGGGGAAGGGGGATACTGGAGTCTATCTCAACCTGAACGGACGCTCTGCTGGGACGAGAATGAGAGGCGGTGGCTTTGTCAAGTTGGAGAGGAGTGCCAATGCACGCAGCGATATTGAAGACAGCCGATTAAGCAAAAAGATGTTGAGGCAGGCCGGAAAATGCCACCCAAATCGGCATGATCGGCGATTCACGCTCTGGAGAGAAGCTCGGGGTCCATCTAAAAATCCGCATGGGGGCATTCGCTACCATCCACACATCCCTGGAGTGGAGCCGGAGGAAGTCGGATTCCGACGAAGGCTGAATCAGAATATGCCTGGTATCGATCACACTGATGGACGAAGTTCCGGACAAGCGAAGACCCCCAAATGCCTGACGAATGGCATCAACAGCAGGGCGACCATAAGAAAACTTACCGACGAGGGCAAATCTGAAGGGAGCGGCAAGATCTGCGATTGAGGATGCGGAGAAAAGCCACCGCCGGCGCGCCCTCAAACAAAGATGTAGGACAGGGAGGAACTGAGATCGGACTTCGATGCAGGACACATGGAGTGTTCGCAGCCACATCCGCGAAGGAACGATGGAGGGGTGGGGGTGGGGAGTGGTGGCGACCGAAGAGGGGGGAAGCACCGAAGGAGCGGAGGGAGGGGACAGAAGAACAACGGGAGGGGGTGGGGGTGGTGGAGAAGCCAAAGAGCGGAGGGGTGGCTGGGGAAGAGAAGGGGGAGGGGGGATGACCGGGAAAGGAGGGGCCAAGATGCTGAAGCTGGGGGAGGAGCACCAGAGGCCAGCGCGAAAGCCGCGACGACCGGTGGAACGATGACGGGGGTGGGAACGTCAAAGGAGCGGGTCTGGGGAACCCGGGAGGAGAAAGAGAGAGGGTTGGAGGAGGAGGACGGAAAGGAGGAGGATGGGGGGGGGGGGGGGGACTGAGCGCGAGCCCTGGAGAGTGCGGCAGAGAGGCCCGAGCGTCGCAGGGGGCGACGCCGGGTCATCGGAGGCCGGCCGCCCAAATTCGAGGAGAAGAGCCCTAGCGCTCACACGGGAGGAATATATATATATATATATATATATATATATATATATATATATATATATATATATATATATATATATATATATTATTTTTCTTTCTTACTAATCTTATCAAAAAATTTATATAACTATATATATATATATATATATATATATATATATATATATATATATATATATATATATATATATATATATATAACGAAATGTTAATTAAAATTAAAATATTTAAATTATTTTTTGATAAGATTAGTAAGAAAGAAAATAATATATATATATATATATATATATATATATATATATATATATATATATATATATATATATATATATAACGAAATGTTAATTAAAATTTAAATATTTAAATTATTTTTTGATAAGATTAGTAAGAAAGAAAATAATTTTACGTACAACGCACGTGCTTTTACTAGTACATATAATTGTTGTTTTAAAAATATGTACAAAAATATACACAATTTTATTTATAAATATGTATAAAATTGAGGATAGTTACATTACTATAAAAGTTTTATTCGATCTCCTGTTTTGGACCGATGAAACCGATATTAAAATCTAAACCGAAATCGAATAGAAAAATTTAGTATGTTCGAAACCCAAACAAAACCAAAAACAAAAATGCTATTTGGCTCCCAAAATATTTGGGTGATACTATCTCCCATTATGTGGTATATGACATAGTTGCTGACATGACAGCTGACATGACAAAATTTAACATTAAAATTAAAATTAAAATTAATATTAAAATTTAATATTAAATTAATATTAAGATTAAACTTAACACTAAAATTAACCTTAACATTAATATTAATTTTAATTTTAACATTAACATTAAAAATTTTGGATAATTAATTTTTTGGGTAAAATTTGTCATGTGTCAGCTATTATGTCAGCTGTCATGTCAGATGTTACATAATGGAAGATAGTATCATCCAAATATTTTGGAAGCAAAATAGCATAATTGAACCAAAAAATTTCAAACCAAAGAATCTTTTATTCCATTTGTATCTCGGTCCAAAACTGAATAATGCTCCTCCCTAACTGGTATTGACATTTTGAGCTGTTTTGTAGGGAATAAGACCCTCTTATTAATTACGAAAAACAGATTTATAATATTTTCTTCCAACATATGCAACATACTTTATCCGGAAAGGACTCCTAATTAGTCTTTCAGCCTACGCCTTCAAGTTTTGCTTCACTCACCACCGTATGTTGGTAGTAGAAAAGCTATGCTAGCTATACACTGTTAGCAACCAAATATAGTTAATCTATTATATAGTAAGACAGGTTTCTAAAATTTGTCGTGTGGATTCGTTAGGGAGGATTGCCTAGCGTCTAGATTGTCTAGGCGTCGAACAGGTATCAGATTTTTCTTCTTCCTCCTGTTAAAATAGCTATGTTGTGTTATATCATAATGAAACATATTTAGTAGAGAAATCATCAACATGTATTCTGTCATTGTAATGATTCATGCATCAACATTATTTCATAATAAAACTTAATTAAAAAAAAAAATCACCATATCCACAATATAAATTTAAAATTTAAAATATTATAAATTCAAATCCAAACAACATATCGACAATATAATTAATTATGAAAAAAATTTATCAAACAATCTTAAATTCCGAATATCGGCACAAGCATAGACGGTCTAGACTATTGGTGGAGTGGGCTCCAGCCCGCCCCTAAAAAAAATTTCTCTTTTTTTTTTTTATATAGCTTAGTCCATCCGAAATATTTTTTTATTTAGTTTACATAGTTTATGAATCCGTCGCCGCGCATAAAACGTCTGGACGCCGAACAAAGACGAATAAGACCGCACAAGCCGCACAATCATTTTATAGTGTCCAAATAAACCAATTTTTAGAACACTACTATTACATGTACGATAGTCACTCGAACAGTAAGTATCACGTGTATCTTGAATGTTCTACATAACTTGACTTGGGGTACGTGTCACTGACTGGTCCCCAAGCGACGACTGCATGAATGTATCGACGTCGACGGTCTAACCGACGACTGACACGTAGTTCCATACATTTGCCGCATGCACGAACGAACGGTGTGCGTGAAAAGCGTGTCGACAGGTCCAGCGTGGAACGTCAATTAGGGTTAGGGTTTGTTCTCGGTTACGACAGAGCAGACCTACCGCAAAATCACCCATGTGGTCATGGGGTCCAACTCATAAGAACCAAAATCTTCCAGCACACACTTGAAAGCGCTGGCATAGTTTGAATTCATTCCCCCTCCTCCGTATATGCCTGCTCTGCTCTGTGCTGCTGAACTGACCAATGAGCATGCATGCACATAAATCCTAGCTAACTTTTGGAAATTTAAATGGAAACTGAGAGAGATCGCACGAGCACGGTCGAGACGGACATACCAGTCAACATGCATGCATGCACTTTGAGGTCCTCCAGAAAGGTACAGCCTACTGTTGAACTGGAGGTGATCCTGCTAGGTCCTCCAATGTCTATACTGATCCTGCTAGCTTTCGAAGAACAATCCTTCAATCACGTTCATGCAGTGTTGCAACTAACAATGTTCTAAGGCACCTCATGAATCAAATTTGTGGTTGTCATAAGTCAGCTAAATATTGAGTCGACACTGCTATGTGGCCCGCGGTCTTGAACTGTAAGTCGTTACCATGAGTCCAAACAAATAGAAGAAACCAATGTGATGCTGACACATGGATTCCGGTCACAATTTGACGTCCAAGACCGTGGGCCAAATATTATTTTCCATATTGAGTAGGATCACATTCCTGGGAACTTAAGTTCACTAACTTTTTCAAGGATTTTGTTAACATTTGGTCACATGTTATCAATGTACATTTTATATAGAAAAACACTATCTGGCCCGCAAGCGGACCAGACTGTACGCCAGGTGGCCGAAGCCCATTGGCCCCCCCTATAGGCATGGATCCCATACCGATTGACCTGCCAATGGGGTGGCGTCACCTAACGGCGGACCAGACCACAACCGGACCAGCTAACAACACCCCTTTATATAAACATTTTTACTAACACATTTATAAATGGGATTAGATTCCTAACGAAGATGCAGATAAGAACACATATCCCTAATTTAATTGAAAAGCGGTGTAGCCAGTGGAATAGCTATTAGTGAAGGCTGAAGGGTAGACATACATGAACAAATAATTTTGGTACCAGGATCCCACTTCTAGTTGACAAGAGACTGGAACCATTTCAGTGTTTAGAGCATTATTAGTAAGGCTCATCCCATTTTCTAGATTCTAGATTTAGAATGTAGGAGCTCATTTTATAGAATAGTAAGTCTCATCTATAGTTCTAATTTCTATAATTTCGGTCTCACCCTATCCATAGGTGCTAAGGGTTGGGTCTCCCAATTTCAAGATTCCAGATTGTAGGAACTCATTTTTTAGAATAGTAAGTCACAATTTAGAGCCCAACTTTTTAGATTATAGACTTTACATTATTTTTTTCCACATTATTTTTTTTATCACACAATCTTTGGGACTGGAGCTCACTTTATCATTTCCTACTATTCTCATACAAATTCAACTCATTCTATATTTACTTTTTTTTGAAAATTTTGGACCCCAAATTGTATTTGAGAGTCCCAACTACTAAAGATGCTCTTAATGCAGTATTAGAAATAGGGACTCACCACCCTCTCTCTCTTATCGATATCATGCCTTTATTTTCAAACTAGCTAGCGAGCTAGCTACTACAATACACTAAATGATTATACGCATCAATGGATGTATGATTATGATCAAACTACACCACCGAGGCTAGTTATTGTTGTTGGTAGCGGAGATGATCATTTTAGTTGAAAAAGTATTCCTCTTCTGAATATACTAAGAATAAAGTTTTCTTCGTAGCTTCTTGTGGACACACACAAAAAGAAGAAGAAACGCTATCTTTTCTTTATTGGCGCAAGGCATCACAAATCGAGTACGCCTGAGAGATCCTGTGCTGAGGATCCCTGAGTACAAAATTTTTTTTGGAAAATAGGACGATGGAGATCGAGCGGCAGTTGCTCCTTTACTCCGTTGACACTCTGATTACAAAAGTGGAAAAAAAATCTAAGAAAATTGCTAACTCTCGGCTCACTGGCAAGAAGTACAGCAATTTGGCTCTTGAAAATGTTCTCCGTTCTGTGTTTTGAAGAGGGATGAAACCCCTTTTTATAGTCGTTCCTGAGCTGGAATGATGTTATACGCCCACATGAAGAAAACACACTGGTTTTCATGTGGGCGCATAACCCTGTCTTGGGCGCATAGGGTGTAGGCGCACACAAGCTGTGAGATCGTGGGTTGGTCGTGGTGTTGACGTGACCGCATGCTTCGATGCACGACTGCTCGTGGAGACTGACGTGGCTGTGCGCTTCGGTGCACGTTTTGATCATGGCTTTGATCGAGTCAGGCTTGGACGCATAGTCCTGTTTCAGGCTATGCGCTGGACGCATAACCCTGCCTTAGACGCATAGAGCTTCACAGGATGATGGGCGCATAGAGCTTCATAGGATGATGGACGCATAGAGCTTCACAGGATGATGGGAACATATGAGATTCACATGGTGACTTGAACACATAGGAACTTCACTTTGGCGCATATATCCTCCTTTGACTTTGGGCACATAAGGCTTAATTTGCTGAAATTTTCATGCTTCTACAAGACCCCCTTCAAAGTTTTCGATACTTGAACAAGTTCGAAATACTTTGAAAGAAGCATGGACTATCTTCTTGTGATGCAATGGGCGCATAACACGGCTTCTCTCTTTGGGTGCATAGTGTTTGGCCAGTTTGTCAGGAAGATACGACTGTTGAGATCTTCTTTGAAATCTGAACTGACAGATTCATCGGGATAGAATTTGAAGAGGTCCATCCTTCATACGTTGTCCACGTCAGCAAGTGGCAGTCGCATAGTATGCAAGGAGCTGGTTCTTCACGTGGACGCATAGGCCATTATGGGCGCATACTGCGCAATGGGCGTATAGGCACATAAAGCTTAGTGGGCGCATAGGAAGCGGCTTGTGACTATAAATAGGCCCTGAAGGAGAGAGAGCTCATTATTCCTTTCACTTAGAATTTTTCAAAAAACTCTTCATCTTCTTTCTTCGAGAACCATGTCTCCCAAGGTTGCTAAGAGATCCGCGAAGGACAAGGGGCTGCTACTGCATTTTCCTACTCTGATGAATACTAGGCCGGTGGCGGACTCTTTGGCAGAAGACGCCTTTTTTTGTAGATTTCGTGATGCAGATTGGACCGTCACCGGTGTACCTACCTGTAGGAAGGCTTTAGGCTTCCTGCAGAACTATGAGTTCTTCAGAGTATCCCCATGTCTGGCAGTAGAAATGCGGGGGATACCTTAGTGGATGAGGTAGTTCATACCACTAGTTTGACTGCTGGGGCATTTCACTGGCTCCAGTCTATTAGGCCATCGCATCTGGTGCTCCGGAACAGGAATCATGCCTACCTAGAGCCATATCTGCCGAGCCATTTTGCACGGCAGTTTGGCTACAGCCAACTCCTTTTGGGAAATGCCAGCTCGCATTTGGAGTCGATAGGTAGCTTAATTGACGGGGCGCGTGCTTGGATGTACTACAATGCCGGGTGCACGGGGGCAGTCTTTACTCTGCCCTTGGATAAGCCTGAGACCCATTTGTGCTACGCTACTGCCAGATTTTATGTTCAGATCAATACTTTTCATCCACGGTATGATCGTGAACAGAGCTTGATATCGGGGACTCGGTTTGGCCCCCTTCCTCCGAAAAAGGTGCCGAAGGGCCGTAGGAAGGAGAGTGTCATTCCCGCCGTGAATCCAGTCATAGTACCGTGACCAAAAGCTATCCTCAGGGAGCCAACAGTGCCTCCAAAGAAAGACACGGAGGATGATGACTCTTCTCCTCTCAACCCTCTTCAGAAGTGGAAAGCTTCATCTGAATGGCCCGGAGCCAACTTTAAAGCAGAGAAAGAAAATTGTCGCCTTGAGGAGAGCCAAGGAAGTGGGCGCTGGATTGCCTCCCTTGAGGATGTCCTCCCGACAAACTGGAAGAGGAGGAACGACGTCGTGGGCCGTTACTATTCGGGAGGTAGGTCCCTTCCTAGACTCCATAGTCGTTCTAGTCAAGCCCTTAGAAGCTTTCCCATCTTTGTGTTTGTCCTTTGAAAAGGACTCCGAAGTTGCAGCTGGGGTTGGTGCCTCTTCATCTGTGGAGGTGGACGCGACAACGGTGTCCCCCGCCCATCCTCAGCCGATGGATGAGGGCGGATCTTCTTCGGTTGTAAGAGTTGAGCGGCGGGGTGATCAGGGCGAAGGCCCCGACCATGATGACAACCAGAGGACCAGTTCCTCTTATGACATTTCTCTGGAGGATATGTCTGCGATTGGAGTCATAATGAGGGAGTTGAATGAGAACCAAGTTCAATCAACCCATCCTCCTACGAGTATGTCATCTTTACGTCTCTCTTCGGATGAGAATTTTAGACTTCAATTTTGTGTGCTTCTCGTGAGACTGACCACGACTGTATGTTCCCTTGTAGACAAGGGGAAAGACCCTCTCGCGGAGATAGTCACCGCCGTTGGGGAGGGGACAGAAGTTGTTCCCGGCTCCTCCAATTTTGCTGGTGTGGGGGGAGCTATTAGTGAGCCGGTATCGACTACAGTAGGAGAAGTTGTGCAGCTTGCTGAGGGGGCTGTTGCAAAATCCGCTCCAGTTTCGACTGAGGTTGTGGAGGATATCATGCCAGATAACTCTCAGGGCCTTGATATCGTCTCTCTTGAACTGTCTGAGCATGTTCTTGGTTTCCCTGAAACCAAGGTTGATAGTGCAGCCCAGGTTGGAGTTGAGCAAGCCGAAGGTACGAAATTACAACTCTTTCTCCTTTTCTTCCTCTTCTTTGGTTACTAATTTATATTGCTTTCTCTGTCAGGTTCGGCTTCTTGTCAGGCGTTCCTTCCTAAAGTGGAAGAAACTTTTCAAGCCTCTTCTCCGACGACCTCCACCGAAGATGAGGAGATGGCCCAGGAAGTTGTCAAGGCTTTCTACTCTGTATTGAAAGTGAAGCTTCCTGGAGTCCTGAATCGCGGAATGTCGCCTTCGGCCCTGTGAAGGCTGTTGCAGAGTGCCAAGTGGCAGCCCTCGGGAGTATTGCCAGCTATGAAGAGCGGGCTAATGCTCTGAGAAAAATTCTGAACGACCTGGAGGGTCAGGTAGCTCGATTCCAGGATGCTAAGCAACGGAGCCCGTCATCCCTGTTTTCTACGGAAGACGAGGCTCTGATCAAAGCTCTTGCGGAGGAAAAGGCTACTTTCCAGGCGAGAAAGGACGCCCTCGTTCAGGAGATCGGCGAATTGGCTGACCAGTATGGTCAGTTCAATGCTGCAAGTGAGGCACGTGCCGCCTCGAAGAACAGACTGGCTGCACAAATCACCGAGAGGTATAAACACATTGCACAGATCCAGAACGAGATCGCCCAGCTGGAAGCCGACTTGAGGGTGGCGACATTTAAACAGGAGGATTACTTGGCTCAGGCTGCCATGATTGCCACCACTTCTGCCCGTTTAGAAGAACAGCTGGCAAAGTTGGAGGGGAAGCATCTGAGTCTGATCCTTTTCGAGGATGGAGCTGTTCGCCAAGAAGAGGCACGGCGCCGAGCTACTGCAAAGTCTGAGGCCGAAGTCACGGCTCTGAGGGGCAACATAAATCGCCTATGTATCCCATAGATTTTTATAACTTCTCTTTTTTTTGGCCGTCACGGCTCTTGCACCCTTTTTCCGTCTTTTGATAGACGTTCAAGTACAAAATAAAGAATCTTTTCAGAAGTGAATGTAGTTTTGTGAAATATCAATGCTAGAGGTAATGTGGACATAGTAAGAATATTTCTGGTGGGTATCCCGCTGGAGAATTATGATGTGGACCTATTATCCATTTTATATTCAAGTTATTCGAATATAGATAATAAGTTGAATGAAGCTGCTAGTAGAGGTAATATAGACGTAATAGCAGAGGATGTTCTATATTTGACCAGAGGTAATATGGACGTGGAAAGATATATAACGTTAGGTGGGGATGAATAATTCAGAGGTAATAAGGACGTGATTATCCTTGATGAATGCTTTGCTCAGAGGTTATATGGACATGGCAAAATATAATCATTTCACTGGAGAAATAATTATCAGAAAATAATTCAGAGGTAATATGGACGTGACTTGTTTTCGTCAAACCGAGTTTGGACGGAGTCAAAAACGGAAATGATTCCACTGGAGAAATATTTTAGAGGACCTATTATCCAGGGCGTATTCAAGACTCTTGAAATACGGATAATAGTTAGACGATTTTTTTTGAATCATATAAATATCGCACTGTACATTTACATGACTGAACACATGTGAACATTTCGTAAAAAGGTTACGCATAGTATTTCTTCAGGAACCTGCTGTTGACAGGCATCATGAGCAAGTCACCATCAGGCTTGGATAGTCGGTACACACCATTAGAATACACTGATTCTATGATGAAAGGACCTTCCTATTTAGGCTAAAATTTTCCTTTTATTTTGTGCGTCATGACTATTGGTCTTCTCATTGCTAAGACTAGATCACCGACTTGGAAGATTCTTTCCTTCACCCTTTTGTTGAAGGCTCTGGAAAGATGTGGTTGGTATAGCTCAATGCGCTGTTGAGCTAACAAGCATTTTTCGTCTAGCGCTTCGAGCTCCTGGAGTCACAGACGGTAGCTTTCTTCGGTAGTCAACTCGCTGGCTAAGGCTACTCGAAGAGAAGGAATCTGAATTTCTAGGGAAAGAACTGCTTTGCTTCCATAAACCAGAGAGAATGGCGTACTACCTGTTGGAGTCCAGACCGTTGTACGATAGGCTCATAGACATTCACTGAGCTTCTCGTTCCAATCGCACTTGTTTGAAGATACGAACTTCTTGAGAAGTTTTATGATAGTTTTGTTGAAGGCTTCTGCTAGCCCGTTAGCCACTGGATTGTAGACAGTAGAGGATACGTTCTAGATTCGATTCCTATCGCAGAACCGATAGAATGCATGGCTTACGAACTGTGGACCATTATCATGGATGATCCTGCGATGTAGGCCGAAGCGGTAGATGACGTGATGTTTGATGAAATTAATCACGTTTGATGCCTTCACTTCGGTGAGAGGTATAGCTTTCGCCCATTTGGAGTAGTAATCGGTTATGGCTAGGATGAACCGATGTCCTTTGGAGGAAGGCAGGCTGATTGGTCCTATGACGTCCATGCCCCAGGCTTCAAACGGCCAAGATGCTGCCGTCAGATATAGAAACTCCGAAGGTTGATGAATGAAATCGGCGTAGAACTGACAAGCTCTACACTTTTTTGCATATTCAACAGCATCTGCTATCATTGTGGGCCAGTAATAACCCATTCTTTTGAGGCAATCTTGTAATTTGGGGCCTGGTTGATGTGCACCATAAACTCTATCGTGTGCCTCCCGGAGTGCATATTTGGCTTATGTGTCTGATAAGCATCGTAACAGTAGCCCGTCGTAAGAGCGTCGGTACAAAATCTTTGTAGCTGTATCGTAGTAAAATCTGAGGGATCGTCTTTGGATGGATACTGCTTCCTTTGGATCCTCGAAAAGGATTTCATAGAAAATGTAGTCTATGAAGGGAAATCTCCAGTCTTTGACATCGACGTTTGTTTTCGCTACGTAACTGTGATGAATTTGTAAGGCATTTTTCACACAGAATAGTTCTCGACCAGACACTGTGATCGACTGCTGAGTATTGGTAGGAACGGTCAACGAAGCAGCGAGACCGACTAGAGCATCTGCTTCTATATTCTGTAGTCAAGATACGTGCTCGATGAAGAATCCAGCGAAAGTAAATGCCAACTCAATTGTTGCTCTGTGGTAGGGGATGAGATCTTCGTAGAGAACTTCATAATTCCCTCGGACCTGACTAACTATTAGCTTGGAATTGCCGTAAGCTTCTAGATAGTCGACTTCTAGTTGCTTTGCCAGTTGTAGGCCTATTAATAGAGTATTATATTCGGCCACGTTGTTGGTGCATGGTTCCATGAGAGAATATGCACGGTGTATAACCAGATGATCAGGTGACATGAGCACGATGCCTACTCCAGCCATGATATTTCCTTTGGGTCCTGTTCTTGATGCGCCGTCAAAGAACATTCGCCAAATGGGGATTTCTTCAGTTGTAGTGTTAGACTCCACCACTTTATCGAAGATTTCGTCGTAGAGTTTGGACGATTTTGGCACCGGATGAGCTGCTAGAAAATCAGCTAATGTTTTGCCTTTTACTGCCTTCTAAGGAACGAAGATCATATCGTATGGAGTCAGCAGCATTGCCCATGTAGCTAAATGGGAATTGAGAGAACCCGGTTTAGTCATGAGTATTCTGAGAGGGTTGACTTTAGATATGATGTGGATAGTCTGCCCAGACACGTAGTGGCGTGTCTTTTGAATGGCAAATACTAGTACAAGGCATTCCTTCTCCACCGGTGTGTATCTGTGTTCGACACCCACCATTGTGCGGCTGAGGTAGTAGATTGCCTGTTCATGGCCGCCTTCATTCTTCTGAGCTAATAGGGCACCAAGAGAATGGTCCATAGCACGGATATATAGTAAGAAGGGCTTCCCCATTATTAGAGCTACCAATACTGGAGGGCTTGTGAGATACGCCTTGATGTCGTCGAATGTGTGCTGACATTGTTCAGTCCAGACGAAAGATACGTCTTTCTTCATGAGCTGAGTGAATGGTTGACACCTTCCAGAGAGGTTCAAAATGAATCGTCTAGTGTAGGCTAGCCTTCCTTGTAGTCCGCGTAGCTCCTTGAGGTTTTTTGGAGGATGTATATCGAGGATAGCCTTCACTTTCTCTGGGTCCAGATGTATACCATTTAAAGTGATGACAAAATCAAGGAACTTGTTGCTGGAGACTCCCAGAAAAGACTTGGTTGGATTCATCTTGAGTTGGTGTGCACGCATTAGTTCGAACACCGTTCTCAAGTCTTGGAGGTGGTTGCCCTTGAGACAACTTTTAACTGCGATATCGTCTACGTAGCATTCTACTATTTTGCATAAATGATCACGAAAAATTGTGTTCATGGCTCGCTGGTATGTCGCCCCTGTATTTTTTAATCCGAAGGACATCACCGTATAGCAATATACCCCCAACGGTGTTCGAAAAGATGTGTGCTTCTCATCGTCGGGGAACATCTTGATCTGGTTGTAGCCTGAGAACCCGTCCATACAGGACATCCACTCGAAGCCGCAAGTATTGTCGATCATTACGTTAGTGATCGGTAGAGGGAACTCGCATCCTTCGGGCATGCAGAGTTTAAATTACGGTAATCGATACAAACTCGAACTTTACCGTTCTTTTTCATGACTGGGATGATGTTGGCAACCCAGTCTGGATGTTGTTCTTCGCGAATGAATCCACTGGCAATAAGCTTCTTGACTTCATTCTCGATGGCTTCTATGACGTCTGGTTGGAATCGTCGTTGTTGTTGCTTTACCGGCTTAGCTTTAGACGAAATATTCAGGCGGTACATGACGACTTTAGGGTCCAAGCCTGGCATGTCTTCATAGCTCTATGCGAAGATGTCGATGTATTCTCTTATAAGCTGTATAAGAGATTGGCGTTCGTTGTCAGATAGACATTTGCTGATGAAGATTGGTTTGAAAGATGCTTCATCTCCTAGATTGACTTGGATGACTTCGTCTTCGGTAGGTGGTTTACGTTGTTCGAAGAGTAGCTCCCACCTAGTATCCATCTTTTGAGCCCATTGTTCAAGCTCGATTGATTGGTAATCGTCTGTAATTTGATCAACAAAAACCATGTTGACGGACAGAGTTGTCTTGAATATGTTGCCAATTCTGGAGTCTGAGTCCCAGAGGGAGAAGTCAGAAGAATGAGAACAACTATCTGCTTCATCATCTGATCTTTCAGGAGTTGTTGGAGGAGTGACAAAGCCCAAACCAGTACGTTTCGTTGATAGTAGTTCTCCGGTTTGCCGGGAGGAGCAAAGTGTCACATTGGCAATCGTCGTCCCCGGCCGTAATTTAGCCCGTGGTCGCTTTTGATGTCATATCCCATGTTCTGGATGATATTCTTGGCCTGCCAACTATATCTAAAAAGTTGCATTTTTCCAGAGTCATAGTCAGCCTCTGTGTTGTGCTTGGGAGAAGTAGAGTCTGGAACGAACTTTCTCTCGCCAATTATACGACCGAAGATGATTAGTTCTTCATCCTTCTTTCTGGCTGGAACGATAAAGTAGTGGATATCTTCTGGGTAAACTTTTTTCTGCAGATGAGGCATCGTGACCGGCATGCAGAGGTGTGGTCCTATGTCGTTCTCTAGAGCGTATATCGTATCTATGTAGTGGTTTACAGATTGATAGACATCGGAGTAATTCAAAGATAAACCTTTACTAAGAAAATACGCAAGTTCTTCTTCAGAGATAACATCATCCGCTAAAGGTACATTATTATGAGTATTGATATACTCATTGAGAGGATCATCATCTAGAAAAGGAGCCACAGTCTTGGCCGAATTCACCATGTAGGATAATTCTTCAGGGTTGGAAGGACGAGCATCAGTAGGTTCCTCAAGGGGTGTTTTGCTGAGAGTGATGGTCAATGGTTTGACCTTGTCAGGGCTCTTCTTTTTCATCCAAATTGTGAGAGGCTTCGGAGTACTTTTTGGAGTAGTACATCCTTTGACTCGAATAATCAGGGGACCATCATTGGAGGATGGACTTGCTTCAGCTTCATTGTCAGCTTCGTTACCGTCATCCTTGGGAGGCTAAGATTAGTAAAGTACCGAATCCCCATAGTAAGCTTCGATACCCTTAAAAGGATCAACATCAGCAAACTCCGTCTTCACGACACCATCGCTATTGACGTACTTGAAGAACTGGTGAAGTGTGGAAGGAACGATCATATTCTCGTGTATCCATGGACTGTTTGCAAAAACAAAAGTATGATATTTATTTCACAAACTTTGTAAAGAATATTACAAGAATTCTGGGAAAGTACAACTATAGGAATCCGATCTGGATGACGATCGCTTTATCCCTTGGACGATGTGAACTTTTGAAGACGAAAGCTTTTGAAGATGACTGAAGGCAGGAAGCCTCTGATGGAACGAAGGCAGGAAGCCTCTGATGAACTGAAGGCGAAGAGCCTCTGAAGAACGCAGCAGCACTTTAGCAAGAACTCCTGGATTCTCTGAAGAGAATAATCTCTCTGTGTGTAATCTGATCTCTCTGATCTCTCCTCTGTTGAATGGAAACGAAACTCTATTTATAGAGTTCTGAAATAACTGTTTTGGGCAGTTATTCTGGAGAGTGCCTGGTTGAAGTGCGCCTGTTTTGAGCACGTATGACAAACTGCGCCTGTTTTGAGCACGTATGACAAACTGCGCCTGTTTTCACTCCATTATCACGAACGTGCACCAACTGCTCTAGACACGTGGCATTATTTGATTGACATGCGCTTGGTCGTGTACAGTTAGTGGGACACGTGTTGGACATATAGAGTGGTAGTTAGGCGTTGATTTAGTCAAAGCGCACCTGTTTCAGGGACACGTGGCAAGCTCTGAATTGATGTTGTATTGAACTGCGCCTTCTTCACTGAGACGTAAGCGCAATCTGCAAAGTGTGCTTGATATAGTCAAAAGTAGGCACAGTCTGTCGATAGTGCCTGGTTCTTCGATGTAGGTGCAATCTGTCTAGACAGCTATCATATCTTCCTCGAGTGCTACGCTGTCAGAATAATGATGAGATGTCATTTCGATTTACGTGCTATCAGATAATAATGATTATATGATCTACGCGCGGTTTGAGCAACGCGCCTCTCTGAGTACTGAATAGGCGCTATTTGAGTTTGATTGAGAACTAGGCACAGTCTGCCCTGTTGACGGAAAACTAGGCGCAGTCTGCCCAAATTCATGAATTAGGCACAGTTTGTCTTTAAGCAGTCAACTAGGCGCAGTTTGATTTTTTTTTTTTACCTACAAGACCCCCTTCAAAGTTTTCGAAAGTTGATTTTATTCAAAATTTCGAAATACTTTGAATTTTGAAAATCAAATCAAGTTGCGCATAGGCTAAGTTGTCTGCTCGATCTGGAAGGATTAACCTCACGTTTCAGACATTTAATGAATATCCGAATGATGAATCTTCGTTTTTCAAGACTGATTGAATTCAATTCTTTATGGAGGAATATAAACCACCGGATGATGTGAGGAAGAGGATAAACCGTCAGATGATGAAGATGAACGGTATAAACTGTCAAATGGTGTGATGAACGGGATGAACCGTCAAATGGTGATGATGAACGGAATGAACCGTCAAATGATGATGATGAACGGGATGAACCGTCAAATGATGATGATGAACGGGATGAACCGTCAAATGGTGATGATGAACGGGATGAACCGTCAGATGATGATAATGAACGGGATGAACCGTCAGATGATGATGATGAACGGGATGAACCGTCAAATGATGATGATGAACGGGATGAATCGTCAAATGATGATGATGAACGGGATGAACCGTCAAATGGT
This sequence comes from Iris pallida, assembly GCA_029216955.1. Classification (NCBI taxonomy): domain Eukaryota; kingdom Viridiplantae; phylum Streptophyta; class Magnoliopsida; order Asparagales; family Iridaceae; genus Iris; species Iris pallida. The sequence continues at coordinate 2,278,796 of JANAVB010010792.1, forward strand.
GATGATGAACGGGATGAACCGTCAGATGATGATGATGAACGGGATGAACCATCGGATAATTTTGTATAGGATGTTCATTTAGAAGATATAGTCAATCGATGAATTTGACCAATACTGGTGTCAGAATCCCATGATCTGGAATCAGAAGAATTAGAGCGCTCGTCACTATCAGATTTAGAGACTGCTGGGGATAACACTTGCGGAGAAGCATATCCGAGCCCTCTGTTAGTCCTGCTGTAGTACATTTCAGACTTTCCATATGGAACAGCTGTACGAACAGGAGTTCGCCTTCCTTTGCCGTAGTTGAGGTCACTTTTGAAGTCGTAGCCCATCTTTCGGAGGATGTCTTTGCACTGCTGACTGTAACGATGATGCTGAATAGGTCCAGTATCGTTAACTTTGCTGTCATCCGTATAGCTGAACTTTTGTTCTGGTCCTTTACTAAAAAGTATTGGACTCTCGCCTTTCTTTCGAGAAGGAACAATAAAGCAGGACTTCTCTGGCCGATCATTTGAGACTTCCGTCTGAAGAGCTTGCACAACTCCCATTGTGAATGATTGGAAGCTATCTAACATTTCCAAATAATACTTAGTATAGTAGATGACATCAGTATACTGGAAAGGAGATACATCTTCATTGATATACACAGTGGTATTTACAACAGGACCTTTAGCCTTAGCAGACTTGGTCAGATTGATTACAAGAGGGGGAGAGGAAGAACGTGAAGGAAGTTTAGACTTGTTTACGACGGAGGTCAATAACAAGCGACTCAGAGGAGGTGAGCTCCCTATTTTCCTTGTCTTTGATAACAAGTGGCTCAAAGGAAGTGAGCTGCTTTTTTTTATCTTGTTACGACGTAAGTCAAATAACAAGAGGCTCAGAGGAGGTGAGCTCCCTTTAATCATCATCAGTTGGCTGTTTCTGAATTGGCAAGTGAATAGCCAATAGTTTAGAGGACTGAGGATAAGAAACCCGCCCTTTAACAGGTATGATGAGGGTTTCACTGGACGTTGCTTCCTGATCTTCTTCTGTGTCAAGAGACAGAACAATCTTCATGAATTCCTTTTTATACATGCGAGAGTCATTGCAATATGCCTCAACTCCTTTGAAGGGATGGAGATCAGCCACCTCCTTATGGACTTCTCCATTATCATCAACGTATTTAAAACATTGATGAAGAGTGGAAGGAACGATGTTATGTTCATGCAGGAATGGCCTCCCCAGAATAGCATTGTATAAGCAGCCATGGTTGTCGATGATATAAAAGGTAACCTTAGTGCGCAGATTGCCTATTTGTAGTTTTAGGCGAATCTTGCCCAAAGGTTCGCTTTTACCTTGGTTGAATCCCAGAATTGTGGTAATGGTAACAGAAAGACTATGCACAGGTATTTTCAGTGCATCTAGCATAGTCTTCGTCATAATGCTGAGAGCGGACCCAGGATCAATCAATAGACGATCAACCTTCATGGAATCGATATAGCCCATAAAATATAGAGGACGGTCATGTCGATTATCTTCTAGCAGCATATCGTCCTGCGTAAAAGTGATGTTCGGCATCAAGTCCAGAACACTGTGGCAGTGTAGGCAAGAAACTGGTTCTGCTTCCAGCTTCTTGAGGAAAGTCAAGCAGGTTTCTGCTTGCATCAGGGCTTCACTTAGAGTTTTCCGAGTCTCTCTGGAAAGACGCAAGAGCTCGAAGATTGACAATCTGGCTGGTGTATTAGCTAATTGAACCAAAATATCGAAATTGTAAGGCTTCTCAAATCCTGTGAGTGATAATTTCTTCAGAGGTTTGTCGAAGCGGACTTGTTGCTTGCCCTTGTCTACTGCAGTAGATTTGGGAGGAATAGACACCACTACTGGTGCAGATGCAGAAGGATTCTCCTCAATAGATGCAGGTTGTGCTGGAGCAGACTCCGAAGAAGACTCTGGAGCTTCTGGGACTTCCCGTTGATATGTTTTTCCTGATCTGGTGCCGATCAAGATCTCTTCTTCGTTTGTAGGGTCGAAGGACACCATGTTGCAAATCTTTATCTTGCCTTTAGAACGATCTTTCTTCTTGGAATATGAGACTTCAAACTCTGAAGCGAGATCAGGATGGATCTACATAATTTCACCATTATCAAGAGATAATGGAACAAGGCCTTTATTCTGAGAAAGAGGGAGATTCTCAATCTCAAGAGTAGCTTTGGGGATTGGAATGACGCCGTCTTGCACCATCAGAGGAGGAAAGTCTCCAAATTGAACTGAGACCATGTTTGTAGTCACAGTCTTTTCGTCTTGTTGAAGAGTGATAACCCCAGCGTTGACTAGCTCTTGGATCTTGCCTTTGAGCACGTAGCATGCTCGAGTAGGATGTCCAACAAACCTGTGATAGACACAATATTTTGGATGTTCAGTCTTACCAACCTCTTCCGCCCTTTTAGGGTCGGGTAATTACAGTTTGTTGCTCTTTGTAAGACATTCAAAGATACCCATGATGTCATCTTCATCGAAAGAGTACTCTTCTTTAGGACGTGGTGCTCTTTGAGGTTGTTGTGATGGAGTATGTGCAGATTGAGCAACATTGACAACCAGTGCTTCTTTATTCTTTAGATTTATGGCCAAAGCTTCTTTAGGAGTAGATGTATCTTTACCCCTCTTGTTATTTTGGTGATTGTTGTTAGAGTTTGAGCTATGATCGCCTTGGTCAGGATTCATGTGAACCCCCAATGTCTTGAATTTTTCAGCGCTGAGTTCTGCTGCCTTAGCATTAATAATGAAAGAAGGCCAATCCTGGAATTGAGTTGCCCCTGTCCACATACTGATAATTGGCAAGAGATTATTCTTGCAAGTATCGATTGTAACAGCAGATGGTGTTCCCATTGGCATTTTGAGAGCTTCGCGATGGAACCTCTCGATAAATTGCTCAGCAGGCTCATTATTTCTTTGTTTAATTTTAATGAGGGCTGACATGGTCATGTCGTTGACGCCTTCATAAAATCGTTCAAGGAACATCTGTTTGAAACCAGCAAAAGAAGTGATACATCCGTCTGGTAGACTTCGGTACCAGTCATAAGCAGCGCCAGTTAAACAACTGACGAATACCCGAGTAAGAAGGGCATCATTAGGCTGAAGAGGATCAGTCATCAATTCAAAATGATTAATATACTGATTGGAAGATGAAGTGCCATCGAACTGCATAATGGTGGGGAATTTGTATTTTGGTGGAAACTGCATTTTCTTCCATTCGGCGGGATAGGGTTGTTTAATGCCCAACCGTTGTAAGCCTTCCCTTTGTGTATAGGCTTCAAATTGATTCCGTAATTGTTCAACAGCATCATTAGCGTTCCCTGAAGATTGAGGATTACTAGATTGATTGGTGATGGCCGGAGGAGGAACTGTATGGTAAGCATCACCCCCAGCACCAGTTTGGCTAAGAGTAACCTGAACTGGTACTGCGGTGACTGGAGGAGGTGGTACCCCCAGACCAGGATTCTGAGGAGTGGAAGAAACCAATGGTTCAGGAGTTATGACCGGTGGAATGTGCTGAGCCATAATAACATCATGCATTTTAGCCATCATTTCGGCCATAGTCTTCAATTGTTCTTCTAGTGCAACAATCCTTTGATTCTGATTGTTAGAACCAGAAGCATCTTGTTCTTCAGTAACGTATGCTGTCACTTCTCGTGCCATGACAGATGACACAGTTTGTTCAGAGCCATCACTGTCGACAGCAAAGTCCGAATTACCCCCATCATGGGAAGTAGACCGATCACTGTAAGGGAGATTCCTTTGACCGATTGTTTCTCGGCTTCGAGATCGAGTATGCTGGTAAACACCATCATCTGATTCTCTAAGTCGGTCAAGATAGTGCTGGCTAGGTCTCCGGATCTTTCCATGCTTGCATTTTCTACCCCCAGAGTCTCTGGAAGTCATGTTGACGGAGGCAAACATTACCTCTTCTTCATCATCACTCTTTTGATCAACATAAGGGAAATTCAGACGCTCGAAGACAGAACGTTTGGTTGTTTGGCAACAACATTTGATAACCACTTCGTGAGGATGATTGCAATGATGAACTTGTGATTGTTTGGGAGAACTGGGGGTGATATTCCGTTTCTGCCTGAGATGATCCCGAAGATCAGAGACAACGGGATGAGAAGAAGTAGCAGGGATATACTCATAGATGACATTTGGAATATGATTCCGATTTCGTAAACGTTCGATTCCATGAGTATAAAGAGAGGTACTCATCTGATTGGCGTAATTGTCAGGATTCCTTGCCTCAAAAGGTTGATACTGAGGCAAGTTGATCTTAGCATGCTTGCGTTTTACAGAGGTAGGTTTTGATTGGGGTTTTCTATTAAGATATGCCCGTAAATCATTTAAACCGCCCCTGGGAACCTCAGTTTGTGAAACTTGTAATTTGCCTTGTTCGGATCGTGAAATCCGCAAATTAGGCAATTCCTGAATATTTGCCTTGGGAGTAGGTAAAAATACCTCTCTGATTAGTACGAGAACCCTTGTTAAGGAGGATATTCGTACTAATAGGTGCAGAGGCACTATCAGTTGGATCTTCCTCGATAAGAATCGAAGAAGACTTGGAAAAGGCCAGAGGACCTTTCCCATTGTTTTGAGATGAAAGGATAGCTAAAGAGCATTTCCCTCTGTTATCTTTCAAGTTTTGAGCTTGGGAAGATTGGGAGAAGACCAAGGGGCCTTTTCCTTTTGATGGAATGGAAGAAGAAACAGCCAAAGGACTGTCCTCAGCAAACTGCGCCTGAGCAGTTTGGGGTTTCTGGATTCTGGAGTGATTCGGAGTAGACTGCGCCTGAGCAGACTGTGCCTGAGTAGACTGCGCCTGTTTAGTCAGGGCAGCAGATGTATTGGATTGAGCCTTGGCAGCAGCAGAAGATTTGACTTGTGCCAATTTGGCACAAACTGTGCCAGAAGAAGGTTTGGTGGCAGACTGCGCCTGTTTCCCTAAGGAGAGAATAGACTGCGCCTGATTGTGAGGCAGAGATTGCGTTGTTTTGGCATGAACTGTGCCAAAAGATGGTTTGACAGCAGACTGCGCCTGTTTCTCTAAGGAGAGAACAGACTGCGCCTGATTACCAGAGATAGACACTGGTGTCTTAGAAACAGCAGGTTGTGCCGAGGAAGTGGCAGTGTTCTTCATTAGAGAAGTAGCAGAGTTCTTGGGAGCCCACACTGAGCGAGTCTTGCTCTTGACGAAAGTCGTAGTGCGGCGAGGAGTGCTTTGTGCATTAATCAGTGCTTCGTAGGCCGTTTGGTCGACTTTCACGACCAAAGTCTTCTGCGTCGAGCCGATAGACGCCATGTCACATTGAGTTGTCACCTTTTCATCAGAGGAAAAGGTCGTCCCCAGCAGAGTCGCCATTTTGTTTGCAAAAACAAAAGTATGATATTTATTTCACAAACTTTGTAAAGAATATTACAAGAATTCTGGAAAAGTACAACTATAGGAATCCGATCTGGATGACGATCGCTTTATCCCTTGGACGATGTGAACTTTTAAAGACGAAAGCTTTTGAAGATGACTGAAGGCAGGAAGCCTCTGATGGAACGAAGGCAGGAAGCCTCTGATGAACTGAAGGCGAAGAGCCTCTGAAGAACGCAGCAGCACTTTAGCAAGAACTCCTGGATTCTCTGAAGAGAATAATCTCTCTGTGTGTAATCTGATCTCTCTGATCTCTCCTCTGTTGAATGGAAACGAAACTCTATTTATAGAGTTCTGAAATAACTGTTTTGGGCAGTTATTCTGGAGAGTGCCTGGTTGAAGTGCGCCTGTTTTGAGCACGTATGACAAACTGCGCCTGTTTTGAGCACGTATGACAAACTGCGCCTGTTTTCACTCCATTATCACGAACGTGCACCAACTGCTCTAGACACGTGGCATTATTTGATTGACATGCGCTTGGTCGTGTACAGTTAGTGGGACACGTGTTGGACATGTAGAGTGGTAGTTAGGCGTTGATTTAGTCAAAGCGCGCCTGTTTCAGGGACACGTAGCAAGCTCTGAATTGATGTTGTATTGAACTGCGCCTTCTTCACTGAGACGTAAGCGCAATCTGCAAAGTGTGCTTGATATAGTCAAAAGTAGGCGCAGTCTGTCGATAGTGCCTGGTTCTTCGATGTAGGTGCAATCTGTCTAGACAGCTATCATATCTTCCTCGAGTGCTACGCTGTCAGAATAATGATGAGATGTCATTTCGATTTACGTGCTATCAGATAATAATGATTATGTGATCTACGCGCGGTTTGAGCAACGCGCCTCTCTGAGTACTGAATAGGCGCTATTTGAGTTTGATTGAGAACTAGGCACAGTCTGCCCTGTTGACGGAAAACTAGGCGCAGTCTGCCCAAATTCATGAATTAGGCACAGTTTGTCTTTAAGCAGTCAACTAGGCGCAGTTTGATTTTTTTTTTTTTTTTTACCTACATGGACGTCCCAACAAGACGTTCCAGGATACGTTGGCATCGGTCACATAGCAGGAAACCTCCGTTCGGAGATCACTGATTTGGCATTTGAGACAGATCTTGCCCAGCGGATGGCTTCGACCAGCATTGAAAGCCATGATAGTTGTGTTGGTTGTAGATAGCTTATGCAGAGGGATTCCCAGAATTTGAAGTAAACTTCTAGGAATGATGCTGAGGGAGGATCCTGGATCGATGTGCATGCGGTCCACCTTGATCGCCCCGATATACCCTATATAGTACAGGGGTCTATCATGACGATTACTTTTGAGTAGCGTGTCCTCCTCTGAAAAGGTGATGTTGGGCACCACTTCCATAGTACTGTGGCAGTGAGGACAGGAGACAGGGTCTTCAGCGGGGGCTTTGACTTCAGCGAGATACGAGTCGGTATGTAGTAATGCCTCACTTAAGGCCTTCCGCGTTTCTTTGGAGAGTCGCAACAGATCGAACAGAGACAACCTGGCAGGTGTATTGGCTAGCTGTGCCAGTATGTCAAAGTTGTAGGGCCGATCCATGCCTTCGGGATTTGGCACCTTCAGAGACTTGTCAAATCGCGTCTCTTTCTGCTTGGCTTTGTCCGAAATTGAAGGCTTAGACGGGCCGACTTCTGAGCTTGTGGGGGCAGCAGGAGGTTGAGAGGGTATTGCTTCTTCTTATGCGGGGTCGTATGTGCGAAGATAAGTCTTCCCCGATCGCGTCTTGCCAGATAGAACCTCGTAAATGGGAGAGGATACCATATGGCATGACTTGTACTTCTTGCCCCTTTTTTACTTTGGAAGGTACCACCCCCTGTATCACTTCTTGCACAAGGTCCGGATGGACCCACATGATCTCACCATGTTCAGTTGTGAGTGGCACCAAGGTTGAGTTACGAGCTGGTGGTGGGTTGACGACTTCCATTATTGTTTTGGGAATCGGGACCACGCCGTCCCGGACTTCTGTAGGAGGAAAGTCACCAAACTAAAGAGAGATCATATTAGAAAGTACGATCTTGTCTTCAGCTTTGAGATTGATCACTTGGCTGTCGATAAGCTATTGTATCTTCTTCTTCAGGACGATACAGTCCTTGGTGGAGTGATGCACGTACTGATGATAGAGACAGTACTTTGGATCGTTGAGTTGGTTCACCTCTGTAGGACGTCGTGGTGGAGGCAATGTCAGCTTATTACCCTTCGTCAGTATGTGGAAGATAGTAATGGCATCGTCTTCATCAAAGGAGAAGGTCTCCTTAGGCTTGTTGGAGGTGTCCTGAGAATTGGAAGCTCCTTTGGATGTGTCGACCTTCAGGACTTCTTTCCCTTTACCCCCACGGACAGGGATAGTTTGAAGATGCTTGCCCTTGTCTTCGGATTTGGGTGTTTTCAACCCCAGTAGTTCCAGGTTAGAAACGTCATTTTCTGCAGCATCAGCGGCCCCAATAAAAGCGGGCTATGTATCATACTTATGTATGCCTAGACAAAACTTTACCGTGGAAAGGAAGTTATGTCGACAAGTATCCATAAGTTCCGAGTCTGGTATGCCGAAGGGCATCTTCAGTGCTAGCCGCCTGAAGCGTTCGATGAAGGCGATGACAGACTCAGTCCTCCTTTTCTTGGTCTTGATGAGAGTGGACATGCTAACATGCATGCCACTATCGTAAAACCTGTTGAGGAACAACCTCTCCAAGTCTTTAAATGAATTGATACATCCGTCAAGAAGACTGCAGAACCATTCGAAAGCTACCCCCTGCAAGGTGCTAATAAATAGCTTTGACAAGAATGGATCATCTCTGGACAAGTGTAGAGTCTGTGTGTTGAAGTATGTTATGTGTTGACGATGAGAAGTCAACCCGTCAAATGAATTCAGCGTCAGCAGCTTGTAGTTGAGAGGGCAAGTGGCATTCTCCCACTCAGGGGGATATGGTTGAGATATCCCATCTTCTGAAGCTCGTCTTTGTGTGAGATGGTGTCGAGATGGGCGACCAGAAAATCAATTGCATCCTGTTGATTGAGCAGGTGTTGGAAAATAGCTGCTGAACGGTTGTCAGGCGTCGTTGGCGAAGGACCACCCCCAGCATTTACAAGATTTGGAGAGATACAACAGAATGAAACTTCTTTTGTAGGGAATGAGGGTTGTTGCTATGTGTCAGACTAGCATGAGCTGAGACATTTTATTGAGGTGGAGGAACAGCCCCAGCAGCTTGAACCGCTATGATGCTGGTAAGCATATCGGTGATCTTGGCGAATGCTGTTTCAAGACCCTCTAGCCGTTTGCTGGTCTGGTCGCTAGTTTCTTCAGGTCTTTCTTCGTTCGCCATCTATGTAGATAACATGTGAGGATGAACAGAGGATTTGGTACAACTGGTGCTGATACTGTCTATCTCTGAGTGGGCAAGTCCCTCGTCTTCAGGTAGAGGAGGTAGATAGTCACCATCAGACTCGGAGAGATCGTCGTCTTCTGGAAGGCTACCCCCTGTGTGGGGGTCATCTGCTTCAGACCCTGAAGGAATACTACCCCCAGCTTGGGATTCTTCGTCTTCTGTACGGAATCTCGCCTTTGAGCGGGTGCCCATATAGACTCCTTCAGATGTGACATCCTGCCGGCCATCTGTTGGTAGACTTCTTCTTCTTCTTCTTCTCGCGGAGCTGAGAGAGAAGGTTGGGTTGGTGGTCCACCGTCTTTGATTGGGGCTCCCGTAAGGGGGACCCCATAAAACCATATTGGATGAAACACATAGTGGCTTCTCATCGTCAGAGAAATACAGCCGTCGAAATACGGACTTTCTCTGAGACACTATTGTTGCTTTGGAGCAGCAACAGTTGATAACAATACTGGTGCACGGATGTGCACTATGGATTGTTATGTCTTCCCTCGCTTTACGCTTATGATTTATCATGTCGCGCAAGTCAGCGGAAGGGAGTTTTGCCTTACAACCCATGTTGCATTCATCGTAGAGCTTTGCATGCGGGTTCGTAAGAAGAGTTGGCACATCCAGACTTAGTTTACGTGCAGGGGCAACCCCACACCTAAGTTCTGTGATGTCCTTAAAGACAGCCTCGTGCTATACGCGTTGGGGACTGTCTTTTTGCTGTGGACGCATAGGCCTTGGAGACTGGACTTGTGCGCATGCTTTTTGAGAGCATGTTTGAGTCGCCTTGATGTAGGCACATAGTATGGATCCAGAGATCCTGGGCACGTAGCCTTGGGCGCATGACCCTGGATGCCCAGCCTGCTGAAGACAGAAGTGTTCTGGTTGGGGCTATGCGCCCAAACACTCCCTTGGGCGCATGGCTTTGGGCGCATGCTTGGTGGAGCAGCGCTATTTTCTTCCAATTTTGTCTTCTTCGTTTGTGAGCCTCGTCGGGTTTGGCCAGAGTATCGCATACCCCGATTCTTGGCATCATAGTATTTTTCTTGCCAAGTCTCGAGTGTCGAACACTCTTTTGTTGGTTGTGGAGGAAAGAAGTCATGGCCTAGTAGAGCCCGGAACGGTATGAGCCTTCTTCATTGGGGAAACTTCTGTGACAGAGTCATGCACCCATGTGACAGAGTCCTCCAACTGCATATCCGCTATGACACTACCAGGATATGCGTAGCGAGCCTTCGGAAGCCAAGTTTTGCGAGACTTGTTTGGCTTCGCTGATTTCGAGGGGGTAGAGTCGTCCCTTGAGAGCATCTCTTCGAACGCTTGCTGATCGAATTTTAAGATCAGCATCTTTTGAGTGCTCCCCACTTTGTCGGTATCGAATTGCGTCACCACCTTCTCATCAGAAGAAAAGGTAGTCCCCAGCAGAGTCGCCATTTTTGTGGACACACGCAAAAAGAAGAAGAAACGCTGTCTTTTCTTTATTGGCACAAGACACCATAAATCGAGTACGCCTAAGAGATCCTGCGCTGAGGATCCCCGAGTACAAAAAAGAATTCTGGAGAATGGGACGATGGATATCGGGTGGCAGTTGCTCCTTTACTCTGTTGACACTCCGATTACAAAAGTGGGAGAAAACCTAAGAAAATTGCTAACTCTCGGCTCACTGGCAAGAAGTGCAGCAATTTGGCTCTTGAAAATGCTCTCTGTTCTGTGTTTTGAAGAGGGATGAGACCCCTTTTTATAGTCGTTCTTGAGCTGGAATGATGTTATGCACCCACATGAAGGAAACACATTGGTTTTTTTGTGGGCGCATAACCCTGCCTTGGGCACATAGGGTGTAGGCGCATACAAACTGTGAGATCGTAGGTTGATCGTGGTATTGACGTGGCCGCATGCTTCGGTGTACGACTGCTCGTGGAGACTGACGTGGTCGTGCGTGTCGGTGCACCTTTTTATCATGGCTTTGACCGAGTCAGGCTTGGGCGCATAGCCCTGTTTCAGGCTATGCATTGGGCGCATAATCCTGCCTTGGGCGCATAGAGCTTCACAGGATGATGGGCGCATAGAGCTTCACAGGATGATGGGCGCATATGAGCTTTACAGGGTGACTTGAACACATAGGAACTTCACTTGGGCGTATATATCCTCCTTTGGCTTTGGGCGCATAAGGCTTAATTTGCTGAAATTTTTATGCTTCTACACTTCTTTCCAAGAACCAGGGACAACTGTTTTTTTTTTCCAAAAAAAAATTTATAAAGAGAGGAGAGGTTTAAAAAAATTAGCATAGAGCATGAGAAGTCTAGACTCTAGAGATATAACGGATGATGGGGCGGGACACCAAGTGAGTTGAAGTTTTAAGTGACAGAAGAGGGAGTGCAGGGCCGGCCGTGACCCAGGGTGGCCAGGGTGACCATCCAGGATCCCATAAAATATGAGGGCGAAACAAATTAAGAAAAAATTTGAGTGGCACCCCTCTTGGATGTCCTATTTATGTGGTGCACCCCACATTGTTTGCTATATGTATAAGTAGTCACACATCTGACGGAAAATGTCACTTTTGACGGTCAACAGGGTTTGACCGATAATTTATGACAAAAATACCGTCATCTTCTCCCAAACCCAAATCCGCCCCACCGCTATCGCGCCCCCACCTTCGCCCCGCCGCTGCCGTATTCATCACCACCACTACCACCAGCTTCACTATCACCACAACCACTACCACCACCAGCACCACCACCATCATCACCATCACCACCACCACCACCATCATCATCACCACCACCACCACCACTGGCCCTGCGCCCCCGTCCCGTTCCGCCCCCTCCGTTCCCTCCCCCGCTTCGCTCTGCCCCTCTCCGCCCCCCTCCCCGAGCAGCAACAACAGCGGCAACCAGCAGCAGCAGCGGCGACGGGCAGCGGAGGTGAGGAGGGGGGTGCGCTCGTCGGAGAGGAGGGGCTCTCGCCAGAAAGGAGGGAGAAAGAATTTGGGTTTGGAGAAGAAGACAAAGAGGAAGATGGACGTTTTCGTCTTTTTTTAATAGTCAAACAACATTGACCGTCAAAAGTGACGTTTTTCGTCAGATGTGGGACTACTTATACATATAGCAAACAATATGGGGTGCACCGCATAAATAGACCATTCTAGTGGGGTGCCACTCAAATTTTTTCAAAAATTAATTTAATTATATTTATATTAGTAATCTTGTATCTAAAATAGAACTAATATATAACATGACACTCTCTTATAACAAAACAATTGTGGTGTAGTGGTTAGCATGTTAAACTTGCATGCTAGAGGTCCTAGATTCAATTCTTTGTTGTAACATTTTTTAAAAATTTATTTCTATTTCAATTTATTTTATATTGTATATGGGTCACATTTTAAAAGTTTGCCTAGAACCCCCATGAACTCAGGGCCGGCCCTGAGGGAGTGCAAACTCAGTTGCACATTCCCTGAGGAAAATGCAAACTCAGTTGGCGCCCAGTTTTCCAGACAAAAATGCCAACTCTTATGATTTATGTCTAGTTGTTTTTATTTTTTTGTTTTATTAATTTAGTTTCTTTATTAATTAAAACTATGTGTTTATTATCCATAATCCTAACCCTATTCCAACCCAAACCTATAACCACCCTTAAATCCTAATCTTAACTCTCAACCCCCAACCTAACCGTAACACAAATCCTAAAACACTAAACCTAATGCTAGCCAAGAAATCCCAACCATAATCCTAAAATCCAAATCCATACCCTAACCCTAAAATCTGAACCCTGGCCCTAAAACCTAACCAAAAAAATCCCAACCTACTGCTAAAACTCTAATCCTACACCTAACCCTAACCATAACCTATCTAATCCTAATCCATAGCTCTAATCCTAATCTAGCCCTAATCATAATCCTAGTCCTACACGTTACTCTAAAAATTTTGGCAATCATAACAATGAGCTTTTTATAGATTGCTATCCAAAACGACTAACGTATTCCTGGTGGATCCACTATTGACATCATTATCCAGGTATGTGAAACCCACATAACTAGCGTGATATTTGGTGGCGAAGTAATTTTACAAAATTGAATTATTTTTGTTATATATTTTCACATAACCAACAATAACATAATTCATATATTTTATTTATGGTCATATGGTTATATCCCGATCTGCATATGCGGAAGCATCGAATTTGGCGGTACGAGAGGCACTATGACAAATATAATATTTTAGCTTAATGTAATGCTCATTCTTTGATAAATATTATTCAGGTCATGTGTTGTCACGTCCAGATCTTGCAGGACCAAAAGCTTTTACTGGACGTGATGTCATACAAGCCTTAATTTGCATTTGTACAAGACGGAATAAAGCACAATCACTACCAAAAAAAGTCAATTTAACGACGCAGAGAAACGTGGTTAATATGTAAATGATGTCGGTGAATAAAATTAGCGACCTACTTACTGACGCAAACACATAGTCTTGTTTTCCTTAGTTGTTGACGATAGATATGTCATAATTTGTCATTGTAGCGATGTCTAAAGCGACAAATAGTCGTCACTAATTTTTTTGATTAGCAACGCTTAGAATCTCGACGTCGCTAATTTAGGGACAACTTATATGTTGCTAAACATCGCCAATTTACGGTCGTAAAGTGACGAATTTAGTTACATTTTGCTACGACAGGTTAACATGAATTTTTTTGCCATGTTAGTAAATTTGCGATGTTTAGCTGCAAGTTAGCGACGCATCCGATATGGGTAGCTACACCAGGATACATGTTAGCGACATATCCTACACATCGTTGTACGTTACTGAACGTCGCTAAGCTGGAAAAAATTTGAAATAAAACTGCCTGTGTATCATATGTCACAGACATATAACCAAATGTATATCTCACAAATATATCTCAAAGTCATATCAAAGACAAATCACTAGAAGTCAGAAACAAATACATAAAATACTGAAGTCTCAAACAATTACATAAAATTAAAGACCGATCTCTGAAAAAAAATACATCAATAATATCACCATATCATCATACAATCTCACTCTGAAAGTAAAAAATAAAAGACCAAGAATAGGCCAATACACACAAACACATAGATAATATGTGTCCAAACTAGGCTAGTGTGGATCAATAGGAGAAGGAGGAGCACCATCGCGTATCATGATAGATGTGTGTGTCAAATTGCTCTTCTAAAGCATCACAGATGTCGATGGAGGAGGCAGTGTCATCGGTGTACTCGTGTCGGTGTCGGCAGACCAGGAGGACGTATCTTCTCTAATGCTTCCATTTGAGCGTTGTAAGAGTACATGGCAGATACCAGCTCCGAAATGCTCTGTCCTACTTACTCGTTCATAAAAACCTGCTCCGCCTGTAGCCTCGTCAATGACTCACTCATGGCTGCATGTGATCCTCCGCATCAACTCGTCATGCAGAGACACAATCTGATAAACAACACTCTATTGGACTACGTCGTATCAAAGGCGTTGTAGGATCCTGTACCATAATATGTACCCCTCTGAAGACCACCAACGATGGTCACCCATAACTCGTCCGTCGAAGGAGCTAGGAGGGCCGGGGCTGCAAGAAAGTACCAGTCACTCCTTCGGTAGGTGTAGTAATAGCATGTTGCATCGACAACTCACGAAGCCTATGATACTCATCCTAGAAAAATACATATCTCTATAAGCGTACTTCTTACTATTAACTCATCGTGCGCATAATTTTTAGTATCTAAGTAACTTAGAGCATCTACAGTGGAAGAGATTTCAAGTGCTATATTTTAACTTTAGCCAAATTTTGTAGCACTTGAAGATAACAATGTCCTCTCATCGATGAACATTACTTGATTATGATGGGTGGCCAGGAAGACGGTCACCATGTTAGCATCCTCACCCTTCTGTACCCTGTTATAAAAGTATATTATTTGTTCATAAAATTAAGCATTGTACTAATTTGATTAAAATAATATATATGCAAAGAAATACATAGCAGGTGACATAAATGTTCTGTCATCGGAATCAAGCCACCACACCACTTTTCTACCTTCTTTCTGGCCGTCTTCATGCACCTTCTTCGTCCATTCCTTGTACTTGTCATTGTTGAATCTAGACTTCATCGCATTTCACTTCCCAAGAGTAATCCAACCTTGGATTGGTTGTTCCAATCGTAGATGAGTCTTCTCGTCGTTGATTTGCATTAACGACTAAGGTAAATGGCCCGAGTGAGCGATTGTTCGATTCTCAGTAGGAACGATCGGTGAAGAATTTTATAATTTTATAATTATATATATATATATATATATATATATATTATAATTATATATATATATATATATATATATATAAGAACGAAAAAAAAATATATATATATATATAAGAACGACTTTGTGTGCCCCAGCTTGACGAAACACATCCCCGTGCCGCCTCTGACCGTTCTCCCGATGTCTTTGCAATGGCTGGAAACCAATCTACAAAGTGAAGCCTATTACCACGCCGACCATCAAATGCGAGACTGGCCCCCTTCTTAAATATTTGATGGACCCAGAAGGTTCACGTTTAAATAACGTGCGGGAAACTCTATAGGGGGGTGAATAGAGTTTGTGTCGATAATCACCAAATAAAAAATTAACTCTATATAACCTCCACAAAACAACTATCAAGATAGTAAATAAATCAGAGAAAAATGCGGAAGTAAATAAAGTTCAGAAGAGCATTCGCAGACACAGCAGTTTTAACCTGGTTTCCCTCGTGGAGGACTAGTCCAGGCCTGAGAACTCTAGCTTAGGATTGAAATCCACTATTTGTGAAATAGTGTACAACCACGTGCCTTTACTCAAAAGAGCACGCCAACGTCTTACAGATTTGCAGGTGGCGAAACTTGGAATTGTCCAAGTAATTTTTCTTTCACTCTTGCACACAACTTCTAGCTGATATCGTACTGAGCACCTTGGGCTAAGGAGAGTTGTGGCTTAGGAGATATGGAAGAATAAGGCTTTGAGTAGTAGAGCTTAGAAAGCTTGAATATTTAAAGGTGAGAGATAGAAAGATGATGAAGAGATGATTGAAATCATGCCCTATATATACTAGTCTGGAAGGCAGAATTCGGCCAGAATTTTGTCATCAAAATTAAAAAATATGGCCGTTGTACCAGCTAGCAATTGGTAACCCTAAAAATTAGTTCTTGGAAATCAGGGGACAGAGTTTGGCCCGAACTCTATGTGGGGGCAGAGTTTGGTCCGAAATCTGCCTCCTTGGTGGCAGAATATTCAAATGGCCTTTGGGCTTTGGTGGAGTTTGGGCTTGGTTCAGGAATTGGTCTGTTTGTATGGTAGAGCTTGGAGAGATATGTCTAGGGGTTGATATGACTCAGTGCGACTCAACGTACACATTCTCCTAGACTCAATAAATTGAAGATTACAGACTTGGAACAAGTAGGAAAATCAAGAGCCCTTTGATGACGCCTTTCTTATGATATTTGAGCAGTCCTGAAGACGTCTTTTTTTTTGACAGCAGTCGTCCAAAGATAAGCAGATCTGGAAATCTGAATACCTTTCGGGGGCTTCGCCCCCGAACCCCCAACGGCGGCGCTGTCCCCTCGACCCCTGTCCCTCCGATGCGAGGCCCCAGATAGGTCGCTAGGAGGTTCGAAGAAATTTCTTTGTATGACGCCGTCGTTGGTCCATCATTAATTCTTCATTACCTATGTCCTGGTTTGATCATGTTTGATCATGCTTACTGCAAGTCTACAAATACATGTTAGGCTAGCAAAATATATTGCAGTACGATACAAGCATAGTAATATAATATAGGACAATTAGGACAATGCTAAGTTTCAGTAGCAACATGATAATGAGTATATGAATATTAGTGACATCATTATGTTAAACTTAACTGATTAGCCATATTCAAAAACACGATGTAATCATTGGGCCAACAATCTCCCCCTTTTTGATTATGGCAAATCGGTTAAGTTTAAGATAGATACGATAGATGCATGTATCACAAATAAACACATATTGTGTGCTAACTTAAACTTATTTCTCCCCCTTTGGCATGATCAAAAATAAGTTCCCCCGTAATATGAGATAAAACGAACTCAAGCATAAGTAAAGGAGGAAGGCATAGACAATCATGATCAAGATATACTAAATGAAGAACAATGGAAGAAGTGTGGAAAGACAAGTATAGAAACTACATACCCAATGTAGAGTGCCAAATAGAAAATAGCATGTCAAAACCACAAATAGTTGGTAAAACTAAAAGAATTTAAAAATAATCAATAGATAGTTTACCAACATGAAATCCAAGAAAGACATCCAAAAACATAGTATGATATGAAATATTGCTCTAGTTTTGAAAGAGAAAAAAATTACAATCAAAAACCATGGGGATTAGATAATTGTAAATAATAGATATCAAAGAAGAAAGATACCAATTAAGATATTGAAATAGACAAACTTGATATCAATTGAAATATATAAACTTGAAACATTGATCAATAAAACTATGATAGTCACAATTGTCCACAGATAAATAGTGAAACAAAATAAAGGAATGATCAATGTAAAATAGAGCAATTGATATAAAATGATCTCATTATTTGCAAATCTATTTGCTTATCCAAAATTCATGCATTTGAACTCAATTACCTTATCATGCTATATGAATACCCTTTAGATAAACATGAAGGTAAATGAGAAAAATGTTTGAGAAAGAGAAATTCAGTCGACTTGAATGCTCACTCTCAAACTATTATCAATATAGATAAAATAATGAATTTTGGATAAGTCCTCAACAAGGAAAGTCAAATCAATTAAGCATACAAGGAAAGCCAAATCCAAGAAAGTACAATAGTCATCAAGATAAGATATGAAAGTTAATATTAACGAGATGACTCATATAAAAGAGAGAGATAATATGATGAAAACAATTACATATACTCTCATAAACTTTTCACAAAATAACAGTATCATAACCTCAATCACTAAAAATATGTAAATAATGATAAAAATATGGGTCAATGATGAACAAGGTATACGACATATTAAAGGGTATAAATGAATTGAACCAATTTATTTGCTCCCCCTTAAAATATGTGTATCTAGTTCCAAAGCACTTATAGAATAAATAAAATGATAACTTCAAGAACTAGGGGTAAATCAACTATTGATTTCTTCCCCTTGCTCAATGCATATAAGACTATAAAAATGTCATAAAACGAATAGTGTCATCTTTAGTCAAGAAGAGATATCCACTTAATAGCTACTAAAGATGAGAAGTCAAAGGAATATTCCATTTTATCACATGTAATCAAAAGATGACATACACTAACCTATATAGAAGAATCTCATATGATAGATCAATGCATTTTACCTTTTGAGAAGAAGATCATCATGAAAAGAAATAAGGTCAATTAAATCAATCATGGTGAAAGTCAAAATATAGCTCAAAAATACAAAAGAATAAAACTCAAATATCATGTCCATGATTACCTAATTAAGAAATGATCAACCAATTTATTGCTTTGCATGGACTATGTATGTTTTACCACATATGTACCCATCAACGGATAATAATCCAACCTTGCTAATACTAAATGAGAAACCAATGAAGTTCAAATAGCAAAGAGCATATGTGATAATCCATGAGTAGTCAGAGTAGAGTAATAAATTAACTTGATAACCACATAATTAGATAATATAGGACTACTCAACCAGTAGGATCATTTATCAATAACATCAAACATGATCCAACGAATCTTTTCAAGAGAAAATCCAAAATCCATATTTATAATAAAATCTTACAAATCGATAAAAAATATGGCGAGAAAAAGTCAATCTCATTTAAATTATTACAAATTTAATCTAAAGAGATGTAATATGATAATATGATAAAATTATGACTCAAAAGATGAGAGAAGTTTAAGAGATGCTTACCAATGACTAGTATGGAAGGAAGTTAAAGCGATGAATCACAAACCTCAATAGAAATAATATTAAATAAAAAATAAAAAATTTGTCAAACTAATTTTAGAGACCAAACATATGTATCTAAAATGTAATACAAATCTCATCAAGAAAATTCATAAATCATGTTTTTGTAAACTAGCATATCACATATAGATTAAAATTCAAGATGATAGCTAGATGAGTGAAAGTGAACAAAATTTATGTAGCTTAATCAATACATCGTAAATAAGCAAGCTACATAACTAATTAAGATTAATGAGGTAGGCCATTAACAGGATAAATGTGCTCATTAAATCTTAAGTCACTAACACTAAAGATACATGCTTAAGCATAGAGTTCACAATAAGGACAATACATTTTGAATAATCAAAATGATTTATATACTCTTTGTTAAGCAAGGATAAGAGTATAAGATAGCAAGTAAATGAATTAGACTCTCATCAAGTAAAGGACAAGAGATGTTCATGAAAACACAATAGAGCAAATCTCTTTGTCAAATATTGAGATTAACCCAAGAAAATAAAATAACAGATTGATCTAGAGAATGCAAAATATTATAGCCATTTTGAAATAAATGTATTCTCTAGAAATAGAAAATCTCAACACATAAGCTGAAACCATAGTAGATAAGGACATGAGAAGTACGATATATCAATTACATGTATTCTCATGTGCTACAAAAATATCATTGGACAATAATAACAAAATATTTATAGCTCAAAATATAGGGCTAGATATGATGAAGTATTCTGGAACTTAGGGGTGGATACAGAACTAGATAATGGTTGCAAGTAAACCTTAATGAATCTTAAGTCTATAAAGTATTGATCACTTTGGGTTAGCTGTAGGGGCCGGTTCCCAGCTAGCGGTAGTCCGAAGACTAGTGCACCATGTCGTTTCAGGCTATTTACACCTGTATGACAGAAGGACCCTTTCGACTTGTTCCCAAAATGTTCTTTACTTTTAAGAAATTAGATATAAAGGAATATATGCAGTATCATCAAACAACATCAAAATATAAAAATTTCTATGAATAAGAAAGGTAAATACCTAAATAATAATGAAAGAATGATCATCAAAATTTGCTAAGAGTATTTTCAAAACAAACATTTTCATAATGCACTTATGGAGAAAAATATATAGAAGATACATGCTCAAAATGTGCACTAATAAGTACGATAATTTTAACAAGTAAGGTAAAGCACAAAACCAAGCAATTCTTAAAAGAACTTCCATAAAAGTCATGAACAAGACACTAATAAATATTTTCTTTCAACATCCTAACTTGAAGAAGTAAAACAAATAAATATCAGAAGTTAGGAATCATTAATATATTCATATATATCACAAATAGGCATACATAAAAAAGATCAAAAATCAATTAAAATGCATGTATCCATAAAGTCAACAAAAAAGAGCCAATAAGATATCATCAAAAGAAGACTTTAAGGAAGGAGCTAATTGATTCAAGATGAGATAACACAAATTTGGTCAAAAGAATCAATAGCTAAAGTATGAGGTAAGCAAAAGTATGAATAGATACTCTTCAAAATAATATGAAACTTGAACTTAACTCATATGCCCACATAAAGATATTTTAAAAAATAGATGTCAATATAATAAATACATAATCTACATGTAAATGAAGATTTAATGAATATAGTCATGTATCCATAATGAATGTTTGAAAAACTATCACAAATTCAAAAGCACATATAAATAGGCTTAATTAGGTAAATACATAATTGATTCATAGGAGGTTTAATCAAAATAAAATATGACAATCAATAACGAATATATTATGTAAGCACAAGATTAAAAAGAAGTATAAGTGTATATACTTGTCAAGTGATAAGAAACTTATACTAAACACATATATTCACAAATACCGATTAAGATAAATATGACATATTAAATACAAATCGGCAAGAAATAATTATCTCAAAATTTTAAAAGACGGAGAGTTAAAATCATATTAACTCAAATCAAAATCAAGGTCCTATGGACTAGAGTGATATATAAATAAGGATTAAGAAAAACGAGCATGTATATATAAATGTGTCACACTACTAGAAAATGAGTGATAAACTACATAGTGTGAACTAATCATTTAAGCTAAGTAACTAGTCATGCTAGATAAAAGAAATAATAAGAAAATTAACTAAGCATGCTAGTATTATATCTCACATTGATTTATATAATAAGCAACTAAAGGATATCAATGTGAGCTAGTAGCAAGACATCAAGAGAAACATGCTAGATTCGACAAATATAAACCATTTAAAGAGAATCGTTTAGCATGTTACCAAAGTGGCTCTAGTGGCCACACTCGTGTTGGTGCAATTGCTTGAAAGATGACCTTTGAGCTTTGTAACCACCAACACGCTCTTCGGTGTTATATTCCAATATAAGAAGCTCCACCTACAATATTAGACGAAGACTTTGGTATCCAAATAAACTTGGATCCACATTTGTTAGCTTTAGGGACCCATATACTATTTACTCTAGCATTGGTAGAAAAACTCCTACGAATAGGACAAGTTACACTCATGTGTCCAAAGTGAGAGCAATAGAAGCACCTAATACTAGTGTGTGCACATGTATCAGAATGAGCATGATTATGAACATGTGACATACTAGAATGATGAATATCTCTAGAGTGAACATGCATGGATTTGGTCTTAAGAATATCATATTCTAATAGCAAATCATTATGCAAACAAGTAAAAGAATCAAATTTAGCATTTAAAGCATAATTCTCTTTTTCAAATAAAGCAATTCTAGAAATAAAATCATCATTTTGTTTCTTTAAAGAGTCAATAGAAGAATCATGCAAGTGATTTAGCTCATGTGCTTACTTCTTAAGATCTTCTATTGAAGACGAAATAGATTTGATTTTCAACATTAAAGAATCATTCAAACTCTTTAAAGAAACACAAGATGAGTTTTGAGAGTCAAGTCTATATAATAAATCATTGTTTTCATTTCTCAAAAACTCATTACATTCTTCTAAATGAATTACCTTTTCTGAAAGATCTTCATTAGTAGAATGAAAAGCCTTAGCAAACTTTAAGGATTGGTTAGCCATGGCTTTCCACTTAGAGCATTTCATGCATTTAGAAAAAACATGATTGTCTATGCTACTAGAAGTAAAACCCTCTTTATCGGAGGAGGAGGAATACGATGCCATACACAAATAAATAAGGATCTACTCTAAGGATGTTAAGCCTAACAATAGAGACCTTGCTCTGAAACCAATTAAAATAACGTGTAGGCAACTCTAGAGGGGGGTGAATAGAGTTTGTGTCGATAATCACCAAATAAAAAATTAACTCTATATCACCTCCACAAAACAACTATCAAGATAGTAAATAAATCAGAAAAAAATATGGAAGTAAATAAAGATCAGAAGAGCACTCGCAGACACAGCAGTTTTAACCTGGTTTTCCTCGTGGAGGACTAGTCCAGGCCTGAGAACTCTAGCTCATGATTGAAATCCACTATTTGTGAAATAGTGTACAACCACGTGCCTTTACTCAGAAGAGCACGCCAACTTCTTACAGATTCGCAGGTGGCAAAACTTGGAATTGTCCAAGTAATTTTTATTTTACTCTTGCACACAACTTTTAGCTGATATCGTACTGAGCACCTTGGGCTAAGGAGAGTTGTGGCTTAGGAGATATGGAAGAATAAGGCTTTGAGTAGTAGAGCTTAGAAAGCTTGAATATTTGAAGGTGAGAGATAGAAAGATGATGAAGAGATGATTGAAATCATGCCCTATATCTACTAGTATGGAAGGCAGAATTCGGCCAGAATTCTGTCCTCAAAATTCAAAAATATGGCCGTTGTACCAGCTAGAAATTGGTAACCCTAAAAATTAGTTCCTGGAAATCAGGGGACAGAGTTCGTCCCGAACTCTGTGTGGGGGCAGAGTTCGGCCCGAACTCTACCTCCTTGGTGGCAGAATGTTCAAATGGCCTTTGGGCTTTGGTGGAGTTTGGGCTTGGTTCAGGAATTGGTTTGTTTGTATGGTAGAGCTTAGAGAGATATGTCTAGGGGTTGATATGACTCAGTGCGACTCAACGTACATATTCTCTTAGACTCAATAAATTGAAGATTACAGGCTTGGTACAAGTAGGAAAACCAAGAGCCCTTTGATGACGCCTTTCTTCTGATATTTGAGCAGTCCTGAAGACGTCTTTTTTCTTGACAACAGTCGTCCAAAGATAAGCAGATCTGGAAATCTGAATACCTTTCGGGGGCTTCGCCCCCAAACCTCCGACGGGGGGCGCTGCCCCCTCGACCCCTGTCCCCCCGATGCGAGGCCCCAGATAGGTCGCTAGGCGGTTCAGAGAAATCTCTTTGTATGACGACGTCTTTGGTCCATCATTAATTCTTCATTACCTATGTCCTGGTTTGATCATGTTTGATCATGCTTACTACATGTCTACAAATACATGTTAGGCTAGCAAAATATATTACAGTACGATACAAGCATATCAATATAATATAGGACAATGCTAAGTTTAAGTAGCAACATAATAATGAGTATATGAATATTAGTGACATCATTATGTTAAACTTAACCGATTAGCCATATTCAAAAACACGATGTAATCATTGGGCCAACACACGTACTGTCATGTCCCAGAACTAGAATACTGGAAAGTAGGGACGGACCAGGCCAGCTACGTATACCAAAGTACTCCAGTACTTCGAAATAACGTATAAGCTGTATAGACATGGGGGTTACTACTACAATCTAACAGGCAATCCTGGGTCATGAATCCTAGGTATCTCAATCACAGGCAATAAACAATGTACAAGAAGTAAGATCAACTGGAATATAAAATAGTAAAGCGTCCCAAACTATCATATCAATGATCATGAAGCTAGTAATACAGAGTGAAGACTAACAAGAGTAATAGTCATACATGATAAGCTCTAGCTATAGTCTAGAATAACGCAAATCATATTTAGGCCCGTAGGCTAAATGTCAAGTCCAAAATACGAGCTAAACACGTGCTCGGAGGCTAAACGCCACAAAAGAATAATGTACATAACTAGTGGGAGAATGAAATAGAAATCCACTATGGTACTCTGGTGCTCCAAGTAATCACCAACGAGTGAAAGGTAGGGAAGATCCTCCGGGCTCCTCTATCAGATCTAGCCAAACAAAACCAGTGGGGTCAGACCCCCAATAGCAAGTACAACATAGGAAGCCAAACTATGAACTAAAACCAGCATGCAAATCATAGCAACGGATAGAGACAGAAATGAGTAAAAGCAAATCAAGACTCATGCGCTACCAATGCACTTATCCCGAGAATAGGAAAGATAATAAGTAAAGCAATATGTAGCATAAAGTAAAAGACATGTGACATAATGTAAACTGTGGATATGTGAATTAAACGAAAACATGTGAAAATGTGAGATAAACTGAACATGTGAGCATGTAAGATAACTGGGACATATGAGCATGTTAAGTAACTGGAGCATGTGAGCATGTAAGATCTGGAACATGTGAGGTCTATATAGAACGACAAATGATTAGATGACTTAGGAACTATTCCGGAACCCAAGTTACAACTCGTAAACCAAATAAGGACTGGGTTTGTAACCCTTCTCCTAAACAAAACTTTAGTATCTAATCATTTACCGGCAAAAGTAAAATAAAAAAAGATATACTGAAAATAAACAAATCCGGACACTGCCTAAACAAAATAGACTAGACTGGACTCCTTACAATAGTCACGGCCAAGCAATGAGTACGGCTTTATACATTAGCTAACTAGGGTTATCACAATCCTAATTACTAACAAATGCAAGTCTGAGAATTCCAAGTCCAGCACCTGCCTGCTACTACCTGAATGGTCCAAGCCAAATGAACAATGGTAATAGTGGATACATCGTCCAGGAGATAAATATATCCTATAATAGTGGTACATCGCCCAGGAGACAAATGTACTCGATGGTAATAGTGGATACATCGCCCAGGAGACAAATGTATCCTAAAGTAGTGGTACATCGCCCAGTAGACAAATGTACCACTAAAATATATAATAATGGGTACATCGCCCAGGAGACAAATGTACCCGGTGCAACACTCGACGGTGCGCTGGAAGTGTGCTCATCATGACAGATATCTCCAAATTCCAAGAATATATATATAATGCCAAGACCAAAGGGGCAACAGGTAACTGGGAAATTCTCAATAATCTAAGTAATCAAGCTAGTTGTTTAGTCCTTAACATTTTTTTGTTGGATTCCGGGGGGTGGCATTCCGCAGAATCCATCCTAGACATGAGACATGCGAGACTGAACAATAACGAGAATGTGTACCATAATAAGCCACAATAAGAAAAATATAATAGACAAGAAGCCAGGAGTGCGCTACGACGAGCCACTATCAAGGAGCAAGACATGTACAGGAATCAAGAGTGCGCCATGACAGGCCACTATCATGTAAGCAAAGAAAGACATGTACAAGAGTGCATTACGACGGGTCACTATCTAGTAGACAAAGAAGGCATGACAATAATTATCATAGCTTGTAAGAAAGAATCTATCAAAGACATATCATGGTATGTGGAAAAGAATAATTAAAGCTAAGTACATTTTATAGAAAAATGATTGAACATGTGCTAGTGTCAAGTGTATATAGGGTGTACAATCATTCTCTAACTATGCAAGATCATCTAATCATGTTAAGAAATCATTACAATCGAAGAAAATATCAAAAACGGACAAAACGGGCAGAAACGGGCAAAAATAGACTAAAACAGCATAAAACGGCATACCAGCGGTATATTGCGGCATACCGACGGTATACCGGACTAAAGACAGAAAGTTTCTGTTGCAAAATTGGCATACCTACGGTATACACCGGCATACCGGTGGTATACCATTTTTCCAAACAGCAACAAAATCCAGATTTTTGCCAAAACTTGTTTCGGCCATAAAAACTTCGTTTAAAATCGAAATTCGGATTTTCAAAAGTCAAAATTGCATAGAATTGAATTTTCTACAACATGGAACTATTATATTTCAAAAATTCAAAGATTTGACAGATCAATATCTTAAAATACTCCCAAAAATAGGTTTTTGGGGCACCGAAATGGGTTCCGATTGCCACCAAACTCAAAATCCATGATATACAAACTATGTGAGGACCTCATATATGTATATGTGATCAAGATCCATGATGGTAACACTACTATCACTCTTGATACCAAGTTTTCTACTAAGTCCATATTGGTTTTAACAGAAAATCAAAACCTTGCTTAAACAAATTTTGGAAACTTGCATATATACGAGAATCATAAGAAAAACATATTTTACAAAATGAGTTTAAGAAAAGTCTAAGTATTTACCACCAAGGAAAATAAATGACAACAAAAACATTATGGTTCATGGATTTGGCAAGATATACTTGCCTAGGTTAAGCTCCAAGCCTAATCTTCTACTCCTCCTCCTAGGGGGGTTAGACACCACACCCAAGGCCTCAAGGCCAAGCTCTTTGCAAGCTCCAAGGGGGAGAGAAGGGAAGAAGAAATGAAGAGAGAGTGAAGGGAATGAAAAGAGAGATGAGACAGAAAGTGAAATGGTATATATAGAAGGGGAATTAATCTTAGCCGTTGGATGGTGATCCATGTGAAGATCTAAGTCAATCATAACCATCCAAACAAAACTAAATATCCAATGGGTAATAGGGTGCATCTACACTATTTACAAAAATATCTAAACACTATTCATCAAAAAATCCAAAATACTATTCACAAAAATATCGGAAACACTATTCATAAAAATATCTGAAATCAAAAATATCTAAAATGTGGAAAATCTGTCTGGACGATATGCCGTCGGTATACTCCGGTATAATGGCGGTATACCGGCCAAGGAGAAAATCTATAAGTTAGAAATTTTTTTAAAGCATTACTAAAACCAAGAAAATACAAAATATACTACAAAATACGTATCCGTATGTAAATACCGATACTGTGAGACGAGTCTCACACGTACGCGATGCATTCCATTTCTACGAATCGTGTGTGTGTGTATGTGTGTGTGTGTGTGCGTGTATGTGTGTGTGAAAATAAATAAATAAATAAATAAATAAATAAATATATATATATATATATATATATATATATATATATATATATATATATATATATATATATATAAGAACGGCTTTGTGTGCCCCAGCTTGACGAATCGCATCCTGCGCCGCCTCTGACCATTCTCCCGAAGTCTTTACAACGGCTGGAAAACCAGTCTAGAAAGTGAAGCCTATTACCATGCTGACCATTAATACGAGACTGGGCCCCTTCTCAAATCTTTGATGGACCCAGAAGGTTCACGTACACGATGCGTTCCATTTGTATGAAGCTTGTGTGTGTGTGTGTGTGTGTGTGTGTGTGTATGTGTCTATATATATATATATATATATATATATATATATATATATATATATATATATATATATATATATATATATATATTGAAAAACATAATTTTGTTACAGACTCCTTGCCCGAAAGCCTACAAACTCGGCCTAATGTCCCGCGCCTGCACTGTACTTTTATCGTACCCGCAACTGCCTGCACTATGGTTGCCCTCACATTAATTCTTCCATGAAAAATTAAATGTGCTTCCCCCAGTGCTCGAACCTGCAACCTCTGGCGGGTATGCCTCATTCTAACCACCTTCCTATATGGGAAAAGTTTACGGGAATAACTTACAGGACGATTAAACCAAAATCAAATCTCTCTGATGGAAACAAAACAGAAAAAATTAAAATCTCTGCAGAAAAAAAAACTCATACTTATGTTTCTCTTCCAAATTTCTCTCTTTCTAAAAATTTAAATCTCTTCTTTTACAAAATAAATATATCCCTATCTTAAAATTTTAAATCTCTTTTTTTTCCAAAAATAAATCTATCTATATTTAAAAATAAAAATTAAATCTATCTTAATCTTAATTTTAATTTTAATATTAATATTGATTTTAATTTTATATTAATTTTGATATTAATATTAATATTAATATTATTATTAATATTAATATTAAATACCATGTTAATACGAGCTAATTAGCGTTTTAACCCTGAATTTTATACCAAATTAGAATTTAAGCCCCCACATGACCAATTAGAGAGTTTATACCCTATATTTTATTTTTTGCTTTCTTTTTTCCATTATACCCTCCCTAAACTATGTATGAGAAATTCATTATCAAACATGAAAGGAGGGTATAAGAGGAAAAAAAAAGAAAAGAAAAATTAAAAATTCAAGGAATCGGACATGTTAGGGCTTAAACTCTAAACTAGTAAAAAACCCTGGGTTTAAACACTAGTTAGCCCAATGAATATTAGTGTTAGTGTTAATGTTAATTTTAATTTATTAATGTCAATGTTAATGTTAATGTTAATATTAATATTAATATTAATATTAATATTAATATTAATATTAATTTTTATTTAATAATAATAATAATAATAATAATAATAATAATAATAATAATAATAATAATAATTCTATTTTTAGTTCTAATCTTATTTTAATGTTAGTTTTTATTTTAATGCTAATTTTAAATTTTAATGTTAATGTTAAAACTAAAATTAGAATTAACAGTAAATTAACATTAAAGTTAACATAAAAAATTAATACTAAATTTAACATTCAAATTAAAATTAACAATAAATTAAAGTTAACATTAAAATATACATTAAAAAGTGAATATTAAGATTAACATTAAAAAGTTCACATTCATATTAATATTAAAATAAAAATGAAAACTAAAATTAAAATTAAAAACAAAAATAAAATTAAAATTAAAATTAAATTAGAATTAAAACTAAAACTAAAACTAAAACCAAAATTAAAATTTAAGATAAAATTAAACTTATAAATAATAATAAATAAAACTAAAAAAACAAAAATTAAAGTTAAAATTAAAATTAAAATTAAAATTAAAATTAAAATTAAAATTAAAATTAAAATTAAATTAAAATTAAATTAAAATTAAATCAAAACTAAAACTAAATTTAAAAACTAAATTTGATTTAAAATTAAAATTAAAACTAAAATTATAAGTAAAAGGGTAATTATAATTATTATTATAGTTATAATTATATTAAAACTAAAATTAAAATTGATGTTAAAATGTAATAATAACTATAATTATAATTAATATTAATATTAAAAAATAAAAAATATAACTAAAACTAAAACTAAAACTAAAACTAAAATTAAAATTAAAATTAAAATTAAATTATAACTAGCATTAACATTAAAATTAATATTTTTAATATATATTTATTTTTAAAAGATAGATTTAAATTTTTAAAGATGGATTATTTTTTTAGATTATTTTTCAAAGATAGAATATTTTTTTAGATTTTTTGAAATTATTTTTTCTATTTTTAAAAATAAAAAATAAAAATATTAAATCTATTTTGAAATAAATAAATAAATGTATCTCTATTTTAGAAAGTAAAATCGATGGATAGGACTGGTCTTTTAATATAGAGATGGATTTCTTTTTCAAGTTGAGAGATCTAAAAAAATTTTAAAGAGAAATTTTGATGAAAATTACGTATAGATTTTGTTTACGTAAGAGATTTTAGTTTTTTTGTTTTGTTTAGTAAAAGAAATTTGATTATGTTTTAGTTAGTATATATATATATATATATATATATATATATATATATATATATATATATATATATATATATATATATGGCTGCTCCTAGTTTAGGGTTAGGGTTTGGAATGACGAACACATGGGATCCCTGCCAGGCTACAGAGGGAAAGGGAGGGGGCGGCCAATATGCTCTCAAAGGGGAGGCGTCCTCCGGCGGGTGGACTATTGTTTGGGGGAGGCGAGGGGGACGCGGCGTGAATCCATGATCCCAAGAACAACTGGTAGATAGGAGTCGCCGGAGGGACACCCGGATGGGCAGTCGGGTTTCGTAGGTAACAACGACTCCGTCTCAGATGATCTATAGGCGAGGGGATGGTCGGGCGGTGACACAACATCGCGTGCCAGCATGGGAGGCAGGTGGGGATCGGAGGATAGGGACATCGCCTGTCAATACGATGGGCAAATCATATGCCAACCTATGTCGATCAACATCGACAACAGTGAGTTCGCAGATGTGGTACGTGGAACCAAAGAAAGTTGATACGGGATTCCATACCTATTTTCTGGCAAAAGAGATGGTCGAGACGATAGAATATTAGAAAAACTCCATTATCCTCTATATATTGGGGAATAGATCGTTTACGGCCAAATTCATGCATATGCACTTCGGGTTTGGCATCGCTAAAGAAGTATGGAGTTCTATGCACGTGACAATGGTTTCTACTGCGTCAGCTTTGGATTAAAGGAATATATGGAATGCATACTTCAGGGGGGTCCCTGGACCTTTGACGGCCGATCAACTTATTATAATGAAGGAATGGACGCCAGCGACAAGATGTGAGAGGAAGATATTGCATACCGTACCTGTGTGGATCAGGTTTTCAGGACTTCTATTACTATACTGGAGTGTCCCGATGATTATGCGACTTGCAAGTTTAATAGGAAAACCTATTAAATCGGATGACATGACTACGGCTCACACGAAGACGGAGTTTGCGTGAGTTTTTGTTGAAATAGACACAAGTTCAACTCTTCCTTCTACTATGGAGTACGAGACGTACGCTGGCGAAGTGTCCTCGCAGGTGGTGGAGTATGAATGGATCCCACCGGTGTGCAAACACTGTCGATGCTTTGGCCACCCCCAAGGGAGTGTTCGGCTGCAAACATAGGTGGGGAGGATGCACGGATGGACGAGGAGGGTAACACGGATGCTAGGATGGAAACGTTCAATGTGGAGGAGCATGATGCAAACAGTAATAAGGAATGAAGTATTCTCAACTCCTTCCAAGGAAGGGAGCTTGGATTTACCAAATTGGTGCGGGCAATACTACATGGGTAAGGGAAGTAATGCCATCATTAGGTAAGAGTGATGGTGCTGGGACGAAGGCTGATAGCAATGTGATGGCTCAGGGGATTAGCAAAACAACTGATAAAGGGAAGGGCTTGATGGGGGATCAGGAGGCAAATCTAATAAATACCAACGAAGGAAGCCCTGTGCTGATATTCATAGCTACACAGGGGAAAACTCATGGGGGGCAAGGTGCAGGGCGGGTTAGTAAGAAAGATAAAGGAAGGAAAAAGGGGCCCAATGCGTGGTACTACTGCTAGCTACGCTCCAGTAACTGAAGAAAACAGAAGTCGTAAACGTCATGCAGGCCTTCAAGGGAGGATGACATTCGGCCGAATCAAGAAGCGATGAAGCAACCTGACCAGATGGGTGTGAAGACTAAGGAGAATAGAAAGCCACAATATTTGTAAGGGACTATGACCCAGTATGCATGGACAATCCAAGATGGGTCGAGCTACACCAGAAGAAAGGTAACACAGGTGATGAAGAAGTGGACCTGATGGTGAGAGAAAGTGAGGAGAGCATCGTCCCCCCAGACGATAGGCCTCAGGATATATTGGAGGAATACCAAAAAATATAATCCATGTCTATAGTCACATGGAATGTACGAAGGGCGTGTGCTTTGGGAAGATGGAAGGAGATTTGTGAGACGGTTCGGAAGGGTCAGGCCAACATTTGCACCTTGCTGGAAATAAAAATTAAAACAGAAAGGATGCTCGCTCTCTTGACCCTCCCCCACTGGAAGCAGGTGCACAACCTCCAGTTGTGTAATATTGCTCGAATATGGGTTCAGTGGGATAGCCGCCGCTGGAAAGGACAATTGCTCCATTGCTCTGAACAATGCATTGTAGTTCTCTTCACCAATAAAGGAGGTCTTCATTTCATGTATGGAGCTATTTACGGCCACAATGACAGAAGACAGCATGAGAGCTTATGGTGAGAGATCACCCACATCAGTACTCTGGCAGGGGTGCAACATAAGGTACCCTTGCTAATGATGGGCGATTTTAATATTTTGTTGTACAATTACGAGAAAGTCGGCGGCTGGACAATACCTGACAATATCCTTCAAGATTTCCAACTATGTCTGCTTCGATCGGGTTTGCATAACCTTGAACGAACAGGCCATATTTGGACATGGAATAATAAAGCTGTAAATAAGCGAGTGGCCTGCTAACTAGATATAGCACTGGGTAATAGGGAATGGTTTGACGCCTTTCCTAATATAGCTGTAGAAGGCGCGACAGCGAGTACTAGTGACCACTCCCTGTTGTGGGTTCATCTTGCTGCCCGGGAGCACATCAAGTCCCCTCCGTTCAGGTATAATAATAAATGGCATTTAATGGTGGACTATGATTAGGCGGTGGCCAGAGGCATGAATGTGGTAGTAAATGGGAACTCTCAATTTCAATTAGTCAGCCGACTAAAGCATGTTAAGCTTCCCTAAAGCAATGGTGTATGGACATGCCTCCAAACATGCTCCCAGTAATGAAAAACAAACTTCGTGAGGTGCAAAGTCATCTTCAAACAGATATATAAAATGAGACCCTAGCGACTGAAGTGAGACTTCTTGTCAGGGAAATGAATCAACTCCAAACTCAGGAGGAGGTGGAAATGGCTCAAAGGGCAAAATGTACATGGCTTCAAGAAAGTGACAAATGCTCCAAATTCTTCTACGACGTGGTCTGGATGCGGCAACACCGTAACCAGATTGGCAAGTTTATCGGACCCGACGAAAGGGAAGTGGCTACTCCAGCGGCCTTACAAGGAGAAGCAATCAGGTATTATACTGATTTATTTAACCAAAATGACTGCACTAATGTATTCCCTGAAGTTATCTGCAAAAGGCTGGTTACCTTGTCACGATCCGCTCCCGAATATTCGGATACGAGTCGGACACGTCCAGCCTACGTTGGAAGACTCAACGAAGTAATTTGTAAACATCTAAGAAAATACTCCAAGAATAACATGAAAGTAAACATCACAGCATCTAACCGTCCCAGAATGATCACCATAATCCACAAGTCATAATACAATTTATACATGAAAGTACTAAGACAAATCTGATAACAAGAATGAAATACAACTATGAACTCTCAATATATAACATCTAAAAGTAAAGCTAAACAAATCTAAACATATAACCTCTAGCTAAGTCATGGCTCCATCCTGCTCAACTAAAATCCTGGGCTCTGAACCATAAGGTGGAACGATATCCTTAAGTACACCTGCATCATGTCTAGTCAAAAGGAGCAAAGTACAATTCTAGGTAATGAACAAGAACATCATGATATGAAAATGAGTACAGGAGAACATAAGATATAAAGTACAGGAAAAGAACATGAAAGTACAGGAATGTAAAGTATAGAAAGTACAGTAAATAAATTACAAGAAGTAAATCCTGAACCTGAAGTACAAGACATGACATGTGCACAATATTTGAAATACAGCTAGCATATGTGACCGGCTGGGATAAGCACATGAATAAGCAAATGAAATAGGTACGGCTTAGGGCCCGCGTGCACGGTGCGAGGCCTAAGCTATCAACTTGAATTTCTGATCCTTGGGTTTGGTCACATAGCTAGGGTATTTCCCCGTCCTGACCACAAGTAAGTACAAGGACATGAAAGTACAAGAGTACATGATATCGTGTCATAACGTGTCACAAGAAAAGCACAGGATATAAATGTAAATGAACATAAACCATAGAATGTACTTGCCTTGCTCAGGATGATCGAGAGTATGAGGTAAAGCTGGATGTCCTCCTGTGTAATAGGTACAATATGGTTAAGTTCTAATACTACACTAGCTGATTCAGGTTCAACTAAATAGATTAAGCTATCAATTATTATTAACTAATCTTTTAAAAGTAATTTAAAACCTAGATTATTATAAAATAATATAATTATAATATCCTATTATTTACACCAACTTAAGACCATATATAGAGCAAATAAAAAATAGGAGTTCGAGATAATACACAATATATACAATTAAGCTATCACCCAAATATGGAGAAATGACCAACCATGGGTTCTATTTCTGCTCCCCATCAAGCCAACTCTGCTACCAGCTTCAACCAAACTCAATCAGAGCCAACCAATCACAGTGTAAGTCTAAACAGAATTTAAGGCTAACATCACCTATTGTCGCAACCGCATAAACTAACCCAAGCTCCATCCTAGCTTAATGAAGGACTCATACTCAAGCCCAGCTCTGTATTTTACTCATCAATAATTATACTCCAATCAGACCCATCAGTATTAACAAAGCTAATACTCTACTGACCAATACTCCTGCAGCAAAATAAGTAAACTCAACACCATCACTGAACTGGTTTACACATATATAACTCAAGAATGGCCTCAACACAACACATACTTCATCCCAGGACCAAATTTTTGAACTTATGAAATCATGGACCAACTTGCCAATAGTCCATAGTCCAATGGACGTATGCTCCAAAAATTATACAAACAAAAGTTAATTATACATATCAACTAGTACTGCATCCTCCATCTCGGACACGCCATCAGTCAAGTTAGGACATGACTATAGGTCAGTTGCTTGGACACGAACAAGCCTGGACACGCACCCCGCCATAGGACACGATCAATACCAACACGAACATGATACGGAGTACGCCAATACGAATAGGATACCGATCACCAGGGCACACACACAATCGATCCTGGCCAAACCCGAACTCAAACACAGCAGTAGAGAAATAAGAATTGATAGAATGATAGCATAAGTACCTGGAAGAGAAAAAAATCTGCTGAACCAGTACACATCCCCAAGTGTCAGACACATGATTTCTGAATCCAAGAGCCCACTGTGGCATTCAGTCGAACAGGTATCGAACACAAAAGAGAAGAGATCGCTTAGAAAATAGTCATCACTCATCGAGTGCAAAATATATTAAACGTTAGGAACAACTTGGATCTGATACTCACATTAATTCAACTCGATCTATTAGCAAAATTCGAGTCGATCACGCAATCAATTGCAACATCGATCTGTCTAGATCTTCACAAGAAATAATCACCAAAAGATTTCCATCAACTTCAGTACTTCATCAAGAATGCAATAAAACTCTCGAATCCAAAGGAATTCCAATTTAAGAAACCAAAATTGATCATCAAAAATCAAAATTCTACAGATCTGGTAAGAAGGAGACGCATCGACAAGGACTTACTGCAGATTAAAGTCCTTAAGAGTAGGTCGACCCCGCCGAGGACACGAACTCGTCCAATTCGTTAGCGTCCGATCAACCGCTCCATGAACTCTAGCAAGATCGAAAAAAATTAGAATTAAGCAGTCCAGATCGAGTCTAGATCAACCTAGAAATTTAGAAATAAATAATCGGAACTCACCACGGTGTCACTGCATCGACTCGAGAGGAGATCGCCAGAAAGATGATCAGAATCGCTGACGAAATCGTCGAGGAAGAAAGGGTGTGGTCGCCGCTGGAGGAGGAGCTCGCCTAGGTGTCCGCCGATCTCAACGAGGAATCGACGTGAACTAACTGTCGATCGATGCCGAGAGGTAGCACCTACGCGAAAAATTGATCGGAGCAAGTTAATCGCTGGTGAAAGCAGAGGTTGTCGCCATGGCCGCCGTCTCCATCGTCGCCGTGGCCGCCGTCTCTGTCGTCGCCGCCATCACCATGTCCATTAGAAAAATTAGGGTTAGGGTTTCGAAGATGCCTGGGGAGAAAGAATTTGGGGTGGACAGCTGCTTCTGAGAGGAATTGGAGTTGAGAGTGAGTCATTCTCTCTCCTCCTCAAAATTTATATAGAAAGGAAGAAAGGTTATGGATTTTACAATTAGGTATTCTCCAATTTGCTATTTACAAATCACCCCAAAAGTTGTTTGGAAAGTTGTTATGGCTGTTAGGAATCTTGGGGGGACCACTGCCTCGTTAGTTACTAACGAACTAGTGAATCAATTAATCATGCCAATTAATCTAGACTTATTAAATAATAACTATGAAGTTTAAATTAAGAAAATAAAACATATGTATAACTTATTCATTAAAATATTAAAATAATTCTAAAATTCCATAAAATTGGGAAAGTGGGGTTATATACACCTTTCGGGAATGCCACCCTATTGGCACTAGTAGAGTTGGCGGAGGGGGAAGCAATCATAATGGATGTGGACCCAAATCGAGCACCTGGCCCGGATGGATTTGGCAACATGTTTTACAAAAAATACTGGGGAGAAATCAAATTTCAAGTTCTCGAGATGATCCAAGATTTCTTCACAAAAGGGAGGCTGTTGAAGGAGCTTAATCACACATTCCTTACACTGATACCAAAGAAGGAGGGGGCTATATCTCTAGCATACTTCTGGCCAATTGCATGCTGCAACTACCTGTACAAGTTGATCACTCACCTTATCAAGTTGATCACTCACCTTATGTGCCGACGTATGGAACGTATCATGTCAACGTTAGTGTCACCTGCTCAGGCCGCTTTCATCAATGAAAGAGCAATCGCAGACAACACATTATTGGCGCATGAAATGGTTCGAGACTTTAATCGACCAGGAGGTATGAAAGCTTGTATCTAACTAGACCTCTGTAAAGTATATGACACTGTTAACAGGGATTTTTTATGCCATGTTATGCTTGAGATGGGGTTCGACAAAGTCTAGGTCGACAGGGTCTGGGAATGCGTGTCGATGCCTACATTCTCGATTCTCATTCAGGGGCAACCGTATGGCTTCATCAGGAGTAATAGAGGGATCAGGCAGGGGGGTCCACTCTCACCGTATCTACTTATATTGATTATGGAGTATTTTACTTGCCTTATCGATTCACCGATCCACATGAAGAGAATCATTCCGCTGCAGAAGAAGGTACTTCCACATGTGTCCCACCTGATATATGCTGATGATTTGCTTGTTTTTCTGTCCCCTACATATGGTAGTCTGGCTGAACTTGCATGTATCATGGAGGTTTTTGGCAAGTACAGTGGGCTGTATCTTAATAGAGCTAGAAGTAAAGCATACTTCAACTCTCGATGCCCGAACAAAGAAGAAAGAGCGCACATACTTGGGGTGGAATGTGGAGAACTACCGGTCAAATATTTGGGTATTCCCTTATCAATCAATTATGCCAAAGCTGCTGAGTGTGGGACATTAGTTGAGTATGCTCAGCGTCAAGTTGAAGGATGGCATGCCCAATATTTGTCGTTCGGAGGCCGTATCGAACTAGTACGGTCGGTCATAACCTCCATTGTTATGTATTGCCTGCAAACTATCATGCTCCCAACTGCTACGATCAACAAAATTGAGAAGATCTGTGCCAATTTTATCTGGCGAGGAGGTATGCATGCAATTAGATGGGAAATGCTTTGCCGACCTCGAGAGGAAGGAGGAGTTGGGTTGCGTTCATTATGAGCACTTCGGGACATGGCGGGGATGAAGTTGGTGTGGAAATTAATCTCCAAGGACTCCTTGTGGGCCAAATGGATGTCCAATAAATACTTACGTGGAGATAATTTCTGGACCAGACATATCAACAACAATGACTCGGTCGTCTTCAAGACCATCATCCAATACAGATAGATGGTAAAAATGGCGATTACGTGCAACATGAAGGACAAGAAAATACGAGCCTTTGGCTCGAACCTTGGCTCGACCCTTGGCTCGAGCATCATATTCTAGTGGAGAGGTATGGCTAGAATGCATTTGAAATTAACCATCAAGAAGAAAGCGTCAGTACTATCATTTAACATGGACAATGGCACCCGGGTTTGAACAACTTCACTAGGGAATTAGCTGGTGAGGTTGTTAAGGTGAGGTTGGACAATTCCCTACAAAAGGATACTTGGTATTGGGAAGGCTCTAAATATGGCGAGTTTGATCATAGGAATGTGTATGAGAGTGGTTGAGAGAAGCATGATCGCATACCACACCTCGAGTTCATCTGGGTGAAGGGACTCTGCCGGAAGATGCAACTGTGCATGTACAAGGTATGTCTGAATAGACTCCTTACACGGGATAGGTTGGCCAAATTTGGCATTGCCTCAGGTGGACAGTGTTGTACCTTCTGTGGAGGCGGCAAGGAGACGATTGGTCACCTATTTTTTACTTGCCCAAGTACATGGCAGATATGGCTACAACAGAGTGCTATACTTCAGCTGGAAAATAGGGAGACCGAGTAATTGGGGACATCTTGACACTGATCAGTAACTTGAGAGGAAGAGGAGCTGCTTGGTTCTCTGAAGCTCGGATTAGACTGGCATGCACAAAATGGCATGTATGGCGTGAGTGCAATAGACGAATCTTCGAGGGTTTGAGGTCCCCTACCATTGGGATCACTCATAGTATTGAATATGATGTACCTATTATGCTAAATAGGCGGCCAGAAACAGGCTGATGTATGGTTCTTGACACTTTATTATAATAGAATTACCTTTTCCATATATATATATATATATATATATATATATATATTATATATTATATATATATAATCCTTTTACTAATTTATTCACTTATATACTTACCTACTTCATAATTTAACTATTAATTTATTTGCATGCATAATTATTTAGTCAACCTATTTTTAGTTATTATTTTAAAAGTACTTTATTTATTTTCTTTAACACAATTTGAACACGTCTTATTTAATTACATAAACAAAAAGTTAAGGAAAATAAAAATAGAGGACATAGGGTTTATATCCTACCCACCTTAGAAAAATATTGTCCTCAAAATTTAAAAGCCAACTAAAATTGGAAACCACTATAGCATTTAACCATAGTCCTCGAGTTAAGTTTCATGTCATGGGGCTCATCACATAGCCTACAACCGTTTGTTGAATTTTAAACTCCTCATTTTCTATCACATGCTACCTTGTCACTATGCAATCATCCTTTACAACTTAACCTTGAAGAATTATCGACTATTATATAATTCATTGCTATTCCAAATTTGTATCCCTCAAATTTTAAACCTTGTCACTTATCGTCTAAAAGTGATTAATGAGTCAACCAATAGTCTAACATTATATTAATCCTCAAACATATATAAGCCAATTATATAGTCATCAAAATGCACTCATGCTTAATCCTCAAATTTCCAAAGAGTTAGAACTTGAAATTACAACAATTACTACTATCCAAGACCACATTCCTCGAGTTACAAATTCTTCATCTTGAATCAAACAACGTTTGACCACAATGTCTTTGTCGCAATCTTTTACAAAGTCCTCCTTCACAAAATTTTAAAATCCAAAATTTTTAAGTGAATGAATCTTTCCAACAATGGTTTAGTATTTTTTTAGCTTCAAAATGTATAGATCCACAAATTAACCATTGAAGATTTTAGCGATCAAATTTCCAATCTCTTTAATGCTGTCTTCCTAATTTAATGTGCTCAGATCAAGTATTTCTTCGAGATCTTTTACTTGTCATTACTTAAATTGCTTTCCTCAAACCTATGGTACCTTAAGGTTCTAGTTTATCCTAAGTGTACTCCTCGAGTCCATCTACATGTGATGAGCTTCGATAGAATTCATCACCGGTCTCATAATCTAGAATTTGTTTTGATATCTTCGAATATCATACCGTCAACATTATCAAAATGTGTTATCATAATGAAATCCTCGATACCAACTACTTATAATCATCCTTAAATCAAACTCAATAGTCTAGTATATCTAATCTAGACTCAAAATCATACCCAAGCATCACAATCATACAAATAGTTTTGTGTAATCATACTACGTAATCTACGGGTTTATCTAGTCTAGTTATTATTAACATAAGAATATAAGGGATCTAAGTCTAATTAGAGAAATCCATACCAATCCCAAACAAGGTTTGGGTCAAGCAAATTATTAAAGGTAATGACCAAGTTTAATTTGCTTTCATTCCTTACCCAAGAATACATTTGATTTCATCGAAATACGAATTCACCTTCAATCACCAACTTTCTATACCAGAAAATTTGATCCAACATATTTGATTCATTCGATCAACCAATGATAATTCTTCCTTACGATATCAGTGTTAACGCCCTAAGTTTGCAACCTATGTAATCAGCATGTTACCTCGAGAAAATTTTATCAAAATTCAAGTACATTCTACTTTTACTTAAGCAACACAAAATGGGGCAAACCCTTGATATGCAATCGATTTGATTAATCCTCGATATCATTTTGTTCCTCCGATCGTAAGCCATCTATCCATCCAACATTTGACATCCAGTTATCATAGTCCAATCCAATACTATCAATCATCAAAACTTTTGTAGAACACTTGTCCAATTCCAAGCATCAACTCTATAATATACCCAGACGACTCTTATTAAGATCACTACTGGAATAAGTGATTTTAGCGATGTCTACATACGTCGCTAAATAAGCCCAAAACATCGCTAATACCAATTAGCGATGGAATTAGCGACGAATAATTGGCGCCACTGTTTACATAGTCACAGATGGTTACCACGTCATAATGGCGACATTAGCGACGTACATGACGTCGCTGAAACATCGACGTATACCGACAA
The DNA here is from genome assembly GCA_029216955.1 of Iris pallida. NCBI lineage: Eukaryota > Viridiplantae > Streptophyta > Magnoliopsida > Asparagales > Iridaceae > Iris > Iris pallida. The sequence continues at coordinate 2,319,110 of JANAVB010010792.1, forward strand.
AGCAGAAGAACGTGCCAAATTATGACGCATCAGCAACATTTTGCTACACCATGTCAGCACTTTAGCGACGTTTAGTGACGTTCGAATATGTGGTAGCAACATTCTGATACTAAAGTTGGCAACGTTTTGATACTAATTAGTGATGTTTAGTGCACTTTGCTCAACGTCGCTAATCTGGAAAAAAATCTGAAGAAAAACACAAGCACAGAATAAGAACAATTCAGCTGCATATATGAGATCCAACAACATAAATAAAAATAAGCCAGCAACAACATAAATAAGAATCAATCATCCAAATAGGCGCCACAGGATCCCGTACCGTAGTACGTATCCCACTGAAGACCACCAATGTGGTCATCCAGAGCTCGTCCGGCGATGGAGTAGCAGACACATTAGCAGTCGTTCCCTCTGTAGGCGCACTAGCAGCCGCTCCCTCTGTAGGCGCACTAGCAGCCGCCTAATCACGTAGCCTAACATAGTCCTCCTAAAAAAAATTGTGCTAATGTCTAAGGTATTTATTACTAACTATGTAGATATCTACTTGCATGTCTATAATATGTTAAGGGATTTGTTTATTATTAACATTTTAATGCAGAATTGTACTTAAATTAACATAAGGAAGTAGAACGTACATATGTCTGGTTGGCCTTCTCGTCGATGAACTCACCCTTTCGTTGATGGGTGACCAGGAAGACGGTTACCATGTTGGAATCATCTCCCTTTTGTACCTATTAAAATCTATTATTTATTATGTTGGCCCATTCCATGGTCACACCCGATTTTGATAATCGACAATGACTTAAGTCAATGTACAAAATATACGAACTGCTGCTAATCATTTCAGGTCAAGTGAAATCAATATCAAAAAGCGTACTACTACATCAGCAAACATGCAAATCATCATTTTGAAGCTTATTCTCATTGGAATCAGTCCGAGTCATTTTATAATTTATTATCTATTTTATCTTTATTGAGTCTAGAATATAAATTGTAAGATCAACTGGATACTCCTGGCTTAGGTTCATCATAGTCAACTCTCTTTTACAGCCTACCCATCCAAAGTCCACTTACCAAACATACCATTCACTTTTATTCAACAGAATTTGACAAATATTTTACATTTGTACTGAGACAGAACTCAGGCCGAGTTCGGTCCGAACTCTGGCCGAGCTCGGTCAGTTTGAATTCAAATATTTGTTGCCTCCAAATCTGCATGCAATGTTTGTTTGGAAAATCTTTGCATCAGAACTCTGCCCGAATTCTGTCCGAGTTCGGTCCTCGAAAACACCTATAAATAGAAGAAAATTTCTCATTTCAAATCACTCAATCAATTCATCTTCTCTTCTCTCTTCAATAAGTGTTTTCATTTGATCTAAAGCTTTCATATTTTACCTACACATCTCTTAGCCAAAAGCCAGTAATATCTATTTGATCTAGAGTCTTTTGGTTCTTAAGAGTTGTAAAGAGGTTGTTCAAAGTTCAGAAACTATCTCTATTTTTTGAGTCGGTCGTGCGCTCGTTGCCAAGCACGGTGTTGTGAAGTCGGTCGTACACTTGTCACCAAGTACGGTGTTGTAAGAGACTGCAAGCTCTCAATTAGCTTGTGCCATAGTGGATTAACATCGAGCAAGAGTACTCGAGACTGGATTAGTCCTCTCAGAGGGATACCAGTTTACATCGCTGTGTCACTGAGTTTGGTCTCTCTATCTTTTGCTATATTTATTTACTGTCTCTTATTTACTGCCATAGTTAGATGTTTTTAAAATTTTAAATTGGTGATTATTTTTTGCTGCACTCACACTCACTCTATTCACCCCCTTTCTAGAGGTGCTCAACGGTCCTATATATTATTAATATAAATATTTTATCCAACTGTAAAGAAATTAATATATATTTAACAGGATACATATCAGACGATGAAAATATTCCGTCATGGGAATTAACCCACCACACCACTTACTAGCCTTCAATCTTGATCTTGAATCGGATCGAACCAATCACATCTGAATAACACAATTTTTGCAAGCTCTATTCCATAATTAAATGTCAACTCGACAATCTTTCGTAAGACGCCACATAAATTATTGCCTGAATAGACGTTCGTGTGGATCGATGATCTGATACACAAACATCTGTTTTTGGTGGAATCGAGATCCACGAATTTGTCTTTGATCTTTTTATTTGTTGACTTGAACCTAAACCCATTAACATACACTACTAAAATATGCTCTATTAGCGACGTTATTTAGCGACGGAATAAAATTCCGTCGCTAAACATATAATATAGCGACTCCCTTCTATTGATGTCGCAAACCGTCCCTGAATAGTGACGTTCAGCGACACTATATACACTACGTCGCTGAATAGCGACGTCCAGCGACATATTATTAAAATATGTCGCCTATATTAAAATTTTTGCGACGGTTAGTGACGTCGACTGGTGACGTCGCTAACTATTTTACTTAGGGCACGCTGTACTCTTTTTTCCGCCCACTCGAAATTTTTTCCCCCTCTCCAAATTTTCTCCCCCTCCTCGAGCTCCTTCGGCGACTCCCCCCCCCCCCCCCCCCCCCCCGCGATTTCCTCCGGCGACTCCCCCCCGGTGACCCCTACCCCGTCGTGCTCCTCCTCATCCTCGAGCTCCTCCTCCTCTTCGTCAGGTAAACCCTAACCTAACTCCTCCTCCTCCTCCTCCTCCTCCTCCTCCTCCTCTCCTACGGACACACACACACACACACACGGACACACACACACACACAGACACAGACACAGACACACACACATATACACACGGACACAAACGGACACGGACACACATACACACACAGACACAGACACAGACACACATACACACACACACACAGACACACACACATACTCCTCCTCCTATATTGGATTCGAATATAGGAATGGGCTATTTAGACTGAACAGTCCTGTTAGTTTAAATTCTGATTTTAATTCCTTGTTCTCAAACTAATTTTGATGATTAACTTTCATGTTAAATACTTTCACCTGTGTGTTAGCTATTATGGTTAGGATTTGCATTGGACAAATAGGGATTTCGAAATGAATTTTGGATTGGTTTGGGGTTAATGAACTGTCACAAACCTGGGAACCATTTTCCTGAGAATGGCTCACACCACTGAGTTCACATGTACCATACACATCCACATGAACACTGAATTTCATTACATACATTACACTAGCTGCTTTTCCCTGTTAACATATTGTTTTCCCTGTTACATGTCCACTCTCTACACACACCCCCTCATTTGACACACTGTTTTCCAGGTTACAAATACACACACACATGTACCACCACACAATACCCTAGTAGCTAACTGCCATTTTTGACACACACCTATGTCTAAACCATTTTTGACATATACACAAAATGAGAACAGTCCCATATACATTACACACATATGCAAACCTATCACATACACCCTATCTATATGCACCATGTACTCTACACACACATATTGCCCCATTGACACAAAATGGTATCACATTCAAACACACACACTTGACACACTAGCCTATACTTGTCCACACCTATTTGTTGAACTGCCATGTACCATACACCCATACCCACACACAGGTTAGCACCATTGATAAACATAATGTTTGATCTAGAAAAAAAAATGACACTTTGTTTTGAATAATAGAGAAAATCTTGGTTTGCATGCACAATTATATTGTAAACCTTATTTCGATCCACAATTCTTGGTATAATTAGTTCATTAGGTTTGCCAATACTTTTGAGTGCTTATATCCGAGGTTTGCCATCTTCATTTTCGAGATTTGACTGTCTAGATTGATACTGATCCATCCTTTGATCTCTGAACAACTATGGAGGTTTGTAGTGTAAGGGTTTCTTGATTGTGATAAATGTAGAGAATGTGTTCTAGTTTCATTATTGATGATTGTTGTTTAACAATATTTTTTGTTGTTGTTGTCTTCATGTTTGTTAAATGGTTAACAGTGTATCCATCTTTCCAAGTTGATTGGCATTCTTTAGTCTGATAAGTTTGCTTTGGTAACTCACTATTGCTCATTACTTGGTACTAGTTTTAGTTGATTGTGTTTTTTTAAGACTAAACAAATGACACCAAGATATTACTTGTGTGTATGAGATAGCTTGAGTTGACTTTGGTCATTATTGGTACTTGAATTATAGGTTAGGCTTGTATAGCCTTGAATGGTGTGTGCTAGCTAGTATGGGCTAGTTAGGGCCTAGTAAGATATGAATTATAAGGTATTGGTATTGGGATACCAATAGCGATAAGGTAAAGGGTACCTTGGTAGGTAATGACTAGAAATAGGATATTTGACTTAGATTTGACCTTGTTTGACCAAGGTTGACTATTTTGACTGAAAGTCAAAGTAGAGTCAACATCTGACCTAGATTGGACTAAGAGTTGACAAAGTCGACTATAGGTCAACCCTTGACCTACTTTGACCTTGTTTGACCTTGTTTGACTTTGTTTGACTTAGCTTGACCTTGTTTGACTTAGTATAACCTAGTTTGACCTAGATTGCATATCATTGTTATTAGTAACTGTCCACTACTAATATGTGTCCCATAATAAGACATAATATACGAATTTGTGCCTATTGGATAATGTGTGTCCATCTTTGCAGAATTATTTCCAAATGGATATAAATTACTACTTACGGAATCGTTCATAGATGTACAATCGTTGTCCTGATGATATGTATGGTGTGCGGGATAAATACATAGTGGGAGTAGAGCAGTTCCTGCAGTTTGCTAAGGCGTTCCCTCAGTACATGGACGACACCAAAATTAAGTGTCCGTGTGTGAAATGTCATAACGTGAAATATTATCCAGAAGTGGAAGTGACATATCATTTGTACTCGAGGGGTTTCATGCCTAATTACTATCAGTGGACCGCACACGGAGAACTTGTGTCTTTAGCATCAGAGCCGGAGCCTTATGTTGAGCCGTATATGCATGCGGGACCTAATTTTGTTTCAGATAATCATACATACGACGACGGGTGCGTGAACATGGTTTTCGACGCTACGGGGCCTAGTTTCGTTCATGATGCACCTGAGGAGGCACCGAACGCCGATGCTGCAGAGTTCATGGACTTGCTGGAGAATGCAAGGACTCCATTGTATCCTGGTTGTGAGGATCATTCACCGTTAGAGGTGGTTACAAGACTGTTGAGCATTAAGTTAGATTTTAACATGTCGCAAGAATGCTACAACCGAGTGTTGGAGTTGATTATAGAGATCTTGCCGGCAGGTACTAAGTTGCCTAAAGACTTCTACCGGTCTAAGAGGATGGTGAGATCGCTCTGGATGGGATACGAGAAAATTGATTCCTGTCGCAATGGGTGCATGCTGTACTACAAAGACGACAAGGACGCAGATGTGTGCAGATTTTGTAGTGCTGATCGCTATAAGACAACTAGTACAGGAAGGTCGACCGGTGCAAGAAGACCGACCGATTCAATGCACTACTTGCCTTTAACGCCGCGGTTACAAAGATTATTTATGGTGAAAGAGACGGTCGAAAATATGAGTTGGCACATGTGAGAACAGATTAAAGGAGTGTTGGATCACCCATCCGATGGAGAAGCATGGAAGCACTTTGATCGAGTGTATCCTGATTTTGCTTCAGATCCACGTAATGTCAGGTTGGGACTATCTTCTGACGGTTTTACTCCTTTTGGTCTTTCGGGATCCCAGTATTCTTGCTGGCCTGTGATTGTCACTCCGTATAACCTACCACCTTGGATGTGTATGAAGACTCAGTACATGTTTCTAACCGTTATAATTCCTGGTCCGAACAATTCCAAGAGGAACATTGACGTGTACTTATAGCCTTTGATAGATGAGTTGAATCAGTTATGGGAAGTAGGCGCTAACACGTACAATGTTTCCAGGAAGCAGAATATTCAGATGAAGGCAACCCTTATGTGGACCATCAACGACTTTTCGGCCTATGGAATGTTATCTGGATGGAGCACTCATGGTCGTCTCTCATGTCCGTATTACATGGACCGTAGTAAGGCTTTCCGCTTGAAACACGGAGGAAAACCGTGCTTCTTTGATTGTCATCGACAATTTCTGCCAAAAGATCATCCGTTCAGAAGGAACAGGAATGCATTCCGTACCGGCGTTGCAGAGAAGGGTGATCCACCGCCAAGGTGGTACGAAGCCACGATATGGGAGGAGGTTAAAGATTTTTCAAGTGCTATCGAAGATCCTATTACTGGGTACAAGTGCGATGGATTTGGTAGAGATCATAACTGGACAAAGAGGAGCATATTCTGGGATCTGCCATACTGGAGTACCAATTTGATCAGACATAATCTTGATGTCATGCATATTGAGAAGAATGTGTTTGATAACATAATTAATACTGTGATAGACGTAAAGGAAAAAACGAAAGACAATCCCAAGGCCAGGTTGGACTTAGAAGAAATATGCAAACGCCCTGCGTTGCATTTGATACAGCAGAATGGAAAACAGTTCCTGCCGAAGTCAATTTTCTCGCTGGACAAGGAGGATAAAGTTAGACTTTGTCGGTAGATCCAGGATCTAAAATTTCCAGACGGATGTGTCAAATCTGAGAAGATGTGTCGATCCGAAGGAAAACAAATTGACGGGTATGAAGAGCCATGACTGTCACGTATTCATGGAGAGGTTAATTTTGATTGGATTTCAAGAATTCTTACCGCAGGCAGTTTGGGATCCATTGACGGAGCTTAGCATATTCTTCAGGGATCTTTGTTCTAAGAAATTGCTCGTTGATCGTCTAGAAAAACAAGAGAAGGACATTGCAGTAACACTATACAAGCTAGAGAGGGTGTTTCCTCCTGGATTCTTCGACTCTATGGAGCATTTGCCGATTCATCTATCCTATGAGGCACGTATTGGTGGACCCGTCGAATATCGATGGATGTACCCGTTCGAGTGATATTTGAATCACCTAAAAAGAAAGATGAAAAATAAGGCACGGGTCGAGGGTTCTATTTGTGAAGCCTATGTTCTCGAGGAGATTACAAACTTTTGTTCGATGTATTTCAAGCCTCATGTTGCAACTAATAGAACGAGAGCTTCCAGAAACGACGATGGAGATTATGAAAGTAATGATACAATACTGAAGGTATTCAATGCTCCAGGAAAGCCATCGGGTAAAATGAAGAAGAGATATCTGAACGATGATGAGCTAAGGGCTGCTCAGGTGTATGTATTACTCAACTGCGACGAGAAGGAAGTAGAGAAACTGGAGGGGTAAGTAAAAAATACGTCTATATTATTTTAATAGTGTTGATTATTATACTATTATATTAATTGTACGATGTTGTTTTCAGCATATTTAATGATAATGTGAGGTCAGGTAGGCCACACATAATAGAAGAAGAACTAGAACACGAAATGAGGCGTTATTTTCCATCATGGTTGAGTGTATATGTAAGGCTTCAGAACTCTGTAATTACCTTTCTGTATATGCACTTGATTGAGAATGAGCTTAATTGCTTCTTTCGTGGTATTTAGGTCGATCGTCCATACGCAAGACTTGAGAATGAGTCTATTAGAACGCTAGCCAAGGGACCAATTTATGCTGCAAAAATATGGCCAAGCTACTGTGTTAATGGGTTTAGGTTCAAGTCAACAACTTGCCTGATCAGAGATAACTTTTTGGATCTCGACTCCACCAAAAACAGCTATTTGTGTATCAGATCTTTGAACTACAAAGATGTTAATGCGGGCAATGATTTCTATGGCGTGCTACGGGAGATCGTGGAGCTGACATATAGTTATGGAATAGAGCCTGCTAAGATTGTGTTATTCAGGTGTGATTGGTTCGATCCGATTGAAGGTCAAGGTTGGAAAGTAGACAAGCACGGTCTTGTTGATATAAACTATCGGCGTCGATATCAAGCATTTGAACCATTTGTCCTATCAAGTCAGGCTCAGCTCGTGTACTTCACAAGTTATCCTAAACGGGGAATAACAAGGTCGGACTGGTGGGCAGTATGCAAGACCAAAGCTAGAAATACCTTTGAGGTTGACGATATAGCTTATCAACAAGATGAACTACCTCTTGTAACAACTATTATAGAAGTGGACACGACGGAAGTTCCTCTTTACACATCTAATTGTGTAGAAGAAGTAGAATTATCTGAAGAGGAAGATGCAGATGAAAGTGAAGATGTAGAGGAGGAAGAAGAAGAAGAAGAAGAAGAAGAAGAAGAAGAAGAAGAAGTAGTAGATGAGCTAAACGAACTAGATAAATTTTCAGAAGAGGATTAAATCTGTACGTTTATTTTATCATCATATTTGACACTTTAGTGACACTTCTATCATATAAATCTGTGACACTTCAGTGACACTTTTATCTGTGACTATGATATTTTTCAAAAATCTGTGATGTCTATCATATAAATATGTATTTTTGTTTTATTGTCATATGTTATTATCAGGTATGACTAGACCAGGAGGACGACGCGGAAGATTTTACATTAGGCAGTCCCGTCAGCCTCGGCCTGGGGATGGAGAGGGAAGTTCCGTACCCTCATCCTCATCTCCGAGTACGCCAGTGTACCGTTCTGTTCCCGGTCCATTACTGGGACAGGGCAGTTCCAGCAGGTTGGCGACTCCTCCATCGTCGTCCAGCCTTCCTGATCCCGCGTCCAGCATCCCTGATCTCCCGTCCAGCATTCCTCCTGTCGATGGCTCTATGGAGGGAGCCCACGCCGAGCATATATATGGAGGATGGCGATCAGACTGATCCTGCCCAGGCAGGAGGTGAGAGCGACCCTCCATGCGCTCCCCTGGGCGAGACACGTATGGAGATTTGGACGGACGGGCCTACGAAGTAAGTTAATTAATTAATATATATTTCTCAAATGATTATATGTACATATATATTCATGAAAAATTATTATTGTACAGATATCGGCCTTCTGCAGTACAGAGACAGCTGGGGGTATTTCTGAGGCAGAACTATGGTGGGCCTTGGATTAACTACTCAGATGCTCCCACAGATAGGAAGGCCTTTTGGTTCGCCTACTTCAAGGTAAAAAATTTATTTATTTTTAAATTTTAATAATCATTTGTGTATATTATACAACTTTTGTATTTTACTTCTTGTAGAGGACCTATTTCTATCCACCACACCGGGCGGCGAGGATCGAGGGCCAATTTTCTGCCGTCGCAGCCAAGCTCATCCGTGATGCGATCTACGACCAAAAGTGTCGTGATCGCTCCGGATAGCCGATCCATGGTTGGATCACGCCAGAGCAGTGGGCTGCGATGAAGGCTAGATTCAGCGAGCCCAAGTACCAGGAGCGGTCTGACAAGGCCAAGGTGGCGCTGTCGAGTGCCGGTAAGTGGTGTGGTGGCTCCATTCCGATGACGGAGCATTTTCGTCGTCTGGTACGTTTTCTAAGACGGACATTAATTTATATATAGTTCGATAGAATGTTTAATACTAATATTAGATAATATATTTTAACAGGTAAAAAAGGGTGAAGACCCGAACATGGTGACCGTCTTCCTGGTCACCCATCGGAGGCTGGGGAGTTCATTGACGAGAGGACGACGCAGGCATATGTACATTCTATTCTTTATATTAATTTACTATAATTTAGAAAACAGGAAAATAGATATCAATATAGACTTTTGCAAACACTTACACGTTAGCAAACATGTTCTAGGCCGAGTTTGTTCGGCTACAGGAGGAGGCGGCTGCTGCTGCTGCTGCTAGTGCGCAAGCAGAGGGAGGGGCTGGTACATCCTCCCAGTCGCCTACAGCTCCATCGCCGGACGAGCTCTGGATGACCGCCGTTGGCGGTCTTCAGAAGGGTACGTACTACGGTACGGGATCCTACGGCGCGTATTTGGCTTCGGAGTCATCCCGGGCCCCCTCTGTCAGTGTGCAGTCTCCGGCTTCGCAGGCGTCGTCACGAGCTGAGGATGTTCGTCGTCAGATCGAGGAGCTGCGTTGTGAGTTACAGCAGCAGATTTTTGATGCGGTCGAGCGACGACCCGACCCTCCGATCGTCACCGGACGATTTGAAGCGGTCGAGCGCAGTATACAGGAGCTGATGAGTCTGCATCAGGCTACAGCTGCCAGCTTGCACACGCTCACCGAGTCTACGCAGCGCACAGAACGTAGACAGGTCGAGCTGGAGGGATCGCAGAGGAGCATGTCTGCCTCACTCACTCAGGTTTCGGCTTCGCTTGAGGCGAGTACTGAGAGGGTGGTGAGTACCCTTGCTGTTTATGGTGAGCGACTACGAGAGCTGGAGCAGATACGTCCTCCCGGTCCATCGACGGTGCCGACTCCAGACATTACACTGCCTCCTACTACCCCTACGGTGCAGCTCACCCAGGAGCAGTATGACTACATTCTATCCCAGTTGCACGGCAGGGGTCCGCAGTGATTTTATTGATTTTTTTATGACTTGTATGTATTGGCCCTATGGGCAAATTGTTTATTGGTACACTTTCGTTTATACACTTGGTGGGAAACTTTTTATCTTCCATATTTATTTGACTCTATTAGATGTTTGTGAGATGTGTATCTGTGATATTTACTTTGCACTGCCTCCTATTTTATTATGATATTTACTTTGTGATATCTGCGACGGGGATGACAAATATACCTATGCTGGGTTATAAGCGATGATCTGATATACAAAGGAGGTGCTGCCGAAATTTTAAAAAAATATAATGTGTATTTTTGTGATGATGTGTGTCTATGTTTACATTGAATGTGAAATGCAGTGTTCGGAACCATCGACAGTTTCGATTACTGTTGTATATTTTATCTTGGATAGAAAGAGCAACAGTTCAGGGTGTACTTCTGAGAGCTTCATTTTTACGTCCTTCACTTTCTCCGGACGTCGTAAAGGTTCCCGAGAAGGTGAAGGACGTGAAGAGCACCCTGAACTGTTGCTCTTTCTATCCAAGATAAAACATAGAACAGTAAGCGAAACTGTCGATGGTTCGAACACTGCACTTCACACACATTGTAAACACAGACACACAGCATAACAAAAATACCAATTATATTTTTTTAAAATTTTTTTATAATATCTGCGACGTATAGCGACGTTCCGCGACGGACAGCGACGGAACGTACACGTCGCTAACTAGTGACGTAACGTCGCTAGCCGTCGCTAAACTGCTGACGTAGAAAATGACAACCTGTCAGCGGACGTCGCTAAATTTGTCGCTAGGTGTCGCTAAAGTGCACACGTGGCTGCCATACCATGTCATCATATATAAAGTTTATGGCGTCGCAACGTGGTCGCTCTACGTCGCTATTTTGGCGACGTAACCTTACGTTGCTATCTGTCGCTAATTTTGCGACGTCTTACGACACTATTCATGCCGTCGCAAACAGCGACGTTCTGCGACGAAATTGTCATCTGCGACATGCCTATACGCGACACCCAATTTTCGTCGCTAAATACGTCGTAAATTTATTTTAGCGACGGATTTTCCTTATTTAGCGACGTCTTTTGACGTCGCTAAAATGGGTTATTTTTGTAGTGATAGTAGTTTGGCCAGATTTTTACGACCGGAATTGGACCCTTGGCAAGAGTTCTAATAGACTCATTCTCAAATCTTGTGTGTAGAAGATCGACCTGCATAACATAAGATAGCAAGCTAAGTTCATATATTGACATGTAAAGTGCATATATATACAAGACCCTTACATATGCACTCAACCATAAAGGGAAATAATGTTTCATTTCCTGCCCTACTTCTTCGTCTGTTATGTATGGCCTAGTGGACCTCACCTTATCATTAAATATGCTAAAAAACAACAAAATATCGTCAAATTAGATGTATTATTTACTAGATAACGTGAACGTAGACATATTATTTACTTACCCCTCAAGCTTCTCCACATCATCCTAATCGCACTTGAGTAATACATATATCTGAGCAGCCACTACAAGAAAAATACCTTTTTATGTCGGGTAAAAACCGTCATATATGACAATTTATGACGGTTTTTTTACACCAGCAACCGTGATGAAAATGGGTGTTATAAATGTTTATAAAAACCGTTATGAATGGTTCAACCTTATATGAAATTTTCTGTTTGAAAACGATATAAATAGTTCTATTATATATAACACAAAATTTTAAACCGACAATAAAGACACAATTATATGTAACGTCAAATTTAAAACCAACATTAAAAACACAATTATACATAACGCTTTTAGCCTGTTCTGGTATTTACGCACACACACACACACACAGATATATATATATATATATATATATATATATATATATATATATATATATATATATATATATATATATATATATATTTTAAAGACACAATTATATGTAACATCAAATTTAAAACCAACATTAAAAACACAATTATACATAACGCTTTTAGCCTGTTCTGGTATTTACGCACACACACACACACACACACACACAGATATATATATATATATATATATATATATATATATATATATATATATATATATATATATATATATATATATATATAAATAACCTAAAAAAAAAAAAAAATATATATATATATATATATAAATAACCTGTGAAAGCTTATAAATCAATGCGTTATAAAAGCAATGATCAATATGAATTTTCAGAACATGCATAATTTCCAGAACAACACAAATATTACAACATTTGAAACATTTCATTCATAATTTCCAGTTCCAATATTACACCATCTTAATTACATATATATCTCTATCTTTTCATCCTTTGCTTAGCATATCACCATCTTAACTACATTTCAAAAATAATTTCTTTTTCAGCTAACATCTTCTTTCCTTTTTACCGCACCAGGCCTTAAAACATTTCTTTTGCATTCACAAACACAAAATTTTCCTTCAAAAGTACCCTCAAAATGGTCGAAAGGAGCAACTTAAGAATCCTCGATTCTATAACCAACAAATAAAGATACAAATAAGATACTTCAAACTTGAAATCAGATTAATCTTATACCTGACCAAACGGTACTGGCTGAAGCCCAAAAATTTCCAGTGATCCCACCAAAAGAAACCAAAGTGAGCTCATATGTTCAGGTACCATCTGCAGATGCACATATCAGACAGCAGTAGTTATATGCTATCCATAAAACATCCATATTAAATACAACTTTAGCATCTCTGATCACTACAGTCACTCAAGATAAAAATAAGCCTTTGGACATATTCGTTTCCAGTAACCAAAATTGCTATCAAAAGCTCTCCAGGAATCTTAAGATGCTACAACATTTGAACTATCAAATGTCTTCAAGTGATTTAACTCTAAATAATTCAGATCTTTGCATATGTTGAGACTCTCTAAAAACAACATTTCGATAATAAAAACCCATCAAAGCCCTGGTCATCCCTCATACAATAACCCAGGTCAAAAGGGACTAGTGCTCTCTTAATGAAACTACACCTGCACTTGATCTCATACCATGAAATAAAATGGCACAACAACAGAACTGAAAAGAGAAATGTAGCTCAGGCTTGATGCATCAAAAACATTTCTCTAATTGTTAAAATTTCTCTTAACATGAGTAAAAATTGGACAGCTAACATAAATAAAAAAACCTAAACAAAAGACTTTGGTATAAAACTTGAACAATCTTCAACTACCCAAAACAGATTACAGATCCAAGTTATCTAAATTTGTAGAATAATGAAAAATAATGAAACACAATGCAACGAAAAGAAGGACAAAAATAAAAAGAGAACCAAACAGGTGGTTGAAATCTTAGGTGCACCAAGAAAGAAAGAACCAAAGAGGGACAGGAAAACAAGTTTGAAGTCAAACTATCAAGTTAAATGTCCAAAATCAGCACATAGTGGCTCTTATAACAAATTTTTTTTTAAAAATGAACTATAGGAAAGGAAACAAGACCTATAAAAATGAGAATCTAAGAAGAACAAAGTAACGATTTTGCCGTAATCAGCCACCATTAACAAGTTTATTGTCTAGAAGAGGGACAACTTACTTCCATTAAAATGATGCACTCCAACCTTTGCCAGCATTACATAGTCCTCAATTAGGGACTTGCGGAGAGGGGGGACAGTTGTTAGAGATGATGATCAACTTCCCTGGTTAAAGAAATAAGAACTGAGATCAAAGTAATATTCAAGTTTGATTTTGATTCTCAATTTAATAATAGCACTGGAGCACAAAATTAGGGAAATAAATTTTAGACAGGATGATAGTACAAAGATCCAAATAAACAACGAGAAAGAATTGGATAGATGGCCTACAACATCTTCAGAGGAGCATACTGCAAACAGACACTTAGAGACACTAAGTTATCAAAAACATATGCAAAAAGAAGAAGCAAGGTCCAACATAAAAAAACTTGTCTTTTCTTAAATATTAGATAGTAACCGTCAAGCTACTGTTAACTAATCATTTTTAGGAAACAAATAAGAAATTATAGATTCTGTCTTATTTTCTTTCTTTATGATAATTAGTGTAGAACTACATTTTAAACTCTCAAGTCTCTAACTACATTATTCATATGAAATAATAAATGCTTCAGCTGGTCTTGATAATCAAAGAAAATGGTGATCATCATAAAAGTTGTAGAATGTGTGCCACCCTTTCTAGATAGGTACTCCCTCTATTATAACTCTCTGCACTAGGCGTAACCCAAGATCCACAAGACTCAATGCTCCATGCCTATTCCACAACCACCCATAGAACTAGTGTATGGACTCATTACAGATCAATTCAGATGATTGGTTTGATCTAGTTTTTTTTTCTTCTTTTTCTTCTTCCTGAAAGCTAAGAGCACAAGCACCATGACTATGGACATGTTAAATGCCATGCAAGATTAAGAAAACCTAATATGGGATGATGCTGAAGATTAATAATGCCAAACTAGTTCAAGTTGCATACATTTTTTATATATTTCACATCATGACTTCAAATAAATCAAGTACTTCTTAAATAGAGTGTTCTCCTGCAGATGTACTTTTTTATATAAGACCTACAACAAAGTTGCCATCTTTTCTACTTTTTAATAACACTTCGATAAGTCATCATTTATATAACAAGATCAATAAAATATAGTACACAAGGCTCTGATAATAATTGAAATTAATTACTCGTAAGGACTTGTACGGTTTTGTCCTCTATCAAAAAGTTATAATGAAAACCATGAAGAACTAAAGACAAATAAAAAATAATGTTAAGAGATGGAACAAGAGAGGGATGCAAACAAAACCTTTCATCATGGTTCAATGAATACTTCCCGTCTATGTGCATACCTGATACTTTCTTCTTGGCCTTAATCCGCGAGATGAAGGCCATTAAATGGGGATGCTCTATTGCCGCTGATAGTAACCATTCCTAGCTAGATTATCGCCTTACCCCACCCCATGTAGAATAGGTCACTGCCTCGTACATTGAAAATGGAAACAAAATGAGTAAATCTCAATTTCAAGATAAAATATGCTCTCTCAAAAGGATATTACTAAATTTAAGCTAACAGTTTGAGAGTAAGATGATCAGATGGAGGAGTTAACTTTCAGATGACTATAGGCATGTAGTTGGAAGATTCAAGACTTAGTCAAGAACGACCTAGAGCACCAGTATAAACAAGTGCTAGGCAAATTGTTCTTTAGGAAGATGAACAGAGCCGTCATATAATTATGATAAAGAAAATTAGCTAGTCTGTTTAGACACAATTGTGATCTAACACAAAGCTATACCTGACTAGTTTCTGCTCACAGCATCATCCTACCTTGTGGTGAAGTTGTCTTCTTCATATGTTTTTGATCTCATTGTCATCATACATTTGCCTTTGGTTCTACTTTTATGGAATGTGGTTTCATCAAGGAAATTGAAGATGCTAAAAGCAACTCACTAGGACTTTGAACTTGCATCTATCACAGTGTATGCTCCCTTTGAGTGTAAATGTCTGCACATAGGAAGCAAAAATTTCTTGTCAACTACATATTTATAACCGAAATAATAAACAAGGACTTCATAGTGTTTCATAATTCAACACATTCGAGAATAAAATCACATAAAATCTCTCTAAATTTCCAATGAATTTTCCATATGAAGTGTCCAGAGTATACTCATCACAAAATCACCAAAAATTTAAAAAAAAATAAACTAAAATACCTTATATTCATTAGATGAAAAATGTTGTTACCATACATATATTGGCGTGTCCTGTATCAGAATTGCTCTTGTCAAATTATCTTGTTTCAGGACACATCAAACACTACATAGTACATTATGATACGACAAATTTAATGTTGCATCCATAGATTCCATACCCATGTAATATAAATTCCTGGTTTTATAACACTGCTAAGCCAATATCCATAATATGCTCCAGAAATGGATCAATCATAAGCAATATCACTATGTTGCTTCATAAGTAGCTCGATATATCAACCAAAGACTCCACATCAAGAAAAACTTCATCAAAGTAGCCACGAACACTAAAACCAACTAATTAACATAACTACCATTGGAAAGAAAGGTTCTTTCCCATCCACCAAAGTGTACATTACACCAAAGTGTGGAAAAGAATGATGATCCCATTGAATAACTGAAGTGGTACAATTATGAAACATAAATCCAGATAAATTAAAAATTCAAAAAGGGCGTATACGAACATGGATACAAATTGATCCATTTGATCACATAAGTGCTGCACTTGTGAATGACTAATACATGCCAAAATAGATGGAAGCTTGATTAGAAGACAGGTATAGGTCATATACGAAGACATAGGAATGATATATTTCCCTTTCGAACCTCAAATTCCCTATATTAGCTGCAACCTTAAATAAGGCACAAAACAAATACCACCACTTCTTGCTTTTGTTCAAAACATAGACCCTACTGTAAACAACTCTTGCATGCATCCCCTAGCATGAGATGGCAACTTCCTTGATTTAGACCATAAATATGTCATAGAAGGTTCCTAAAAGAAATATCATTAGTCTACTTTACACAACCCTTTGTCATAGTTTGGTAACAGTAACAACAGGGACAGACCCACCATATATGATGAGGGGGGAGCAACCTCTCCCTTTGAGTTTTTGGTTTACTTCCATAGAAGGTTGCTAAAAGAAATATCATTAGTCTACTTTACATCTCCCTTTGCCATAGTCAGGTAACAGTAACAACGACTAGCCTTGAGCAATTAAGAAAGAGGAAGAAGAAGAGAAGAAGAAGAAAAAGAAAAAGAAGAAGGAATTAAGCATGGAAAATTGAGATAAAAATTCCTAAACCCCAAAAAAATGAAGAAGAACCCTAATTGAAGAATGGATCGAAGAAGAACGAATCAATACCTAGTTATCGAGTGTCAAATCCAACCCAACAGAATCTCTAATCATTCTCATTGTCCACTCCCTCCTCTTTTTCTTCCTCCTTAAACCCCCCAAAAAAATTAGGGTTAGGGTTTTTGCCGCCGCCGTCACCGTGGAGGGCCGAGGAGGACTGCATGGGATGGCTCGACGTGCAGCTGCCGTGCTCGATGGTGTACATCTCGGTGGGTAACATGGATATGCTGGGCTGCGAGGAGATGGTGGAGATGGCGCACGGGCTGGCGGGCTGCGGGCGGTCTTTCATGTGGGTTATCCGGGAGGACTGCCGGCTGCTGTTGTCGGAAGAGTTCACGAGGGGCAATAGGGAGGGAAAGAGAAGAGGAGGAGATGAGAAGGAAAATGGAGGGGGAGAGAGAGGAAAATAAAGGCACCGAGGATTTTGATTTGGGGGTCGGGTTTGAGCGGGCGTTCGAGCGGGCATTTTAATTTTTTTTTACCACTTTTTATAACGTTTGTATGTAACAATGTTATATATGTGTGAGTAATATATAAGGATTAACGCTATAAATCGTTATAATAGGCCAAAACCTCTTCATAACCGTCATATTATGTGTTATTGCTGTCACGACCCGCTCCTGAATAATCGAACACGAGTCGGACACGTCCAGCCTTCGTCGTTAGACACGACGAAGTAAGCTGTACCAAACTAGGGAAATCTAACCAGATAATCATAAATGTATATAATCACAGCATCTAAAAATGTATCCCTAGAATGATCACCATAATCCACAATTCTATGTATATAAATGTACGAGTCATCAAGAATGAAATGTACATGAATTCTAAAGACAACATCTAAGAGTAAAGCTAACAGTCTAAACCTAAAATCTCAAACTAAGTCATGACCCATCCTGCTCAGCTAAGATCCCGGGCACTTGCCCATATGGTAGAATGGTATCCTGCAAGCATACCTGCAACTTATCCAGTCAGGAGCGAAGCAAAGTACAGTTCTAGGTAATGAAACATGAACATGATATGAAATGTGTACAGGGGTACATGAAAAGATATACAGGAATGAACAGGAAGGTATAGGAAAGTAGTACAGAAAATGAGTACAGGAACTATAGTACATGAATATAAAGTACAGAAACATATAAAGTACAGGAAATGTAATGTACAGGAATGAAACTATAATCCTGAAGTACCAGACATGATAAGTGCACAATATCGAAATACATCTAGTCCATGTGACCGGCTGGGATGAGAACATGCACAGGAGTACATGAATATGGTACGACTTAGGACCCGCGTGCACGATACGAGGCCTAAGCTAGGCACAGGAATATATAGTAACCGGGATTGGTCACATAGCTAGCGTATTTCCCTACCCGACAGTAATAAGTAAAAGAACAAGGGTACAGGAATACAGGAGTACATGAATATCGTGCCATGACGTGTCACAAGAAAGAGTACAAGAATGTAAATGTACAAAACTGTAGAAAAGTACTTGCCTGGCTCCGGAAAGTACGGGTGAACAATGAAAGCTGGATATCCTCCTGGTTTGATAGGTACAAGTTGATTAATAACTAAACAAGCTCTAAGTTGGTATCTTGCAGTTCTAAAACATGTCTCACTACCAACTATGTTATCTGGTTAAACCCATTATTCATTATTCACCATTAACTCCCTACAAGCATTCTCTTATAACCACTAGTTAAACTAATTAGTTAAAAGCAGGGTTAATAACATTGATTAAATAGAAGCCTATAATGACAGTAATGCTACTAACCTTGAGATAGGTTATCAGAGTATTCAATCTAATAAACTGTTGTCCTAACAAGAAATTTGATGGTGTCTCTAAGGAGAGGACCCCCTACATTTCCAATTGAAACCCTGAATCAAAAATGCCTAGATTTAAGTACAACCTAATCTAGTTTATCCAAGGTAAAACATGATTGAAACAATAGAACATATTCTACTAAAAATTGACCCTGGGCCAACCATCCTGTTGAGCCAATCAACAATTAAACTAATACATGCATACCAATTACTTTCAAATCTAAACCCTTGACTAAATTGTCAGGTGTCCTATAGTTTACTAAGTAAAACAGTCATGATATGTGAACCAAGGCAGGAACCTAAGGTCCCATGTTCACACAATCATTCAATATTGGCAAGGTAGCTCTGAATCAACACTGGTATCAATTCCCCAGGTCCTCAACTGAACTCTGATACCCACATTCTCAGGTTTACTGAATCAAGAGAACTTCAAAGAACCTATTAGACTTTTACATGAACACTGGTCTCCTGAATGGAAATAAACATTGCAGTTAATTCCAATGCTCAAATCCTGGCCAATTTGGAACACTATGAAGGATTTGTGTGGCTAAAAGTTCTAATAAAATGTTCCTTACCCAATCTCAGGAAATCTGAGACTAAACTCAGATAACTCTGAGAATTATCCCAGGAATCACACTGAGATTGCATCCTCAGTTGAATAACTGAATCCACCATTTCACAACGAGACATTCCAGGTTTTGAAATGAATCAAGGTTGACATGGTTCTCAGGAAATCCCAATCAGGTATTCACAAGAACTAAAATCATACATCACAACCAACCTCCATAGGATACTGACTTGTCCTAATAGGATTTCTAACAATTCAATCCAAAAACAAGGCTAAGCTAGTCTTCCTGTTCTGATTCCTATTCAATTTGCTGATACTAGTTAAACACAGGACTGAACAAAATCTCAGTCATTAAGTCCAAGCTCGAATTGATATAGACACCAAGGTAAACCCAAGACTGAATTAAATCCTGGTATTCCAAGACTGTTATCAATCTATCAATTTGGTAACTCACTGATACACATACATTTTGAAGAAAAATGTTTATGAAACTCCTCAACTCATTCTCCTGCCCTCTCCTCTACATGGCTAGTTATCAAATACACAACTCTAAGCTAACATCTCTCAGGTACAATCCTAAGATTAACTTGTTTCCTGGTCATCCCCAACTTCTTAGACAAATGCAAAGTTAAACCCCATGCTAAATTCTCATGTATGGAGTTGTGAACATGCTTCATCAGGAACATATGAGCTCTGCATATCAGCTATCCCTATTCCAGTTCACTAAGTGTTTCAGTGCATCCCAATGTGAAATCTAATCACCAAAAATCTAACATCCTATACTACCAGGTGTTAGAAAACTGCTCAAGCTATAAAACCTGCTTGTGCACCCAGCTTAGACAGGGTAGTGAAATTAACCCTTCAATTGCACAAGATACATATAGCTTAAAAAGGACTTAGCATTAACAGTCCTAAAAAATAGTCAAGGTAGTCTTCCATTGCCGAACATGGGGTAGTCCATTCAACAAGGCATGCCTTCACTCTCTGTTACTGAGTTAAGAGTCTAAACAGGGCTCTATTAACATCTCCTATAGAACTGAAAACAAGTCTAAATTCCTAAAGCCTATTCCCATACACTCTCAGTTGCAACTTGATATAAATAGGAATCATCCACCCAACATTTGTATGGTAAAACCAATGCATAAGAAAAGCTATAGGACAACCTCAGATTTCAACTAGCTTGAAACATCATAGGTTGTATGAAGTTGGTCCCAAACTAATCCCAATTGATGCTCAACCAGTCAAGTACTCCCAAGGGAGACTGGGACTGATTTCAATAGTCACATTCACATCCAGATTCAAGGATTTGTTCTAATGGCTGCTAGGTAGCCACTCGAGAAGTATTCTCAGGAATCACATTACCCATTGGCATATGATTGGCAACTTGAATCAGTATGAAAGATAGGAAGTGCCCAATGAATAAAATGATCCAGTCATATAGTCTCAGGTCCACAATTACCCAGACAGTGAAAGGAAGCCCCTGATACATATATATTCGATCAGAACATTTACTGAATCCAGATTGAATCATCACTACACTGATATGCATCCCAACTCACATGGCTGTTCTCATGTTCAACCAAAAATGGCATATGCAAATACCAATCATAATCATGATATGATTTACCCATGCCATCCCAGGTTCAACAATGAGCCAATATGCTGCATAACTCAGGTTCATAAATGAACCATGATGCTGCAGTATACCCCAGGTTTAACAATGAACCAATATGCTGCATAACTCAGGTTCATAAATGAACCATGATGCTGCAGTATACCCCAGGTTCAATAATAAACCAATATGCTGCAATATATCCTAGGTTCATCGAAGAATTATGATGCCTGCAATATATCCCAGGTTCATCAAAGAATTATGATGCCTGCAATATATCCTAGGTTCAACAATGAGTCGAAATCCCTGGCCATACTATGACTGATACAAATAATAACATTCCTAGTTTATCCACAACTAAAAATTATATGAACAAATGAAGGTTTACCTGCAGTGTGATGATCTGTATCCCTGAAACCAAATTAAAAGGTGGACACGGGTCTCTGCAACATTTCGTCGAACAAGTGTTTGATTAGGAGAAGGAAAATTACTCATGAACACGAAACTATTCCTGATCTATGCCAGAGCAACATCATAAGAGATGGATCTAGATTTTTATTCTAGATCGGATCACAAACCGATCCCAACGGCCAAACAAAATCGAAAATGAAAGATCAAGGAAGAACTCACCTAAATCCTCTGCAAAGAAATCTACTGCAGATGGATGTCAGAATTTGGATCAAGGAATCGAACTCAGGAAGAAGAATGGCATCGTTGCAGCTCAAACTTCATGATCCCAAAGCTCTGTTTCCCCATGGCCATGGCCGGCTCTGTTGCTCTTCAATTTCTGAAGATGGAGAAGAAAAGTGGAGAAGGAAGAGAATGGAAAGGAAAAGAATGGAGAGTCTCAATATATAGGCAGTTGGTTTAGAGTAGCGTGGGAATTAGGCTACTCGAACGGAATTTTCAATCTCCCTGGCAAATCGGTTAGGGCACATGGCATGTTGCCATGGCCGTTGGAAAAGAATTTGAAAGAAGGCTATATTGCTAAGTGATCAGTAATAAAAGAAAGTAACCCTCTCCACAGGATTAAATGTCATGGTTGTGGGCTTCAGTGATGGGCCCAACCATACAATAGGTTTTAAAATGAATTAAGCCCAAAGCAAAACTTTAAATGATAACTAAGCTTTATGCATATAAATTCACCTTTATTAAATATAATAAAAATTTCCAAATCATTATTTAATATAAAAATTTAAAATTCTATAATATTTAGAAAGGTGGAGTTACAATTGCTGAAATTCTGTAACACTTATATATGGACCGTTGTATTAGCTTCTTTTCAAGCGTTATAACAGGGTATTTTTCTAGTAGTGAGCCCTTAGCTCATCGTCATTCAGATATCGTTTCTTCAGTTTATCTGAAGGCTTCCCTTTACCATTAAATACCTTCAATATTGCATTATTGCCTTCTTTATCTTCGTCTTTGTTTCTAGATGCTCTTGTTCTATTTGTTGCAACATGAGGGTTGAAATGCATCAAACAAAGTGTTGAAATATTCTTAAGAACATAGGCTTCACAAATAAAACCCTCGACCCGTACCTTGTTTTTCACCTTTCTTTTTAGGTGATTCAGATGTTGCTCGAATGGGTACACCCTCTCGAGCTTACAGAGTGTTACTGCAATGTTACCACAATGTTACCGCAATTGACAAAGGTTCTATAGAGTCAAAGAAACCATGAGGAAACACCCTTTCGAGCTTACAGAGTGTTACCGCAATGTTCCGCTCTTGCTTTTCCAGATGATTGACAAGCGGTTTATTAGAACAAAGATCCCATAAAAATATACTACATTCTGTCAAAGGATCACAAACTATCAGTGGTAAGAATTCCCGAAATGGAATCGGAATTAACTTCTCCGTAAATACGTGACAGTCATGGCTCTTCATATTTGTCAGTTTGTTCTCCTTCGTGTTGACACATCTTCTTAGAATTGACACGTAGTTGTTTGAAAATTTGAGTCCCTGAATCCACCTAAAAGTCTTCCTTTATCCTCCTTGTCCAGTGAGAAAATGGCCTTGGACTGATTGTACTTTCCATTCCCTTCTCCTATTAAATACAATTCATGGTGCCTGCATATTTCTTCAATGTCCATCATGGCTTTGCCATTGTCCTTCGTCTTTTCCTTCACATTCATCACAGTATTAATTACGTTGTCAAACACATTCTTTTCGATATGCATGACATCAAGATTATGTCTGATCTAATTTATATCCCAATATGGAAGGTCCCAAAATATGCTCCTTTTCATCCAATTATGTGTGTGACTGAATCCATCACACTTGTACCCCTTAGCGGGCTATTCGATAGAACTTGGTAAATCTTTTACCCCTTCCCAAATTGTGTCTCTGGGCCACCTTGGCGGTTGATTGCTCTTCTCTATAATGCCTGTACGAAAAGCATTCATGTTTCTCCTGTATGGATGATCGTATGAAAGAAACTGTCGATAACAATCAAAGAAGCACGATTTGCCTCTGTGTTTTAAATGGAAAGCCTTGGTATGGTCCATGCAATAAGGACATGAGAGACGACCATGAGTGCTCCATCATGATAACATGCCATAAGCCGAAAAGTCGTTGATAGTCCACATAAGTGCCGTCCTCATCTGAAAATTTTGTTTTTTGCTAACATCGTACGTGTTCGTGCCTACTTCCTATAGCTGATTCAACTCATCTATTAACGACTGCAAGTACACATCGATGTTCCTCTTTGGGTTATTTGGACCAGGGATGATGACGATTAAGAACATAGCAGGAATATTCATGCACATCCAAGGCAGTACACTACAAAAATTTGTCAGATTAGCAACGGTTAAAAATGTCGCTAACCTCGGTGAAAACGTCGATAAATCAATTTAGCGACGTTTAGGGCGACGTTTCGGGAACGACGAAAAAAAACGTGTCGCTAAACGAGAAAACGTCGCAAAACGTCGCTAGGGCGACGTTATTTGGCGACGTTATTAACGTCGCTAATTAGCGACGTTATTTGCGACGTTTATTGGTTGACGCTAATTAGCGACATAAACGGCGACGTTATTGTGTTGTCGCCGTTTGGCGACACTGTTGCGACGTTTTTGCGACACTGTTACGACGTTTTGGCGATGACGAGCTGACATCAGATTATGGTGCCACGTGTTGCCACGTCAGCATTTAGCGACGCGTTTGGCAACATTTATTAACGTCGCTAATATTTAGTGAGTAATGGTAATGTCGCTAAAAATGTCGCTAAGTTAAAAAAAAGGTTCCAGAAAGCAAATGGTATTGGAGCTAGAGCCTAAGCCAAAATACAGAATACGAAATACAAAATACAGAGTCCAATCCCTGGGTTCGCCGACCCCCTCGGTGGAACACTCAACACCGGCACACATAATACATTCCAGAATATACAAAAAATATAAAAAAAATACTATCCGCAATGAACAATGTCAATATATAATATCCTCAACAAACCAAATCAATATCCGCAAATACGTATAAACTCAGTATCCTCAACGAAAAAACTGAATATCCCCAAATACGTACAAAGTCAAAATACAAAATACAGAATCTAATCCCTGGGTTCGCCAAAAATACAAAAACAAAGATTGACACAACCCAAAATTCATTCTAGCATACATTAGTGTGAATCATCTATGTTCTGTACATATGGTGTAGTATACGTTCTTATCGAATCTAATATCTGAAGAATGTAACAGAATCAAGATGAACTCACATAATATAATACTAAAATATCATATACTACTATATAAGATATAGTGATAGGTTGTCGTATCATCATTGCCGAGGGATAATGGTCGGAGGACAGTCAACTTTATCTACGGCTACATAGTTTATGCCTCACCAGTCGAATGGCTGCAGGGGCTATGTCCTGATCACCATGTCGTACCATAGTTTCTGCCTCGCCAGTCGAATGGCTGCAGGGACTACATGTCCCGATCACCATGTTACCAATTAACCAACCAACAAAACTACTTGTTACAAATATCGGCACTATATGTCGCAAAACGTCGCTATGACGTCGCTAATAGCGACTAATTTAGCGACGTTAGTATGCATGTCGCTAAACTCTAATTATATTTCCCCACTAATTTATTTCCCCTCATTTTACTCTTTCACTCTCTCTCCTCCCCCCATCCGGCGCTCTCACTCTCTCCGGCTCTCTCACAATACTTAAGTGTGAGAACGGATGGCTCAGAACACATCCCAAAATTTATTCTAACATACATTAGTGTGGATCATTATGTTCTGTACATATGGTGTAGTATATGTTCTTATCGTATCTAGTATCTGAAGAATGTAACAGAATCAAGATGAACTCACATAATGTAATACTAAGACATTATCTACTACTATATAAGATATAGTGATAGGTTGTCGTATCATCATTGCCGAGGGATGAGGGTCGAAGGACAGTCAACTTTATCTACGGCTACATAATTTCTGCCTCGCCAGTCGAATGGCTGCAGGGACTATGTCCTGATCACCATGTCGTACCATTGTTTCTGCCTCGCCAGTCGAATGGCTGCAGGGACTATGTCCTGATCACCATATCGTAGTCCAATACAATTCAGAGATTGACACAGTACTAATTCATATATGTAGTCCAATACAAATAGTCTAATACAAAAATAACCCAATATAAATAGTACAATACAAATAATTACTAATAGCTAATGAGAACCATGCAGCTCACGTAAACGCTCAGTGATACGATCGCGCAACCACCTTGAATAAGTGGGATCGACGGCGGCAGGAGAGATGTAGTCCCTTGCAAGTGCTGTATGAATAGAACTCTCGGTCTCACTAGCTACCGGTGCTGGATGAATAGAACTCCCGGTCTCACTAGCTACCTGTGCCACTTCCTCCTTAGCAGTAGGAGGAGCCACCTCAGCATTCACTGTTTTCCTCAAACGACGTGTCGCTCCTCGGGTCATGGGTGCCATCAGGTAAGATCGATATTCACAAATAATATAATTGTAACATAAGCAAGCTAACTAAAGGAACTATCATATAATTTGAGCACATTTTCGAAAGCAGATAAAGTACAAAAAAATTGATTTTTTACCAAGTGTGAGAACGGATGGCTCAGAACACAACCCAAAATTTATTCTAGCATATATTAGTGTGAATCATCTATGTTCTATACATATGGTGTAGTATATGTTCTTATCGTATCTAGTATCTGAAGAATGTAACAGAATCAAGATGAACTCACATAATGTAATACTAAGACATCATCTACTACTATATAAGATATAGTGATAGGTTGTCATATCATCATTGCCGAGGAATGAGGGTCGGAGGGTAGTCAACTTTATCTACGGCTACATAGTTTCTATCTCGCCAGTCGAATGGCTGCAGGGACTATGTCCTGATCGCCATGTCGTACCATAGTTTCTGTCTCGCCAGTCGAATGGCTGCAGGGACTATATGTCTCGATCACCAAGTGTGAGAACAGATGGCTCAGAACACAACCCAAAATTTATTCTAGCATACATTAGTGTGAATCATCTATGTTCTGTACATATGGTGTAGTATATGTTCTTATCGTATCTAGTATCTGAAGAATGTAACAGAATCAAGATGAACTCACATAATGTAATACTAAAACATCATCTACTACTATATAAGATATAGTGATAGGTTGTCATATCATCATTGTCGAGGGATAAGGGTCGAAGGGCAGTCAACTTTATCTACGGCTATATAGTTTCTGCCTCGCCAATCGAATGGCTGCAGGGTCTATGTCTTGATCACCGTATCGTACCATAGTTTCTGTCTCGCCAGTCGAATGGCTGCAGGGACTATATATCCCGATCACCATGTTACCAATTAACCAACAAACAAAACTACTTGTTACAAATATCGGCACTATCGGTGCGTTCGAATCGATACATTTTTTTGGTGTTGGAAAACAAATAATTATTACTAAATTATCAGATTTTTTGGCACTATCGGTGCCCCTGACCAAGCCCCCCTACACTACCCCTAACCCGAACCCTAACCCTCCACTCCCCCCTGCTCCCCTCCCCCAGCCGCCCCCACCCCCCTGCTCCTCTCCCCCAGCCACCCACACATACCCACCCCTAACCCGAACCCTACCCCTAGCTCCCCTACCCCAGCCGCCCTCGTCCCCCCTGCCCTACCCCCCCAGCCACCCCACACTCACCCCCGAACCACCCGCATCCCTCCTGCCCCTCCCCCCGAGCCACGCGTACTCCCCAACCACCAACAACCAAAACAGCCGGAGAGAGAGACAGAGAGAGCGAGAGAGGGAGGGGAAGAGTACCACGTACCGGAAAGGGAGAAGAGTCGCTGGAGAGAGTGAGAGTCGCCGGAGAGAGTGAGAGCGTCGGAGAGAGTGAGAGTCGCCGGAGAGAGTGAGAGTCGCCGGAGAGAGTGAGAGCGCCGGAGAGAGTGAGAGCGCTGGAAGAAGGGAGGAGAGAGAGTGAGAGAGTAAAATTGGAGGAAATGGACCCGAACCCTATCCCTAGCTCCCCTCCCGCAGCCGCCCTCGTCCCCCCTGCCCCACCCCCCCAGCCACCCCCCACTCACCCTTCCAACCACCCGCATCCCCCCTGCACCTCCCCCTGAGCCACCCGTACCCCCCAAACCACCAACAACCAAAATAGACGGAGAGGAGAGAGAGAGAGGGAGGGGAGAGTCACGTACCGGAGAGGAAGGAGAGTCGTCGGAGAGAGTGAGAGTCGCCACCGGAGAGAGTGAGAGCACTGGAGGGGAGAAAAGAGAGTGAGAGAGGAAAATGGAGGGAAATGAATCGGTGGAGGGATATAATTAGAATTTAGCGACGTTCAAACGATAGTCGCTAAATTAGTCGCTATTATCGATGTCATAGCGACGTTTCGCGACGACTAGCTCATGTAATTAATATACGTCGTTATTTCGTCGCTTATTTTATCGCTAGTAGCGACGATTAGTGACGCTTCACTAAAACGTCGCTAATGTACACAATTTAGCGACGTTAATCGAACATCGCTAAATTTATGTCGCCAAGTGAGCAAATTTTAGTAGTGGTAGGTTGTACGGAGTGACGATCACAGGCAAGCACAAATACTAAGAGCCCAAAAGTCTGATCGGGGTGAAACCGTCAGAGGAGAGCCCCAATCTTATATTATGCAGATCTTTGGCTAAATCAGGATACTCTCGATCAAAGTGCTTCCAAGCTTTTCCAGCGGATGGGTGATCCAACACTCCTTCAATCTGTTCTCGCCTGTGCCAACTCATGTTTTTGACAGTCTCCTTCGCCATAAACTACCTTTGCAACCGCGGAGTCAAGGGCAAGTAGTGCATTGAATCGGTCGACCTCCTTTTACCAGCAGACCTTTCTATAGCAGTTGGCTTGTAGCGATCAACACCACAAAATCTGCACACTTCTTCATCCTTGTCGTCTTTGTAGTAGAGCATGCACCCGTTACGGCATGAATCAATTTTTTCGTATCCCATCCAGAGCGATCTCACCATCTTCTTACACCGGTAGAAGTCTTTAGGTAATTTAGCACCCACCGGCAAGATCTCTGTAATCAACTTCGTCACTCGGTTGTAGCATTCTTGAGACGTGTTAAAATCAAAATTTATGCTCAACATCTTAGTGACTACCTCTAATGGTGAATGATCCTCACAACTAGGATAGAATAGAGTCCTTGAATTCTCCAGCAACTCCATGAACCTTGCAACGTCGACATTCGGTGCCTCCATAGCTGTATGATGATCATCCGGAACGAAACTCGGCCCCGCAGCGTCGAAACCATTTTCACGCATTCGTCATCGTAATCACCGTAGTCGTAGACATGCATATAAGGCTCCACATAAGGCTCTGGCTCTGATGCTAAAGAGACAAGTTCGCCGTGTACGGTCCACTGATAGTAATTCGGCATGAAATCCCTCGAGTACAAATGAAATGTCACATCCACTTCTTGATGATATTTTAAGTTACGATATTTCACACATAAAAGTACTGAGGGAACGCCTTGGCAAACTACAGGAACTGCTCCACCCCCTATATAAATTTATCCCACATACTGTAAATGCATGTCATCAGGATGACAATTATACATCCACGAACGATGCCGCAGATAATAATTTATATACATTTGAAGATAATTCTGCAAAGATGGATACACATTATTCGAGTATATTGTCCAAATGGATGCATAGATTGATACATATGAGTATTAAATGAGTATCGTCACGTGTTCAATATCAGCCCTTCTCTTTAAAAAAATTACTTCTGCAAGCTTTTTGAGGCTTTTAGAGTTATACATTATTTCAAAAAAATACTAGAAAATTCCAAGTATTATAATTTTTCTTTTCTAGGATTTTTCGTTCTTTATCTTTTTTTCTACTTTTCGAAAATTTGTATAACTCTAAAAGCCTAAAAAAGGCTTACAAATATAAATTTACATTTCAGAGAAGGTCTGACATGGATACTAGACTTCGGGCTGACATAGACACTTACCTAAGTATCAAAGATACCTAGCTAGCACTTACATATATTATCAGCTTAACTCTAGGTATTTGTGTATCATGTGGATATCATGTACCATGGTACACAATATTACATTGATACTCTCTTGTATCTTGATACTAGGATACAATTTTAAATATCCATGACACTAACTATACACACGTTCATCAAAGCACCATGAAATCAAGTGTCCATGTGAGCCATTCTCTCAAAAGGAAATACGACACAAAAGGCTTGCAGACGTAATTTTTTTTTGAGAGGATGGCTCACATGGACACTTGATTTCAGGCTACATAAGTTCATCAAAGTACCCTAAAATTATGTGTTTCTTCTGAGCCCACAAGGAAAACCTGACCTCGGAGTGTCCAAGATAGCACTTACCTAGTTAACACTTATCTAGCTAGCACTTACCATAAAATATTTCGCGATACCTAGCTGGCACTTACCTATATACCGAGTATCTTGACACATGTCTTGACACTATACCAATCATACCTATACTTGACACCATACCATATCTTATAGGATACACTCTAGATACTTTCAATTAAACCCCAAACTTATCTTGACAATTACCCAATTTCTAAAATATCTTATATACTATTAGGATACTCACTCGATACACTCTAGGTACCTTGAGAAATTCAACCATCTAACCTTTGAGAAGGAACCAAAAGAATACAAATTGCAAATGTGGAGCTAAATTATCACTTCAAGTTAAGATGGAGAATACAAATGCTTCAAATTAATATTTGCATATATCTAATCAAAGTTTAATTATGGGTTGTGAATTACGATTCAAATTAAGATACTTCAAATTAAGACAGTCGGTTCGATTCGAAGACCACCCAAAAAAAATTTTACGAGAGAGGACTCAATTCATCTAAGTTTGAACAATTGAGAGGCTAAATTGGGCAAGTACGATAAAGGTTTGATAATCTTAAATAATTTAGCAAACTATAAAGTATGTGTGTGTCGTGTCCTATCGTGTCTGGTCGTGTAAGTGTGTGTGTCGTCAGTGTCATCTTACTCTGTGTGTGCGTCGTGTCCTGCTGTGTCAGTGTCATGTTAGTGTGTGTGTGTGTTGTGTCCTATCGTGTCAGTGTCATGATAGTGTCCGATCGTATCCTGTCATGTCCTATCGTGGTAGTGTGTGTGTGTATGTATCGTTGTAAACCCCTATATTTATTTAATGTATTTGGAAGCTTAATTTTTGTAATAGTTAGTTATACTAATTTATTAGTTTATTGAGTTAATATTATATATATATATATATATATATATATATATATATATATATATATATATATATATATATATATATAAGGATGCTTAAACTTGTACAAATTTCTACAATAAAAGTATACCACAAAATAATTATAATATTAGTTATAATATTTTTTATTATTTTTCTAGAAAATTTCGAGTAATTTTTTTCTAGTTTATATTCCTTAGGTATTATATATATATATTTTATATATATAAAAGCAAAAAAAAAAAAACACTCCGTTGGAACAATGCTTGCTCTGTTCCTGTTCTCCCCCAACCCGGGCAAAAGCTCGGCCAAACCCGCGTAAGAGACTAAGTCTCTTGAGTTTCAAAAATTTGAAACTCACCAAATCTAGAACCAAATCCGTTCAAATAAATTGCAATACGATCCTAACGAGATTCCTCTCCGCTAGACTCCTATCCAGCCTTGAATCGAACTAAATGTTATCATTCCAATCCGAATCTCGATTGGAATTAAAATATACTATAAAAATAAATACTTAAAAATCGAACCCTAGAAATTCATCGAGAAGTTGCATCGAACCTTCGCTCCCACCCCGAGGATCGACTCCAACACAACCCTATACCCCACGCGCCCCCGTCGATCTCCTGCAGCTGTCGTTGATCGCCGCCAGCCACCCCAGGCCGACCGCGAGCAAGGCCAACCCCCCTGTGTTCGACTGCAAGGTACACACCTTCGAACAACGATTTCTTCATTAATACTCAATCATTTTTCGATTCGTTAAATCCTATCGAGTGACTATATAACCATCTTTAATCCTTGTATCTAGTATCGAATCAAATCAAGTTAGAATCGATATAAAAATACTCGAGAAATCAAAAAAAAAAACATTTTAACTGAACTATGCTTGGCAGTCCCAACCCACAACTTGGAATGCCGATATCGACCAAATCAGTGCATAATTTTGAAAACCAAGTTCACACAGTTAAATTCAATATAACCGAGATTAAAATTCAGCTTTTAGTTTTACATATTGATTACTATGCAAGATTATATCTGTCATTAAAGTTAGGCAAAAAACTGGGTTAAAAATATTAAAAACTTAGAAATTTTCCCGATACGGCGTACTTCTCGATAAACCGGATGACGTGGTCATGCACTATACATATCGAAAGGCGCGTATGGATGTTGTCGACATGTGGGAATTGACGGAACTCGATTTTGTTACGCATGCGCGACGAAATCTGTGTGTATCCATAGAGATACCCCCGTATCGACCTTTTGTAAACTTAACCATAATATCGTGTACGTTCGTCGTTTCGAGACGAAACTTATGCCAGCAAGACCGGATCGAATTTTTGGTCATGTATGCCAAGTTTGGTCCGATTCTGAGAAGGTTGATCGGAACGCCAATTCGGCTGGCCTACAACCCGATCCAACGGGGAAAATTATGCACGACTCATCGGAATCTAAAATTGGACATACCGTTGGGTTTGTCTTCTCAAACCGGATCCATAGATATATGGTTTGACGACTTTAGAGACCGTAGACATTGGCACGCATTTCGGTGTAAAACGAGTCCAACGACGGATATCATTTTGATCCAAAATTACGATTTTGTTCCTGTTCTAAAATTAGACTTTTGGACAGGAGTTTCCTAGATATATCTTTTACATCGGTAATGTTTTTGATGTTTGTTTCAGCATCTGGAGCCGTTCGTGGACTTTGAGGTTTATTGCTGACGTGACTGATTGCTTGGAGTTGCTATTTCTACACTGCCAGGCAAGATACCTTGCCATCTTCTCTGTGATTTACATATTCTTATTTTTATTTATTTATTTTTAGCATTATTATTGTTGTTACTATTCTAAAATTGTGTGTTCAAGTCATACTTGGGTGCAAGCGACTCTATCGGTCATTTTCTTGCTTTTGTTTATTACTCTTGCATGGACTTAGCCTAGTGACCACCCATTGATGATAAGGTATTGGTATATCTCATACGGCCTTGACACTTGCTTTATCACATGTTGTGAGTCACATGTAGGACACGTACCCGCGTAGTCGGCTAGCCACCGATACGTACGGAGCGTATGACGGATAGGAATAACTGCCAATAGAATTGCATATTAGAAGACTTGGCAGTTGCTAGATATTTTTATTGGTCATGGAGACAATGATACTAGACATTGGGTGGGAAGAACAATACCTGACGTATGGGCTTCTATTACACTTTTTCTTGTAACCCGGAAGCTCCGCTGGAGATACAGGTATGATTATCCACTCAGGTTGGCCAATGACGTTCTTGAACGTTATGCGCTTGGTCACTGGTGCCTAAAAGGGGACTATATCGGATCCTATATTCAGCCAGTGCTCATGCGTCGAAGGATTTTATCTCAACTGCATATTCACAGTAGAATGGTCAGGAACCCTATTGCATGCATCCCTTTCTTTCTTATTTATATATCACAGTTTATATGGCATGGTTTTTTTTTTGTATCTTGTTACGTCCCGCTGAGGACCTGGTTATCTCTTCAGGGTTAGACGAGTTCCTGCAGGAGTACGGAGCGGCACTGGATCCATCCTATATTGATGACGAGGCATCTCCTGCTGATTTCTAGTCTATTCATTTATTGAGACATTAGTGGATATTTTTACATCTCTTTTCTTTCTATTTTGCAGAGGTTGGACTCCGATCTTGCGAAACTATTTTTCATAGCTGTTTGGAGTGGGTATGTCCACCCGGCTATCTTTTGATACACTTATTTATTATCTGGACTCTATTATTTTCTGTGTTGAGCTGTGATGAGATTAGATTATATTATTCTGGCCTGTGATTATTTTATATACAACTTATGTATGTATATGAGGATTCAATATATTGGAGTATTCTTCGTATATGTGCAGCTAGCATGTTCACGTACTTTATCCTATGTATTTTGGGACTGGGGCATTACATGTTTTTGTGATGGCCCATGCAGGTCAGTAAATATTGTTGGGTTACATAACTCTGCCCAACAAGCCTGCTTATATGAATAGGAATAATATCTCATCCAGAACTACTACTTCCCTTTACTTCCAATCTTCTCAAATTCCTTTGATTATTTGATTTACCTCATATCTAACTTTTTCTAATATCATCTTATTTCTTCTTTATGCTAACAGTATGCATTTGAGAAGTGGACGTACTGCCTTGGCCCTCACATCTAATGAAGCGGCTACCACAGAGGGACAAAATCCTCCGATGACTCCGGTGACACCATATCAGCCAGGACAGTCACAGCCTACCTCGACCCCGTCGACGGTGCATCAGGAGACACAAGCACCCTCTGTCAGCTAGGCTGGGCAGACCATGACTATGCTACATGAGGGAATGTACCCCCTCTACCACCACCATTCCCTCAGCAGTTTCTACCGCAGTCGGGACCTCAGATGCCTGTGCCACTGACTGGTGGGAGCCCTACTTTCTAGTTCATGTATGCCATGATGCAGGCTCAGTGGCAGCAGACTGAACTGATGAGACAGACTATGATGACAGCATTGGCTAGACCTCCACCTCCGACACCGGTACCAGCACCAGCATCGGCTCTACATCTTTATGAAGGCTCTATCAAGAACTTTTCAGACATGAACCCCAAGCTCTTCAGAGGAACGGAGAAGCCATTAGAGGTATCACAACAGCTTATTAGAACAGAGAAGATATTGAAGGCATCTCAGTTACCAGCTGGAGATTGGATGATAGAAGTGGACCTGCTATTATAAGATAATGCTCACCACTGGTGGAAGGCGAAAGAGAGACGGTTAGGCGTTGGGATCACCTGAAAGCTGTTCTATAATGCATTTTATAAAAGATTCTTCCCTATTCATGTTCGAGACGGTCTATACGACCAGTTCCTTCACCTGAAGCAAGGGAATATGACAGTTGACGAGTATGACTCAGAGTTCAATCGCCTGAGTAGATTTGGTATGGGATTGATCCCGACAGAGTTAGAGAAGACGAGGAGATTCCATCAGGGGCTTGCACCAGAGCTCAAGTCTTATACGACTATACAGTCTCGAGTCTCCCATTCAGCTATCTTGGAAGAAGCTCATGCTCAGGAGCTTCTTCACAAGGAGCAACAGCAGACATCGATACGCCATACACCAGTAGTTACACCAACCCGAGCTACTCAGGAAGGAGCTACCAGGAGGCCCACAGGACAGTACCAGCAGAGGACTACACCCTACCAGAAGCCCACTTGCAACTTTTTTGGAAAGCTAGGTGATATCTGGAATGACTGTCGACTTCGCCTGGGATTATGTATGAGATACGGGTCAGAACAAAACATGGCCAGAGATTGCCCCGAGAAGCAGGCACTAGTACATGCACATCAGGCCTAGAGGCCTACGGCCCTAGCACTTCCAGCACCACGGCCTGCAGTAGGAGCACCACTACCAAAATAAGTCAAATCAGCGACGAAATTAGCGATGTTGAAGGAAGACGTCACCAATATTTTGTATATTAGCGACGTCCTCAAAAGACGTCGCAAAACGATACTATTTGCGACGTCCAACGACATATACCGACTAACTTTAATTTCATAAAAGATAACGTCGCAGAATAGTCGGTAAACGTTGCTGTATTTTTTACATTAGTGACGTTTAGTGACTCCAACATAAATATGTCGCTGATGGCGACGTTTAGCGACATTTCTATTTGTCGTCGCTAAATTTTTAATATAGGGCATCGAATTTTCTTTCCCCTCCACTCAATCGAGCCCCAAATTTTCGAACCCCCCTCTCCCTCCCAGATCTCCCGTCCCCCTCCGCCTTCAGCCCGGCGCCGTGACCCCCTCCCCCTCCGCAGGCGCTCCTTCCCCTCCCCTCCGCCTCTACCTTCGCCTTTGGTTCTCCTCCCCTCCGGCGACCCCCCTCTCGATTAACCCCTTCGGTCTCGGTAAACCCTAACCCCCACTCTTGTAGTATAGTTGTATTAAGTGACAGTGAATGAGAAGTTTGGTTTCCATTTGAATTAAGTGACAATGAATGAAGAGGGGAGGGGGGCTGTTTGGCTCTGATTATTCCTTCTCTTCTTCTAAAAATTGTTACTGTTTTAAATCAATGTGGTCTATCTTCCTGTGTGCCTCACTGTTTTGAGTGTCTTGAGTAAGTAGAGGGTGTCATGTTGTCAGTGTGGTGCTCAGTGAATGAACTATCATTTATAGTGTACATGTGTCAAATGAGTGAATTTGTGAGTTATTCTAGTGAAAGTGAACTGTCACTTGACAATGCATATGTGTTAAGTGTCTTGAGTGTCATGTATTGAGAGTATTTTGATGTGCCTATTGGCCATTCATGAATGTATCTATATTCATGAGTGTCTACCTAGGACAGTTAACAGTGAGATGTGTGAATGTGTGCCTACTTGTACTAGTGAGAGGGGTTCCTGTCTGTGTTGGATATATCGGAGCAGTAGGTGTATTTGGGCAGGCATTTGCCTTTGGCAACATAGGAAGAGTTGTTATCTGATGTTGGTAGCAGCAATTAGGATAGGACGTTGGGTGATGTAAGTTATGGATTACCTATGTATATGAGCAGTGTTAATGTGTGTACAAGAGATGTGGGTTAAGGGCAATGAGTGTGTGCATACATGGTCTATTTAGGGATGTATCTGTGAGCTACATAGATGTTAGGGTGGTGTCATAGGAGAGTGAGTTCCTGTCAATAGTGGCTTGTGTGTGTGGCTCAAGAGTGAAGGGCATGAGTGATATATGTGTCAGTAAGAAGTGATCGTCTGAGATATCCTATGTTAGTGTCAGTGTCCTTATCATGTCTGTGTGTGTCCTAAGTGCTAACTGGTTATAATGAGAGGGATGTGAGGGTGAATAGTGAGTATATGTGTCCCACTATATATATATATATATATATATATATATATATATATATATATATATATATATGAAATATATATATATATAATATATAATATATATATATATATATATATATATATATATATATATATATAAGGGTATATGAGATAGGGAGAGGGAAATTTGTCATGTTGACAGCAGAAAGTTATTGTGTGTATGTGTCTGTGTGAGTGAGTGTTGGATATTGGTAGAGAGTGTGGGCTTATGGGTCAGGTAGGGGAGTTGCTTCCCTGGTTGCAAGGGGATTTAAACCCCTAATTTGTACAAGTAGTTGGGAGGCCACTATTGGCATTGGTGTTGTGAAAGGGCCTTGTGCCTTGCAGGTAGGGGCACCTGCCTATGCAGGTGCAGAAGAGAGTAGGGGGCTTTGGGGCCTTGCTTGGCCCTAGGATTGGGGGTGTTTGGCTTGAGGCCAACAGCAGTAACAATGGCAATAGGGGCAATGGGAGCCAACAACAGTAACAATGGCAACAGGGGGTATTTGGCTTGAGGCCAACAGCAGTAACAATGGCAACAGGGGCAATGGAAGCCTGTGCACTGGTTTGTCCATTACCATTCTGTGCATCAATGCACACCTATGCACTGATCAGAACATAGTCCCTGCATGGTGATCAGGATATAGTCCCTGCAGCCATTCGACTGGCGAGGCAGAAACTTTGTAGCCGTAGATAAAGTTGACTGTCCTCCGACCCCCATCCCTCGGCAATGATGATACGACAACCTATCACTATATCTTTTAGTAGTAGATAATGTCTTAATATTATATTATGTGGGTTCATCTTGATTCTGTTACATCCTTCAGATACTATATTCGATAAGAACATATACTACACCATATATACAGAACATAGATGATTCAAACTAATGTATGCTAGAGTGAATTTTGGGTTGTGTTCTGAGCTGTTCGTCTCCACACTTGGCAATTAAGTATGTGAAATATATCATTGAAGAACATAAAACTTATGATCGTTACTGCATAAAGTGCAGACCGACATGAACTGATGTACAAAAAGGAGGGGATCAAAGCTGTAACAAGTAAAGTTATGTTTTGGATGTTCTACTCTTGTAAGCTCTTTGTTCACAAAGCAAGATATAATGAATGCAGAACAAGTATTGAGTTTATAACTCTTGTAAGCTCTATACTTGAGTTACGAACTCGATACTTGTTCTGTATTCTTTAATTATAGCTTACTTTGTGAACAAAGAGGTCACAAGCGTTCTTTTTCCAAAGCATAACTTTACTTGTTCCAGCTTTGAGC
The DNA here is from genome assembly GCA_029216955.1 of Iris pallida. Classification (NCBI taxonomy): domain Eukaryota; kingdom Viridiplantae; phylum Streptophyta; class Magnoliopsida; order Asparagales; family Iridaceae; genus Iris; species Iris pallida. The sequence goes on from JANAVB010010792.1 coordinate 2,357,313, forward strand.
CCCTCATTTTTCGTGCGTCAGTTCATGTCGGTCTTCACTTTCTGCAGTAATTATCTTAAAATGGATATGAATTATTATCTGCGGAACCATTTGTGGATGTACAGTCGTCATCCTGATGAATTACTATCTGTGTCAATCTTTGCAAAATTATCTTAAAATGGATATGAATTACTATCTGTGGAACCGTTTGTGGATGTACAATCGTCATCCTGATGACATGTACGGTGTGCGGGATGAATTTATACAGGCTGTACAATAGTTTCTATAGTTTGCCAAGGCATTCCCTCAGTACATGGACTGTACAAAAATTAAGTGTCCATGTGTGAGATGTCGCAACTTGAAATATCATTCGAAAGTGGATGTGACATATCATTTGTATTCAAGGGATTTCATGCCAAATTATTATCAGTGGACCACACACGGAGAACTTGTGCCTTTAGCATCCGAGCCGAAGCCTTATGTGGAGCCTTATATAGATGTCAACGAACATGCTGATTACGACCAAGGGTGGACGAACATGATTTTCGATACTGCGGGGCCTAGTTTCGATCCGAATAATTAATATGCAGCTGAGGAGGCACCGAATGCCGATGCTACAAAGTTCATAGAGTTGCTGGAGAATACAAGAACTCCTTTATATCCTGGTTGTGATGACCATTCACCGTTGGAGGTGATTACAAGACTGCTGAGAATAAAATTAGATTTTAACATGTCTCAAGAATGCTACAACCGAATCCTGGTGTTAATTAAAGATATATTGCCGGAGGGTGCCAAGTTACCTAAAGACTTCTGCCGATCCAAGAGAATGGTAAGATTGCTCTGGATGGGGTATGAAAAAATTGATGCATGTCGCAACGGTTGCATGTTGTACTATAAAGACGACAAGGATGAAGACGCCTACAGATTTTGTGGTGCCGATTGCTTCAAGGCAACTAGTACAACAAGGACTTCTGGTGCACGCAAGCCAACAGATTCGATGCATTATTTGCCTTTGACGCTGCAGTTGTAGAGGTTGTTTATGGCAAAGGAGGCAGCTGATAATATGAGTTGGCACAAGCGGGAACAAATAGATGGAGTACTGGATCATCCATCCGACGGGGAAGCATGGAAGCACTTTGATCGAGTGTATCCTAATTTTGTTTCGGAGCCACGTAATGTCAGATTGGGGCATTCCTCCGACGGTTTTACCCCATTTGGACTTTCGGGCTCATAATATTCTTGTTGGCCTGTGATTGTTACTCCGTACAACTTGCCGCCTTGGATGTGTATGAAGACTCCTTATATATTCCTAACTGTTATTATTCCAGATCCGAAGAACCCGAAGAGGAACATCGATGTGAACTTACAGCCCTTGGTAGATGAGCTGAATCAGTTGTGGGAAGTAGGTGCAACCATATATGATGTTTCCAGAAAGCAGAACTTTCAGATGAAGGCCGCACTAATGTGGACCATCAATAATTTTTTGGCCTATGGAATGTTATCGGGTTAGAGAACCTATGGTCGTCTCGCATGTCCGTATTGTATGGATCGAACTAAGGCTTTCCGTTTGAAATACGGAGGAAAACCGTGCTTCTTCGATTGTCATCGACAGTTCCTGCCAAGGGATCATCCGTACCGGAGGAACAGGAATGCTGCTTTTCGTGTTGGCGTGGTAGAGAAGTCCAGTCCACCGCCACGGTGGTCCGGGGATACGATATGGAAGGAAGTTAAAGAATTGTCAAGTGCTATTGAAGAGCCTACATCGGGTTACAAGTGTGATGGATTTTGCCGCGCTCACAACTGGACGAAGAGGAGTATATTCTGGGACCTGCCATATTGGAGTGACCATCTGCTCAGACATAACCTGGATGTCATGTATATCGAGAAGAATGTCTTTGACAATATAATAAATACTGTGATGGACGTAAAGGGGAAGACGAAAGACAATCCCAAGGCCAGGTTGGACTTAGAAGAAATATGCAGACGTCCAGAGTTGCATTTGATAAAGGAAGGCAGTGGGAAGTATAAGCAGCCCAAGGCCATTTTTTCACTGGACAAGGAGGATAAAAGTAGACTTTGTAGGTGGATCCAGGACCTAAAATTTCTAGACGGGTATGTATCGAATTTAAGAAGATATGTTGACCCGAAGGAGAACAAACTATAGGATATGAAGAACCACGATTGTCATGTTTTTATGGAGAGGTTAATCCCGATTGCATTTTAAAAATTCTTACCCCAGGTCATTTGGGATTCACTGACAGAGCTTAGCATATTCTTCAAAGATCTTTGTTCTACTAAGTTGCTCATCGATCAGCTTGAAAAACAGGAGAAGGACATTGCAGTAACATTATGCAAGCTTGAGAGGGTGTTCCCTCATGGATTCTTCAACTCTATGGAGCATTTGCTAATTCATCTTTCCTATGAGACGCGTATTGGTGGGTCCGTCGGTTATCGGTGGATGTACCCGTTCGAGCGCTATCTAAACCACCTGAAGAGGAAGGTAAAAAATAAGGCACGGGTCGAGGGTTCTATTTATGAAGCCTATGTCCTTGAGAAGATTACAAACTTTTGTTCAATGTATTTAAAGCCTCATATTGCTACAAATAGAACAAGAGCTCCAAGGAACGACGATGGAGATATAGAATATAATGATGCATTATTGAAAGTCTTCAATGCTCTTGGAAAGCCTTCTGGAAAACTAAAAAAGAGATATTTGAATGATAAGGAACTAAGGGCTGCCCAGTTATATATATTACTCAACTGCGAGGAGGATAAAGTGGAAAAGCTAGAGTGGTAAGTAAAAATCTTCAACGTTCAAGTCATCTATTTGTTGATTACGTTATTATAATTTAACGAGTGTATCCCAATATTTATTGGCTTTCAGTAAATTTAATGATGAGGTGAGGTCAAATAGACCATACATTGTAGATGAAGAAGTAGAAGAAGAAATGAGACTTCATTTCCCGTCTTGGTTGAATGCATATGTAAGAAGCTAGTTAGAATCTTCCTCCATTTGATTTGCATAAGAAATAACTCAACATTGAACTTAATTTTGTATCTTCTCGTGTCTAGGACGATCGTCCGGACGTCACCCTTGAGAATGAATCTAATAGAACTCTTGCCAAGGGACCAATTTATGCCGTCAAAATATGACCAAGCTATTGCGTGAATGGGTTTAAGTTTAAGTCAACAAATGCTCCCATCAGAGATAGCTTCCTGGATCTTGATTCCACAAAAAACAGTTGCTTGTGTATCAAATCTACAAACTACAAAGATGTCACTCCAGGCAATAATTTTTATGGCATCTTACGAGAGATTGTGGAATTGACGTACAATTATGGCATAGAGCATGCCAAGATCGTGTTGTTCAAAGTTGATTGGTTCGATCCGATACAAGATCAAGGATGGAAATTGACAATCATGGTCTTGTGGATATTAACTACCGTCGTCGATGCCAATGATACGAACCATTTATCCTAGCAAGTCAAGCTCAATTCGTATATTTTATAACATATCCTAGACGGGGAACAACTAGGTACGAGTGGTGGACAGTATGCAGGATTAAAGCCAAAAATACCTACGACGTCGACGAAGTGGCTTATCAGGAGGACAAGCTGCCTCGTGTACTAAATACAGTTGATGTCGACTCAGCAGAAGTTCCCTATTTCATGTCTACTTGTGTAGAAGTGGTACAAGTATCCGAAGGGGAAGACGAAGGAGATACTAGTGAAAATGAGGAGGAAGAGGATGAGGAGGAGGAGGCAAACGAAGAAGATGAATTTTCAGAGGATGATTGAGAAAATGTGATTTCAATGTTTTTATATTTCTGTAATCTTAAATTATGAACTGTGATCATTCTATTAGTATTCAGTTTTTTGTAAACTTAAATTATGAACTCTAATGTATGCAGATATTTCTAAACTGTCATTGTATTTATTTATATTTTTAATCATATGTTATTATCAGCATGGCAGGACGACGTGGAGGCATAGTAGGATGACGCAGAGATAGGTCAGGACGAGCCGTGTCCTTAGGTTGACAGAGAGCTCCGTTACCAGAGGATGGCTCTGGACCATCTTCTGACCCGAGCACTCCATTGTACCATACGGTCGCAGGTCCGGGTGGCAGTACACCTGGGACAAGCAGTTCCAGGCTTGCTGATGCTCCTTCCCCTAGCCTTCCTACCGCTGATGGCAGCATGGAGGGTGGAGAGCAGGTGGAGGAGGTAGACCCTACTCCTGCCCGTGTGGATCCATACCAGAGCGACCCTCCATGCGCACCTCACGATGAGAGGAGGATGGAGATTTGGGCCGACAGTCCTACGAAGTAAGTTAAATGAATATATATTTTTTTTATCCATGTATATATATATATATATATATAATATATAATATATATATAATATATATATATAATATATATATATATATATATATATATATATATATATATATATAAAATATATATATATATATATATATATATATATATATATATATATATATATATATATATATATATATATTCATGAATATAATTATCGTTGTATACAAATATCGTCCCTCGTCGGTACAGAAAGCGTTGGGCTCCTTTCTGAGGTCCAACTATGGGGGTCTGTGGATCAATTACTCGGATGCCTCGGAAGAGAGGAAGGCATTCTAGTTTGCCCACTTCAAGGTAATTAAAAATAGTTAATTTAGTAGGATTAATATAATTTTAAGTATTTTTAGAACTTATTATTTTAATTTGTAATTCTTGTAGAGGACCTATTTTTATCCACCATACCGGGCCGAGCAGATTGAGAGGCAGTTTTCTGCCGTCGCCGCTACGCTGATCCGTGATGCAATTGACGATCAGAAAGCTCGCCAGCGCTCCAGAAAGCCAATTGCTGGTTGGATCACGCCTAACTAGTGGACCGCGATGAGGGTTCGATTTGAGGAGCCCCGGTACAGAGAGCGGTCGGAGAAGGCGAAGGCGACTAGGACGAGGGCCGAAAAGTAGTGTGGTGGATCGATTCTTATGAAGGAGCATTTCCATCGTCTTTGTATGTAATTTATTGCAATATATAAGATTTTATTGATAGTAGGAAAGAAAAATTTTTATTTTAATAAAGAATAAAATATAACAAACACGCAGGTACAGAGGGGTGAGGACGCAAACTGGTGACCGTCTTCCTGGCCACCCATCGAAAGGACGGGAAGCTCATCGACGAGCGGGCTACTCAGAGCTATGTAAGTACTAATTTAGATTTCGTTAATTGTAACATAACTTAAAGAATATACAGATAACCATATAGTTAATAATAATTAAATACTTTAGATGTTTATTAGGATAATTTAGGTAAGTACTAATTTATAGAGATGCACAATTTTCTAGGACGATCAGTTTATTAGGCTACGTGAGCGTGCGAGTGCTAGTACACTTGCAGAGGGAGGTGTTGGTACATCACAGCCCTTTCCACCTCAGTCGGAGGACGAGCTCTGGAAGACCACTATTGGTGGTCTTCATAGGGGTACGTACTACGGTACGGGATCCTATAGCACATTTGTTTCGACACAGGCATCCAGGGCTCCTTCTACCAGTGCGCATTCACAACCCTCACAGGCCGAGTCGGCCCGAGTCGAGGATACCATTGCCCGCCAGATTGCTGAGCGGCATGACGATATGCTGAGGAGGATTTCTGAGCAGCCAGGGTCTCAGGCGCAAGGGGACGCTGCATCTGTCACCGCACGCTTTGACGAGCTCGAACGTACCGTGAGGGACGTCCAGGGGATGCAGGAGTCCATTCACGGCACCGTTACTAGGATAGCGGCTTGCATGGAGCAATACAGCGCCAGACCGCTGGCCCTAGAGGAGACGCGTACGCACCCATCTCCAGCGGTTACACTACATCCTTCTCCAGCGGTTACATTGCCTCCTTCTACAGTGGTTACATTGTCTCCTCCTTCATAGTCGTTGGTGGTTCTTACACCGGAGCAGTATGCCTACCTTCTTTCCAGGAGTGGTGATGCTCCTCCTGATCAGCCGTAGTCGACATGTTGTTGTGTGATGGCCCATTGTTGTGTCTTTTATGTGTTTCTCCAAGCATTGTTATTGTGTTTCATATTGTTTGACACTGTTTTTAAATTTTTTTCATATATATGTGTTGAGTGATGTGATTGTGTTTCATATGTGTTCGTGATTGTGTTTCATATTGTTTGATACTTTGTATTCGTGATGCTCCTCCAAATCAGCCGGTGTTGAGTGTTCCACCGTAGGGGTCGACGAACCCAGGGAATTCTATAGAGGGTTGCTCCAGGGCTTGCATTGGCCAGTAAATGCTGCTACAAATGCTGCTGTAGGTGCTACTGTAAATGTTGTATTTTTTTAAAAAAATTCCCAAATTTAGCGACGTTCAGCGACGTTTAGCGACGTCCAGCGACGAAAAGAAATATCGCTAAATAAGTATCGGAACGTCGCTAAATACGTGTCATCACGTCGCTGATCATCGCGAAACGTCGCTATCGTGTTGATTAGCATACTACAACAAATATAGTCTACAATAGCAGTTTTTCTATAGCGTTCAAGTGTCCCCGCTATAGAATATTATCAACAATAGCGTTCTTTCAGCAGTGCTATAAAAATATCTCTCTATAGCATTTCCTGAATGCTGTAGAATATATAACATTCATATGTTTGTATGTCAAAGCAGATCTCATGTTCGAATGCTTGGAGAAGCAGCGTAGAAAATTTTCTTTGGTTAGTTTATATAGCAGTTATAACATTCTTCTCTATTTAAAAAAATATAATCTAACAACACAGCCAAAGGTTGTAGGTTCCCTATTTTATACATTGGTTAGTTTATATAGCAGTTATAGCATTCTTTCTTATTTTAAAAAAAAATTATATAATCTAACAACACAGCTAAAGGTTGTAGCTTCCCTATTTTATACCTTGGTTAGTTTATATAGCACTTATAGCATTCTTTCCCATTTCAAAAAAGAAAAAAGAAAAATTATATAACCTAACAACACACAGCCAAAGGATTCAAACCTTTGCCTTCAATATAGGAACTCAATGACCCAAGCACTTACTCTACCGCTCACTTGTTTTAATTTACGGTAGATTCCCTATTAACCCTAGTGTTAGCTTCCACCGCTGGTCACACGAAAAGTTTTTCCACAAAAACTAACCCATCCCACAAAAACTTCTTAAGCCAAACTGATCCCACGAAAAGTTTTCCTCCCTCGCGCGAAGGAAGCTAACACTGGGGTTTGTTGATCAAACCCTAATCCCTCTCTCGCCGAGGATCAGGCACATCTCTTCCTCCTCCTTAAATTTTTTTTAGTTAAGTGAAGAATCTTCTTCTTCGGTTTGCTGATTAAACCCGAAAATTCTCCTTTTGGGTTTGCTGATCAAACCCAAAAATTCTCTTTAATCTTCGGTCATAAAACCCAAAAAATTTCATCTTCTTTGCTTTCGAGAGGGCATAATGGCACGATTATGACATTCTTGCGGACAGAGGCATCTGCCCTAATTTCTCAAAATGTTTAGAGAAGGTCTATTTTTAATTTTTCAATATTTAACCTCCATTACTTATTTTTCTTTTCTTTTTTAGGTTTATTGTGCACATACCAGTCGTGTCTTTCAAACCAAGGTACGACAGAACAAACCCTAACATCTATTGTTAAGTTTGAATAAACGCTATTTTGCAAAGTATGAGTTATTTTTTTGGTGTTGTCAAGTTGGATATAAGCACATGGTGGGTGTCATCATGATGAATAAAGATTGGGTTCATCTTAACAAATATTGAAATCCATCGCTATACTAATGTGTTCACCTAAATTAAATCCATTTGTATTACTTATTTATTTGATAATTCCTTTGCATTTGTTTTTAGGAATACAACTTTGTATAAGCAATCTGTCCGTCAGTTTGTGGAATTTGCCAAGTCAAATGCAAAGAATGTAGATTTCATGTTATGTCCTTGCATTGATTGTAAGAATTTGTGTCGTGGAAATGAAGATATGATTTTGCTTCATTTGCTAAGACGTGGGATGGATATGTGTAACACCACTTGGATTTGGCATGGGGAAGGTTTGAACAATGAAATTTCAAATGTGGAACAGACTGAGATAACTGAAATAATTGAAGATGAACCCAATCCTGAACTTATTTAAGAGGAAAGAGAGGATGGATTGACAACCTTATTAAAGGATGCAAATAATCCATTATACCCAACTTGCACAAAATATACTAGGTTATCAGCAACCGTTGTTTTATACAAGCACAAGTCTACTCTTATGAATGATCCAAACGCTGGATTTCGTATAAATGAGCAAGAAGATTCAAATGTGGTAAGTTAGTCATATATTTTGCGTAAAAGCATACAAATTATATATCACCAGTTCAGTGAAAGGAATGAACTTCTAAATGCAGGGCAGAACACCAAAAATAAGGGAACTGGACATTAACAGAACATGGAATTGAATAAAAAGGGGATTGATACATCTCAGAGTCGGGGATTTAACTTTGCAAGTCAAGGGCTGATCAATTGACTTCAAAAGACTGAGCCATAAAAAATTAGGACTGATACTCACTAAGTATCAGTGGACAAAGCAATTATAAGTGGGGACTGAAATATAGCATACATCCAACTCAGTTATATTTCTTTGATATCTTCTACATACAATAATTTTATATTGATTTGATATCTGCCTAATACAGACTTATATTATCTGGCAGTCCTTCAGTTATATTTTGAATGTTTTATATAAAGTAATTGTTTTTATCTAATAATAAGCATGTGAGTATACGTAGGAGAAATCTACAAAGTTCAAGCAAATGAAAGAGAAACAAACTACGCCTTACCTTGGAAGTCGAAAAGGATTCGCTCGCATTGCGGATGAAATATTGGTACGTGTAACACAATTATTTGTTTCAAACTTTTATTTCTCCTCTTGTCAATTGCAAGTAGATTTTATCTTATACAACACAGAAAAGAGAGGGTACATGTCCTAAAGACAAAGCAAGGCTTCATGCTTGGGTTCGAGGGTATACTAATGAAGAAGGTGTAGCTAAACACCCAAAGGACAATGAACTCATTGTATGTATAACCCAATCATGTTCATGTGGCTAATTTACTGTGTTCTTGCATTGACAATGATAACTCATTGTGTTGTTATTTCAGAAAAAAGGCCAAAGAGATCCTACTTGCACCGTCATCTGAGGGATCGCCAAAAACAGGTTGTGATGGTGATGCACTATCACAAGTAATTACACTACCCGAAAAGCGTAGTAGGCTTAGAGGAGGCGGAGCTGGAGCAACTAAATCTAAATTAGTGGCTCAAGCAAAGAATTCAGCTAAAGTAGTTAGGCTTGAAAATAAGATCGAGTCAATGCAGGAAAAAATTGAGTCAATGTCAACGTTAATTGAAGAACAGGCACAGGTGATAAATACTTTAATGAAAAATCAGGTAAGTAGTTCTTATTTTGGCTTTGATATTTTTTGGCACATATTACCACTGACGCTTGTCTTCGTTAGAAATGTGATCAACAGGAACAAGCTAATGACGTTGAGGTGAGTGTAGATGAGGACAAGAATTCCCAAAGCAAAGTTGATTCAATGTAAGGACAAATTAACTCAATATCGAAGTTACTTGAACAAAAAAAAAACCAATTGATTGATACTTTAATGAAAAGTCAAGTAAGAAGTCTTCTTCTCAGCAGAATTCTTCAATTTGACATGAGGAAAACTTTGATTTTTTTCTTACTAAAATGGTTATTCCCTATAGGAAAAGGATGAGGTGAATAACGATAAAGATGGTGAAGAGAACACTGATGCGAAGAACGATGATGTGGAGATTGTAAAATCAAATGAACCAAATATCGTTTCAAAAACACCATCTACTACTCCACATGTAAGATATATATACTAGTAACAAGTAAAAATATTTTCTCTTAAATGATACCAGTATCAAATATAACATTCCTTCATTCTTTGTTGTAGACACATAATGGAAGTACTCATCGTTTGTTGAAAGACCAAAATGTAAGTTGCTAAATTGGATGGATCCGAAGGAAGTCATTGCAATTGGACGATGGGTGAAAGATGATCCGAAAGCGGTGGTTCATGGTACACCTCTTGGAAAAGATGTCTCTCGGGTTTGGGTAGATATTGCTTTACAACCCAAAGCCCTACTATTTAGACCATGTTTCGGTATTGACACAATAGAAGATATCGTTGGAAGTACTACTGCATGGCCGACCGAACACATTACGACGTTGGATGACTAGGTACGATAATCTATTCTCAGCTTTAGTTGTTTTCATATATATATATATATATATATATATATATATAAAATATATATATATACATATATATATATATAGAGAGAGAGAGACTTTTATGAGCTTGTTGCTTTAGTTGATTTTTATGAGCCGTATCGGATCATATATATTGATCTTCTATAATTTTTAAGTTAGAATGCTTGGCTCTTGCCTTAGCATAGTTTGCAGTGAGGTTAGCTTTTGCACTGCTTGCATTTACAGCAGTAGCATTTTCAATAGCAGATGCAGCTGCATTTGAAGCGGCAGTAGGAATCTACAGAAGTAGCAGGGTAATGACACTTAGGCCATAGGCCTCTTCTCCTGTCCACTTTGCACTTGAGCCTGTTGCTTTAGTTGATTTTTATTAAGATGAATGTTAGCAAATTGGTGGTATGCACTAACAAACTTGATCCTAGGTGCCCAAACCGAACAGTAAAATTCATGGCATGGTTGATTAGTTCGCACAGTTTCTTTTTGGCATCGAAGGACTACAAGTTTCTGGATATAAGAAATATTTGATCTTATGTCTTCATGCTGACATGTATCAAATTAAGCAAACTCTTAGCTTGTTAGATCATTATAGTCCCCTGATAATAGGTAATTCAGGTTATGTGAACACTTAGGCAAGTCATTTTGATTTTTTGCCACTAATCTATACTAAAGTCTAAACTGATAATGCTCCTTCTATTCTTGAAATTACAATGGTCACTACCAAAAACATATTTTTCCAACCTTAGGATACTTGAAGTATGAAATCTAATTACTCTATTATAAAAACTGCTAGGTATCTCTTATAAAGAATTGATGTAAATTGATTTGTGTACATCTATATATAATGGGCTGAATCATGTAAAAGCTGACTCCTCGGACTGATATAAAAGAAAAAATTGTTTGCAACTACGAATATAAACATCAGTGATAGGACGCAATGGGATCATGTGTGATTGGGAAAAAGTCCTTATTTGGAAGAGTTCTTCATCATTTAAATAATTGCTCGCTCATGTTTAGTGCATATATATGTCCCCATCACATGAGCTCAAAAGTGTAAATGAGTTCAGACTTTCATCAATAAAATGTTCTTTTATCTGAACTAAATTCATTGAAATGAGCAGAAATTGTGTCTTTGAATTGTGTCAGTTCTCTTGGTAAACAATAAAGAGTAATGACACGATGCATTGAGTCCAAGGAAGGAACTAGAAATTCGAACTGGGGTAAGCTAGGCGAGGATGGGGTGGGTTAGAGTATGGACATATTTTATGCCATTGATGGCTCTTCTTTGTGGTGCGTCCCTCCCTCTCTGCTTTCTTTATTAATGGAAGCTTTAGACTACCGAGAACAGAGAAGAAAGAGTGAGCTATACACGAAAAGAAGGGGACTGTCAGCACCCAGAAGTCATCAGAATAACAGCAGTAGAAGAGAGATTACAACATCATTTGTTGCAGTCAAGCATTGTAGATGATAAAAAATAATACTTGTAGGCTCGTCATCTAAGACGAATGCATGAATCGATGCCCACTTCTATAAGATGCAGGCAAATTATAGAAGAATAGAAACACTTGATGGATGCCAAGAACACAAGTTACTAACGAAATCGCTCGTAGAATGAAAGTATCTGTACAAATATTTCGATGGTCCTCCAACAGTGCACACACACACTATAGTTAAATAGTACTCAGAATTTATCAAAATTCTGTTGGGTGCTGATGAGAAGACGCAAATGTTGCAGAGGAAATGAACTGGGGTGAGCTAGGCTAGGCATATGGAGTTTCAAATGTAAGGTCCATTTTTTTTGTTCTTTTTCTCCAATCCTCACAAAGAGACGGAAGGAAAACATTATTAAAAATGTTTAAAATAAATTTAAATGACAAAATAGGCAGTAGACCATCACTCCATGACCATTGGTATGCTCAAGATACTATATAATCTACCATGTAATCTTCTTCTAGTATAATAAGAACAACCACTTCAGATATCACTCTTAGTTCATTTCATGGTGTCAAATATTTCTATCTTATTTTTTATATAATAATGTGTTTTCTTCTCAATTTTGTGTAGGTTGGAGTATAAATTTTTGATGGTTGTGGATAGCTAGAAGGAAAGAGGCGATCGAGCTATTTTTTGGCCTACAGATATTTGTAAATGGAATGGTTTATTTTGGACTACAGATATTTTGTAAATGGAATAGTTTATTTTGGTGTACAACTACTTTTTCTACATCTTGAATATTTTAATGACAACTACTTTTTGTACATCTTGAATATTTTAATGAAACATTTCATATTTTGGCAAACCTTTCCTATATCTTGATTGATCGAAATAGAAGTTGCGATTGAAATTGTTTGCGATTTAGCATAAATTTCTATGGTTATTTATATGTGATACAAAACAGGTTATAAAATATGAAATTCTGTAGCAGATATGAAATATGAAATTCTGTAGCAGATTTATAGCACTCAAAATGTCTAAATAGCCGCTATCACGATAGCATATGACGAACGCTATAATAAATCAAACCATCTATAGTGTTCATGAACTATCAATTCATCAAACGGTATAAATCATCCACAGCATTCACAAATGCTATAAATAATCCACAGCACTCACAGCATTCACAAACACTATAAATAATACACAGCACTCACGAACGCTATAAACCATCTACAGTATTCTGGAACGCTATAAAGTATTCACAGCATTCATAAACGCTATAAACCATCAACAGCATACACGAATGCTATAATCCGTCTACAGCATTCAAGAACGCTATAATGTTAGAGCATTCACATGTCTGGACGTACTATAGCGTGGGCAATTATAGCAGACAAAATATGCTATAGAAGGCTTTCTATAGCGTTCTGTGCATGCTATTATAGGCCATATTTGTTGTAGTGGCATTTAGCTATAGACGTCGCCAATACGTCGTTATGTGTCGATAATATAGAGACGTGTCGACGTCGCCGAACGTCGCTAATTTCCTGATATGCCAGGTCAGCATGGCTGTAATGAGCGTCGCAAAAACGTCGCTAGGTGACGTCGGTAAAAGGCAGTCGATGTACGCCGCTAGTAGTCGCTATATTAGCGACGCATCTTCGTCGCTAATTGTCGTCGCAATAGCGACGTATTGCGACATTTTGGTGTTTAGTGACTAGGTAAATTGCAACTACATCGAAACGTCTCTAATTATGTCGCCAATTCGATTTAGCGACGTATCTGACCGATTTAGCGACATTCTCCGGCGTCGCTGATTGGACAGATTTTGGTAGTGCACCTCGCCCACCATTACCTCCTCAAGGCATACAGTACAACAAGGCCAGAGCTCAGGGCCCAGAACAGAATTATGGGCAGACATTCTCGTTTGTCGTTGAAGATATAGAGACAGAGGCAGAGGTCATAGCAGGTACGATTTTAGTTGCTTTATTTTCTGCCATTACCTTGTTTGACACCGGAGCCACTCATTCATTCATAGCCACTAGTTTTGCCACTAGACACAACATTCCTATCACACCCTTATCTAAGAATATTAGAATCCTCACTGGAGGAGGAGTTGTACCTGTTAATGGTGTTTATAAACTTTGTCATGTAGTGATAAATGGTAGAGAGATGAGAGAACGACTCCTTGTATTTCCTATGCCTACGTTCGATATGGTTCTCGAAATGGACTGGTTGAGCCAGCATTTTGCTCTTATAGACTGTCATAGGGCAGTATCATCTTCATACCACCGAATGCGACGGAGTTCGATTTCACCAAGGAAGAAGGAGAGAGTATTGATGCACCCACAGTAGGGACTCACATGATGTTGCATGACACCCCTCAGCACCCTGTCATCTCTGAGCGAAGATGTATTCCCCAAAGATTTGTCGGGACTGCCGCCTGACCGAGACATCGAGTTTTCTATTAAGCTTATTCCAGGAGCTGACACTATTTTATCTCGAGTATATCGACTAGCACCAAAGGAGTTGGTAGAGATGAACACACAGATTGACAACTTATTGGAGAAAGGCTTTATTCGTGCCAGTGCATCACCATGGGGAGCACCCGTTCTTTTTGTACCTAAGAAAGACGAGATAGTGCGCATGTGTATCGACTATAGAGCTTTGAATGCAGTTATGGTGAAGAACAAGTACCCTTTGCCATGCATAGACGATCTATTCGATCAACTGAGTGGAGCAAAAGTATTCTCCAAGATCGACTTACGATCGGGCTATCACCAACTGAAGGTTCGAAAGGAAGATATTCCGAAGACGGCATTTTGATCGAGGTATGGATACTACGAGTTTTGGTCATGCCTTTCGGTTTGACCAATGCTCCCGCGGTCTTTATGAACTTAATAAACAAGATCTTTCACCAGTACTTGGACAAATTTGTAGTCATATTCATAGATGATATCTTGATTTACTCTAAGAGCCAAGAGGAGCATGAGCAGCATTTACGGATTGTTTTGGGGACCTTGAGGATTGAGCGACTTTTTGCGAAACTTAGCAATTGTGATTTCTTTCTCAAGAAAGTATCATTTCTTGGACATATCGTCACTGGAGACGGCATATCAGTAGATCCAGAGAAGATCACAACAGTCAAGGCATGACCCTCTCCCATATCAGCTTTTGAGATAAGAAGTTTTCTTAGACTTGTGGGTTATTACCGAAGGTTTGTAGAAGATTTCTCTCGAATAGCTGGGCCTATGACTCGACTCACTTGCAAGGATCAGGAGTTTGTATGGAAAGATGAGTGTCAAGCCGCTTTTGACGAATTGAAGAAGCGCTTGACCACTGCACCTATCTTGACACTACCATCAGGACCGAAAGGATTTGTGATCTACCGCGATGTATCCAGAAAGGGAATATGATGCGTATTGATGCAGCATGGTCATGTAGTAGCATACGCATCGAGACAGTTGAGGGTACATGAGAAAAATTATCCGACCCACGATCTAGAGCTCGCAGCGGTTATTTTTTGCTTTGAAGCTATAAAGACACTACTTGTACGGCAAGAAGGATGATATCTACACTGATCATAAGAGCCTCAAGTACGTGTTCACACAAAAAGAGTTGAATATGCGACAGTGACGTTGGTTGGAGTTGATGAAGGATTATGAGATCGAGCTACATTATCATCTGGACAAGGCTAATATCGTGGCAGACGCATTAAGCCATAAGCCCATGGCACACTTCTTGACTACGTAGAATGAGTTGATTAGAGACTTGCAGCAGCTTGGTATTGAGGTAGTATTACCTGGAGCAGATGGCGTGTTAGCCAATCTCCAAGTGCAATCATCATTAGTAGAAAGGATCAAGGCGGTATTGCCCATGGATGCTAGATTTCGACGGCTTAGAGAAAGGACTGAAGTATGAGAGCAGACATGATTAAGGATTCATTCTGATAGGACATTACGATGTGGTGATCGTATTTATGTTCCAAATAGAGAGTTACGACAGGAGTTGATGACGAAAGCACACAGTTCGGCTTACTCTATCCATCCCGGAGGAACTAAGATGTACCGGGACTTACGGCAGTATTATTGGTGGCACGGAATGAAGCAAGAGAGCTCATTTCATGGCTAAGTGTTTGGTATGCCAACAAGTGAAGGCCGAGCACCAGAGGACGGTCGGATTATTGCAACCGCTACCCATTTTCGAGTGGAAGTGGGAGCACATTACTATGGACTTCGTCATAGGATTTTCTCGGAGTCCTAGTGGACGTGATGCGGTATGGGTGATTGTTGATAAACTTACCAAATCGGCCCATTTCTTACCTTTTAGAGTGGGACAGTCCACAGAAGTTTTGACGGATATGTATATGAAGCAAATAGTGAACCTACATGGTGTACCATCCATATATAGATGGCCAGTCAGAGCGTACTATTCAGACGCTAGAAGATATGTTAAGAGCTTGTATGCTCGACTTTGGCAGATCATGGGAGGGCCACCTTTATCTTGTAGAGTTTTCCTATAGCAATAGCTATCAAACGAGCATCCAGATGGCTCCGTTTGAAGCATTGTATGGTAGGAAGTATCGATCTCCTGTCTGTTGGAGCAACATCGGAGAGCGATAGATATTGGGACCCGAGTTGGTTTTGATCACAGTGGAGAAGGTCAAGAAGATACAAGTCCACCTGCGAGCAGCGCAGGATTGGCAGAAGCAGTGGGCAGATAATCGTCGTCGACCTTTGGAATTCAAGGAAGGTGACCACATTTTCTTGAAAATATACCCCACTAGAGGCACGATTCGATTCGGAGGACGTGGCAAGTTGAGTCCAAGATACATCGGTCCTTTCAATATCTTGGAACGTGTTGGAGAAGTTGCTTATAGATTAGCCTTGCCACCGTCACTAGAGGGAGTACATGACATATTCCACGTGTCTCAGTTGAGGAGGTACGTGGCAGACAGCAATCATGTGCTTGATCACTCCGAGATCATAGTTGGACTGAGCTTGTCGTACGAAGAGCAATCGGTAGAAATCCTTGATCGCCGAGTGAAGGTGTTGCGGGATCAATCTATACCATTGGTTCACGTGGCATGGAAGCATCACTCGCTAGGAGAGTCTACTTGGGAGTGCGAGGATGACATCCGAATTCGTTACTCGCATTTGTTCGAAGACCAAGGTACGTTTGCATGTTAGATCCTTTTATGGCATTGCATAACCCCCCCACCCCACGTTAGTTTTAATTTCGAGGACGAAATTTCTTTAAGTTCGGTAGGATGTAAACCCCCATATTTATTTAATGTATTTGGAAGCTTAATTTTTGTAATAGTTTGTTATACTAATATATTAGTTTTTATATATATATATATATATATATATATATATATATATATATATATATATATATATATATATATATATTACCTAAGGAATATAAACTAGATAAAAATTACTCAAAAAATTCAAGAAAAATAATAAAAAAATATTATAACTAATATTATAATTATTTTGAGGTATACTTTTATTGTAGAAATTTTGAGGTATACTAATATTATAATTATACTTTATTATAAACTAAAAATATATATATATATATATATCTATATATATATATATATATATATATATATATATATATATATATATATATAAACTAAAAATATATATATATATATATATATATATATATATATATATATATATATATTTATAAAATATAAAATATATATATATATATATATATATATATATATATATATTTATAAAATATATAAATATATATAGAAAAAAAAATTTATAAAATATATAGAAAAGCAAAAAAAAAAAACGACCAACACACTGTTGGAACTATGCTTGTACTGTTCCCATTCTCCCCCAACCCGAGCAAATGCTCGGCCAAACCCGCGTAAGAGACTAAGTCTCTTAAGTTTCAAAAATTCGAAACTCACCAAATCTAGAACCAAATCCATTCAAATAAATTTTAATACAATACTAACGAGATTCTCCCCCGCTAGACTCCTATCCAGCCTTGAATCGAACTAAATCCAATCATTCCAATCCGAGTATCGATTCAAATTCAAATACACTATAAAAACAAATACTTAAAAATCGAACCCTATAAATTCATCGAGAAGTTGCATCGAACCTTCGCTTCCACCCCGAGGATCGACTCCAGCACGACCCTGAACCCTGTGCGCCCCCGTCGATCGCCTTTAGCCACCGTTGATCGCCGCCTGCCACCCCAGGCCGACTGCGAGCAGGGCAAACCCCTCTGTGTTTGACTGCAAGATACACACCTTCGAACAACGATTTCTTCATTAATACTCAATCGTTTTTCGATTCGTTAAATCCTATCGAGTGAACATATAACCATCTTTAATCCCAGTGTCTAGTATCAAATCAAGTTAGAATCGATAGAAAAATACTCGAGAAATCAAGGAAAAACCATGTTAACTGAACTATGCTTGGCAGCCCCAACCCACAACTTGGAAGGCCGATATCGACCAAACTAATACGTAATTTCGAAAACCAATTTAACATAGTTAAAGTCAATATAACCAAGATTAAAATATAGCTTTTAGTTTTATATATTGATTACTATGCAAGATTATATATGTCATTAAAGTTAGGCGAAAAACTGGGTTAAAAACATTAAAAACTTAGAAATTTTCTCGATACATCGTGCGCCCCAACAAATCGGATGAAGTAGTCATGCATTATATGCATCAAAAGGCGCGTATGGATGTTGTCGATGTATGGAAACTGATGGAACTCGATTTTGTTATGCGTGCACGACGAAATCAGTTCGTATCCGTCGAGATACCCCCATATCGACCGTTTGTAAACTTGACCATAACTTCGTGTACGTTTATCATAGCGAGACAAAACTTGTGCCAGTAAGACCGGATTGAAATTCTGGTCATGTATGTCATGTTTGGTCCGATTCTGAGAAGGTGATCGGAACGCCAATTCGGCAGGCCCGCGATCTGATCCAACGGGCAAAATTGTGCACGGCTCATCGGAATCCAAAATTGGATATATCGTTGGGTTCATATCCTCAAATCAGATCTGTAGATATGTAGTTTGACGCCTTTAGAGACCGTAGGCATTGGTACGTATTTCGGTACAAAATGAGTCCAACGGCGGACATCGTTTTGATCCAAAATTATGATTTTGCCCCTGTTCTAGAATTGGACTTTTGGACAGGTATTTTCTATATATATATTTTACATTGGAAAAGTTTTGATGTTTGTTTCAGCATTCGGAGCCGTTCGTTGACTTTGAGGTTTATTGCTGACGTGACTGATTGCTTGGAGTTGCTATTTCTGTACTGCCAGGCAAGATATCTTACCACCTTCTCTGTGATTTACATATTCTTATTTTCAGTTATTTATTTTCAGTATTTTTATTGTTGTTACTATTCTAAAACTGTGCGTCCAAGTCACACTTGGGTGCAAGCGACTCTATCGGTCGTTTTCTTGCTTTTGTTTATTACTCTTGCATGGACTTAGCCTACTGACCACCCATTGATGATAAGGTATTGGTATATCTCATACGGTCTTGACACTTGCTTTATCACGTGTTGTGAGTCATATGTAGGACACGTACCCGCGTAGTCGGCTGGCCACCGATACATACAGAGCGTGCGACGGATAGAAATAACTGCCAATAAAATTGCATACTAGAAGACTTGGCAGTTACTAGAGCTTTTTATTGGTCATGGAGATGACGATACTAGGCATTGGATGGGGAGAACAATACCTAACGTATGGGCTTCTATTACACTTTCCCTTGTAGCCCGGAAGCTCCGCTGGAGATACACGGGTATGATTATCCACACAGGTTGGCCACTGACGGTCTTGAACGTTATGCGCTTGGTTACTGGTACCCAAGAGGGAACTATACCGGATCCTATATTCAGCCAGGGCTCATGCGTCGAAGGATTGTGTCTTAACTGCATATTCACAGTTGAATGGTCAGGAACCCTATTGCATGCATCCCTTTCTTTCTTATTTATATATCACAGTTTATATGGCTTGGTGTTTTCTTGTATCTTGTTACGTCCCTCTGAGGACCTGGTTATCTCTCCAGGGTTACGATTTCCTGCAGGAGTACGGAGCAGCACTGGATCCTTCCTATATTGATGACGAGGCATCTCCTGCTGATTTCTGGTTTATTCATTTATTGAGACATTAGTGGATATTTTTACATCTCTTTTCTTTCTATTTTGCGGAGGTTGAGACTATTTTTCATAGTTGTTTGGAGTGGGTATGTCCACCCGGCTATCTTTTGATACACTCATTTATTATCTGGACTCTATTATCTTCTATGTTGAGCTGTGATAAGATTAGATTATATTATTCTGGCCTGTGGTTATTTTATATACAGTTTATGTACGTATACGAGGATTCCATATATTAGAGTATTCTTCGTTATGTGCAGCTGACATATTCACGTACTTGGTCCTATGTATTTTGGGACTGGGGCGTTACTGTCGTATCATGTCGTGTCCGGTCGTGTCATATCTATGCTACAAGTGAGGGGGATTAGGGTTTACCGAGACCAAGGGGGTGATCGTGGAGGAGGGTCACCGGAGGAGGCGGCGGCTGATTGGAGGAGGCGGCGGCTAAATGGAGAGACTGGAGCGCCAGATGAGGCAGCGGCTGACCGGAGGGGCTAGGAGCGCCGGAGGAGGCGGTGGCTGACTGTAGGAGGGGGAGGAGCGGAGAGGGAGAGGGGCTCGAGTAGGTCAAATTTTTTTGGAAACGAATGAATGGGGGAAAATAAAAAGTTGGAACCTTATATTAAAAACATTCGCGATGTCATGTTTTGACGTTGCTATATGTCACTATTGTATTGTACACTACGACATAATAAGTCAGGAGTCGCTAAACATTGTGAACAGTGACGTCTTGTGACATTTTTTATTATCGTCGCTAATATACAAAACATTGGCGACGTTTTCATCAGGCGTCGCTAATTGCGTCGCTGATTTGACTTATTTTTTTAGTAGTCGATCGTACCGATTCCATCTCTCGAAATAGGGGCATATGCCTAACTGCTAGGCTAACTAACCAGGCAATAGTCAAAGTCCCAATCTCCATTTTCGTACAACCAATATCAAAATACTCATCCCCAATCCTAAGGACAAATCATGGTCGATAGTACATGGTTTTCTACACAAGCTTGTCTTACTCTGATTTCTAAACGTCGAGCATAGATTATCCTATCCTCATCCGTGACATCCATTTCATGGGGTCCGAGTCTATTCAGCAAAGTCATTCCTAAGGTAAGCTCATTCCAACCAAAATATTCGGCATACGTCAATCCAAACCATTCTCCTAGTCCAAGTCCTTAAACCTATGTGATATAATCTACCAATTCAATCTTATATACTGCGACTGTAAAATCAAAAGCCAAAACCATTGATCACCGGTCACAATATCGATTCCAAGTTCCAAGTCGTAGAACTTCAATCATACATTCGTCCATTATAACTTACCTCAAATCCCAATCTTATTAATCCTCAATTCGTGCATCTATTTCATCACAAAATCGCAAGATCGCTTAGTATTAATTTCTTGATTCATAACAATCCTTATATCATTGATCATCAAATCCGTCAACATTTTCCTTCTGCATAGTATGACTAACATTTATTCATGCACACTCCAAGTTCACCAAATCAAGTCATTCAAACGTTCAGTATTATCATTCAGTATGTCAAATCCCCAAAAATATAGAATCTATTCAAACAACATCATTCGACACAATTCTCGTTCGTCAAATTAGAGTACTCCCGAGTTATTGCATATCGATCTTTGATACGCCTCAATGTCATCAATGACATAACCAGAAGATCTTCCTTTTGCATTAAACTCTGAATTGTGCAATCAATGTTATCATCCGAACTGAATATATCATCAACTGTTCCACATTCAAGGTCAACTAGTCCAACTAAAAACTTGTATTTGTTATTGTCTATCTTAGATTATTGTGCAACTTATTTCTTCAAGCGTATCAATCTATACTATTTGACAAGCATCTTATAGTATCCACTAATCAAATTGCAACCTTGATTAACTAACATTAACTAAAACCATCGAGTGATACCATCTCAAATCTTTAGAGTCATTCTCGTATCTTCAAATCAGAATTTCTTGCACGCTATATATCTTCTGATCGCGCTATCTTTCCTTATTCAAATTCAAAACACAATTGCCTTCAGTTATGTGACAACATTTTTATATACGATCCATATCGATTCCTCGACTGAGTCATCTATTCTGTTGCACATTAAATTCCCCTCGAATAATCTATCTACTTTATCATTTTGCATTCCATAACCAATGTAATCCTAATTTGATGCACATCATTTTTGTTTATCTGAATTAATCTCGTACGAGATATCTAAATTCATGACTAACTCTGTAATGCTCATTCTAAGGCTTTATATTATCACGTCGCTTGCTGATAGACTCAAGAGTATTCCAAGTTCTCAATCGGTCGAACATCACCAAGGCTATCTCATACGCCACTCAGGGATCGGGCCACTCGACAAATCTTCGAAACCAATTTCAAATCAAAATTGATACACTTTGAATCTTCGGTCGATCCATTTCTCAACATCCAAGCACGATCCATCTATATTCGCATCAATAATATTATTGTACGACATCACCTATGTCGATAATTATCCAACATTCCATAAATCAAGTTCATGTTATCCTCGTACAAAGCTATTCTGGTCCTGCACATGACTTGCTAACATCGACGCAAATCTATGTGTGTATTGTCCAGCTCAACTCAGCCAACTATGCCGTGTGTGAAGCTATCTTTGTTCAATCAAACACCTACTTATGATTAAATATATAGACTTAATGTATGAAATATATCGCAAAATTCGAGAGAGAGCGTCAACAACATCGATTACGATACAACAATAGAGTTGAAAAACATTCAATCGAAAGTCCAAGGATGTAAAACTGTGCTCTGATACCACTATGTCACGCATAGATTCCACAGAACCGATCATTCTCGCATGGGCGTAATACCATGTGATCCTAAGTTGCGCTCGCACAAAATAAATACCAAAATGACCGTTTGAGCAGCTAAGTGACAGATTCGCATAGAAGTCCCCAGTAGAAAAGTTGAATATATACGAGTTATGCAAAAGAAGCTCTTTATTGATATTGAAGTAAAAGATTACAAGGGCTCAAACCCAAGGTTACAATCACTCAATCCCTCTCTCTCTCTCTCTCTCTTAATTACAACAAATCATGTCCCGAGACTTACAACTTGAAGAAGAATACAATAGGTGATGTCTATATATTATGTCTTGTATAAGCAAAGTCTTCAACGCGGTCGCATGCCTCAAAATGCCAAGGAACTCCATGTCTCAGTGCATCCAAGCGAGCTCTGTACCGTACGAGTTACTACATGTATCCTGCATACCAACTGGTGGGGTATCATTACATAGAATGCACCGATGGAAATGCCTCTCATCCACCCATACAAAACTAATACGTTATTTTATTGAGTGCGCACTATGACTTTAGTGGTCATTCTAATCTTGACTTAGGATCAGTTCAAGACATAAACTACAAAGCCTACTAGTGTTGCAACATCGATACCATGCTATATGACAGAATAAAGCTTACCTTTACTACCTTCCGGCCTTCCGTGTTTCAATACAACGTGTCATAAAACACTCTCTGCCATACTATCGAACCATAATCTCATATATTGTGTCGTAACGTGTGTCGTTGTAGAAGCCAAATCTTAAGCTAAATAGTTTCGTTGCGTGTCGTGCATCCCTTTCTTGACTCAACTGACGACTTGCATACAGATTATCGCTAGCACACCGACCTAATCTATATGAAGGTCACTAGCAATTCAAACCATCTTGGACATAGATACGATAGACGGCGATCCTTTCAGCGGGTAGCTAGCCCCGCTACAAGTTGTCGAATCTCCCGTTGTTTAAACCAGCTCAGCTATCTCTTGTTCCTTCTAGGCCGACACGATCTTGGTGCCCCGATGGTTCGTGAGTAACTAAAGTCTTGTGCATAAGTTGTCCATGACCATGCACCTACGAGAACATTATCTAGACTCAATATAAATGTATGGCCTAATTGATAATATGACTCAAACCTTTGTTCCTCTCAAGCTTTCCATCTCTAAGCAGCTCCCAAATCAGGGGCTGCCTCGGCGGCCCACGGTCCCGAAAACTTTCTAGGTTACACCTCTACACCCAAAATGGCTATTGGATAGCCTTTCTGCCAAACTAAATCAAACCATATTCTCATCTCAACTTAGGAACGACTATTTGATAGTCCTCATGCCTTATTTGAACAAATCATGTTCCACAAAGTACTCCAAATATTGTCATACTCTATATGATATGCATTGAAACCATGTGAGCGTATAGACTATGACCGCAAGTCGATAATCTATGTGACACCAAAAAAAAATCTACTTTACGCAAGCTGTGAAATCGACAAGTGTCAATTTGAAAACGTGATGAGATATACTATCTAGCAGCAAGCTATCATTTTTATGTTCTATAAAAACTGACTACAAGAAGGGATTATTCCTCTAGCTATGTGCGTTCAACTCTTTTGTTAGCATGCAGCAAGTTACTTCAAATCAAACAAACCCATGGCACCATTTTTTTTAGGTGTGAATGTAAAGTAAAGACGAGTTCATCGAAGTCACCCTCCTGAATGATCAAGGACTTGCCTCGACCGAGCGGGACTCCTAGCAAGTCGCTTCATAGCCAAGACCAAATGCTATTGTGTCCATTGAGTCATCATGTTAAACTGAGCGGGACGGAGCACTACAATATATAATGTGGATGATTTGGAAGGCTATTAACGGAGTTATATTCAACCAGAAACAAATCTCCACAGGGAATATCATCGAAGCAGCTAGGAAACTTCAAGTCAAATATGAAGCAATCAACGGATACACCAATCAGATTTTCGTGGAGTAACAATATCCCCAAATGCACAAAAAAATAGGAACCTCCTCCTCGAAATTCAATGAAAATCAATTTTGATGGAGAGTTCCCCGATGTCAAAATGGCAGTTGATGTAGTAATTAGGGACAATGAGGGCAGGTTTGAGGGAGCTAACAAAATCACAAGTAGGAGGCTCGCCTTTGGAGGCGGAAGCAATGGGCATCGTCATGGGTGGAGCTAGGATTTCGAATTGGAATGTGCTAGGTTACGTTGGGGTGCGTTGGCTATGGATACACTCATATAAAAAAATATAAGAAAAAAATACAAAAAAGTTGGAATTTTTTCGACTTTCATTCCACTTATTAATATAAATTTATACTTGTATCCCACTTTTTAATTTTGTAGATATACATTCCACTTTTTGTCATGAAAAATATTTTCATGACAAAAGAATATCTTTCGTAACAAAATGAATGTTTTTTTTTTTTGACAAAAAGTGGAAAGTAAGTCTAATAAAATAAAAAAAAGTGGGATGTAAGTAAAAATTCATATTAATAAGTTGGATTAAAGTCAAAAATTTCAAAAAAAAATTTGGGGGGGGGGGGGGGGGGGGGGAGGTTGGCGATGGAACCCACTCCAGCCCCTGGGCCTCTGTAGGATGAAGAGTATGAAAAATATCTTTATCGAAGGGGACTGTAAGGCTTTAATTGACTCTAGTCTACATCAAGGGACGGATACTTCGTGGCGGGCTCGACACGCTATCGAGGAAAGTAAAACTGTATTGTGACAGGGATCTGGTATCTCTTTTGTCTATGCTCCGAGAAGTACAAACATGGTAGCACACTCATTAGCATCTCAAACTCTTATTTCCAGTAATTCTGATCATTATTGGATGTATAATGAACCTCCATCATGTATATTAGAGCATATCCTGTGTGATATGTCATTTAAATTCTTCAGTTTCTTAATTAAATGACGCTTGATTTTAAAAAAAGAAAAGAAAATCTCTGCTAAAGATAACTGCGTCTTAACTCAGTTTGGATGGTGGAAGTAGAAGAAGAAGAAGAAAGAAAAAAATTTGTACGTGGCGAAACACATACCACAACCATATATGCCCACAACCAGAGATTGAAGCCTAGACAGTGAGATGACAGCCGGAGAGCATGGGCATCTTCAGAAACGCTAAACATTCGAAACCGTGACGTAACATCAGCACGTACGCACGTGTGCTGTCCTTGATTTTTCATGCAACTGTGTAGTTGTATTTGGCGGTGGGGGGCTTCCGTCCATGTGAAGTTGCAGTGGACTACTTCTCGATCCCCCCACTTTGTTTGGAGTCGAATGGAAGCCGCAACAATCGAGAGGGCCCCGTTCCTGTTCGAGTTGTTGTTATTTGTGGCTTTGTGTTGATTGGTGTCTCTATGATGGAGAGGAGACGGTTACCACATTGTTGCCATGCGCTCAATCTGCTTACTGTTGTATCGTCATTCCACCAACAACTTTTCCCATGCCGGCCGGCACGAGGTGTGGCCCATAACGGATCATCTATTTTTCACGATATGTTCGGCTAACAGTCGGACTGGAAATTCGTTGATATTTGTGGATATTTTTCTATGGACATATTTATGTTACTAGGTGGTGAGCGGTGTCGTTTATATTGTGATGGTATATTTTAACAAATATTTTCATTCAAAATATAAAAACTAGTATATACCTCCACTATAAAAACTAACAAATGCCTCAAATTTTAATTAAATAATGGAAACATAACTTAAAATATTATTTGTTCCATACAAAGAAATGAAAGTATTTGATTTTTTTTTAAAAAAAAAGTGGAGGTACATGCTAGTTTTAATATTTTGAATGAGAGAATTTGCTAAAATATATTTATTGTGATTCGTATCTCTTAGTACTTTTTTGACACTTTTTCAAATATTTTATTTACTCAATACTCTAATGCAAATGTCAAATAAGTTGTAAAGTTGACATGACATGACATGACAAAAATACTGGGAAGTTGGTTGTCTAGTTCTAGATATTACACTTGACAATGACTTTACTTCCACATCATCAATTAAGAATAAAAATATTTAGAAAGAAAGGAGGAAAAAAAATTATCTTAGAAGTTGAAAAAAGAGAGTAGATTTTATTGGCTTCTCAATATTTTTTTATTTTTTTTACTTCATTGTCTTGTGTGAATATAATCTTGATATATAGGAAAGACAATGTCATGTGCATGACCGGCCCTTAGCATGTTCATCTGGAGCAACCGAACATGGCCCTCTAATATAAACGGCCATAATTTTGGAAGTTCGTTATTATAATATCTTTATAACGCGTAGTTAAATGCAATAATTGTTAGTCCCTTAGCGAACAATCGATGGAAAAAAACACGAGTTCAGAAACAATTGTAAAGACAATGTTTCCAGCAACAACACCCTAAAGAAGGTGATGTTGTATTACGAGAATCTAAAGAGATTTCGTAATATTTCTCGAAGGCAACAGAACCGTATAACTTCTAAAGAGAAGCGACGGTATTCTCGAAGGCAACAGAACCGTATAACTTCTAAAGAGAAGCGACGGTATTCTCGAAGGCAACAGAAGAAGAAGAAAGCCTGCTGGGGTGAAAGATCACCGGCACTCAAAGCTATATCCGCCTTACGGACAAGCCTCCAGGAACCAGCAAGTTCGAAGAGAACTTTAGAACGCTGGCCAAAAATGTCGACGACTCCTCGGAATAGCAGCAGCACTTCTCTCTCTCTGGAAATTCTCTGATTCTTTTCTGTAACCCTGGAGAGAGGAGATGTTGCTGATATTATAGACACGAGGTGGGCTTTTTAAATTCTGAACGCACGTCCTGGATTAATGCCAGATTCGAATTTTCTGGATCTGAGCCATTTCCGGATCTGAGCCCGCAAGACCCGCGGACGTTACATAATTTGAACGGCCCACTCGACCCGCTCGACCCGCTCGACCCGTACGACCCGTACGTCCCGTACGCTCCGTACGCTCCGTACGCTCCATACGCCTCGCACGCCACGCAGAGGCTCGCGCACGAGCGCAACTAAAGCGCACAATGCGCCTTGCGACGAGCTGTCGTGCTAAGTGCAAAGTGCCATCAAAAAGCTACAATAAGCCTCAAAAGCCCATTAGCCCAAGCCCAAGCCCGAGTCCGAGCCCGAGTCCGAGTCTGAGTCCGAGTCCGAGTCGCTAAGCCCCTTCGGGGCTTAGCTCCAATAGATTTAAGTCTATTTTCATTTGGCCAAAAGTTAGTTTCTTATTCTCACCTCTATGTAAAATTCCCCCACATGGCACCCTCCATTGGGCCTCAACCCATGTGCATCTCTCTATTCCTTCATAAGTATTATATAGAGATACATATTGGTGTGATTTTCCGATGTGGGACTATCTTTTAACAATAGAGTGTTGTGAACACACAACTCATAGAATAAAACACCAACAATCCCCCACATATCTCTATATATATGAGTTAAGCGTTCCACATAATAACTGTCCATTATGTATTAGGATAGATGTCGCTGACGACTTGAATCTTCCCGCATGGGTTGAACAACAGTATGATACAAGAATGGACTACGCCTTGAATTCTGTACCACAGCTGTAATTTTTCCCACTCACATAATGTAGTTATCTGTACTTCTGGCTGTACATTAAAGGCCTTGTGCCAGCCTGGATTTCAATGTATGTATTTTGGGCGTCTACAAATTTACCCTCAAGAGACGACCTATTTCTCTTTCCATACATTATAGGTGAGTTCTTTATAAAGAGTCATGGCATGAAGCATTGCGCTCCTTTGCGGTGCTACGCCGCTATGACATGGCTCAACGCCGAGGCTTTACCCCACCTGGGTACCTCATCGTAGTGTCATACTACTGTAGCATGAGGTCACAATCCTCTTTGTAGTGCCAAACTACTCAGCATGAAGCCTTGCGCTTCCGTACGGTATTACGCCGCTATGACATGGCTTTGCAAAGCCGAGGATTTACCCTTCCTGGTACCTCTTCGTGGTGTCATGCCACTGTAACATGAGGATACTGTCCTCTTTGTAGTGCTGTCTACACCTCTTTATGATTATGCAACATTAGGCTACCTGCCTATATGCGGTGCTACGCCGCCTGTGACTTGGCTAACAAAGCCGAGGCATTACCCCTACCTGGAAACCTCATGGTGGAGTCACCCCACTGTAGCATGGAGTTGTAACACTCCTTTGTGGTTGTTGCGCCACCATGCTTCCTGTAAAGCATAACAGACCTTCACTCAGTCTGAGAACTCATTAAGGCATTATGCCATCCTTCCCACAGGATCAATTTTCCGTAGAAAATTCATAGTAGACAACAGTGGTTCTGGGTCCGAAACCCTTACATGTTCCGCAGAACAAGTACCCACTGTTAACTAATATTTTTCCAGTCAATAGTCCTCCCTTGAATCAAAAAATTAGATATCTGGTAGATTTCTCTTTGAACCAATAACATAAAATTTATTGATAGGATTATAATGACACAATATTAGAATGCCTTCAAACCCATCTTCCTTGCTGTGTCCTCGACCAGCTGTCATTTGAGGCCTTTCGTGAACGGATCCGCCAGGTTCTCCTGACTCCGAACATCGATCACTGCAATGACGCCTCGTTTGATGAGATCGTTCACTGCTCTGTGCTTTAACCGTACAGTCCTCTTCTTTCCGTTAAAGAGTTCATTTGATGCTACTGCTGCTGTCGCTTGGTTGTCACAGTATATCGGGATTGCCGGTATCTGAGCTCCAACCACTGGAAGATCATACATGAGCTCCCGAAGCCACTCTGCTTCATCTGCAGCAGCATCCAATGCAAAGAATTCAGATTCCATGGAGGAGCGAGATAACATTGTCTGCTTCTTCGATTTCCACGATATAGTAGCTCTGCCCAAAGCGAATATGAATCCACCTGTCGAATACTCGCTCTCCACCTCTGAACACCAGCTAGCATCACTGAAGCCTTCCACTACTGACGGATCTCCGCTGTAGTATAGTGCAAATGTCTGAGTCTTTTTTTAGATATCTCATAACACGCTTCACAGCGTTCCAGTGTTCAACGCCTGGGTTGCTAGTGAACCGACTCAGCATTCCCACCGCAAAAGCTATGTCAGGCCTTGTGGCTGTAGTAGCGTACATCAAGCTTCCGATGACGCTAGCGTACTCCAACTGCCTGACGCTTTCCCTCGAATTTGGCTCCAACTTCTGATCACTCCGGTACGGTGTATCAATTATAGGAAGATCTTGATACCCGTAGCGAGTGAGCATCTTCTCAATATAATGAGATTGTGACAGCGCTATTCCAGTACCTGTCCGGATGATCTTGAGCCCCAAGATTACGTCGGCATCCCCCAAGTCCTTCATACTAAACTTGGTCGAGAGGAATTTTTTTGTCTCTGTGACGCAGTTTAAATCCGTACCTAGGATTAGCATGTCGTCCACGTAAAGACAAACGATTACTCCTCTTCCGTCAGCAAACTTCGTATAGACACACTTGTCTGTTTCACTGACCCTGTAGCCATTTGACCTTATCACCTTGTCAAACTTCTCATGCCACATTTTGGGAGCTTGTTTCAAACCATACAGAGACTTCATCAACTTGCAGACTTTGTCTTCCAGACCTCTGACGACAAAACCTTCTGGTTGTTGCATGTAGATCTTTTCGGTCAGCTCGCCATTAAGGAATGCCGTTTTCACATCCATCTGATGTATCACCAGCTTGTGTATTGCTGCTAGAGCAATTAACAATCTGATGGTAGTCATCCGAGCTACTGGAGCATAAGTGTCAAAGTAATCGATCCCCTGCTTCTGAGCAAACCCCTTGGCCACTAGCCTGGCCTTGAACTTGTCAATGGTTCCATCTGCTTTCATCTTCTTCTTGAAGATCCATTTGCATCCGATGGGTCTTGCTCCTTCTGGCAGGTCAACTAACACCCATGTGTTGTTGGAGGTGATTGAGTCAATCTCGTTGTCTATCGCCTCCTTCCAGAATACAACATCTCTGGTCTTCATCGCCTCATCATAGGTAAGCGGATCTGCTTCCACATGATAGGTGACGAAGTCATCTCCGAAGTCTTTCGGCCTCCTTACTCGCTTAGTTGACGGCTCAGCGAGTTCTGGTTCAACTGGTGTCTCTTCGACAATAGCTTCTTCTTGGACTACTGGTTCGATAAGGACTTATGTCTGCTTTGCACTCTCATCATTCTCTGGAAGATCCGCGAGAACAATATTTTTGTGCCTTGCAAACTTGTCTTCAAAATATTCAGCATCGCAAGATTCAATGATATGATTTGATTCTATATCAAGGAATCTCCGAGCGTCACTCTTCTCGGCATAACCCAAGAAGATAGCCTTAGTAGTCCTAGTCCCCAGCTTCTGAATCTTCAGATCTGGGAGCTTCACATAAGCCAGACACCCCCACACTCGAATGACATTCAAGTTAGGTCTGACTTTGAACCAGAGTTCATGAGGGGTTATATCCGAAGTTGCATACGGTACTCTATTGAGAATGAAAGTAGCCGTTAATGCAGCTTCTCCCCAGAAGCTCTTTGGAAGACCCGCAGTCAACAGCATAGAATTCATCATCTCTGTCAACGTTCTGTTCTTTCTTTCTGCTACTCCGTTGGATTGAGGAGAGTACGGAGCCGTCGTCTCATTTATGATTCCATGTTCTTTACAGAATGATGAGAAATCATGAGACCGATACTCTCCGCCTCGATCATTCCTTAGTCTTTTGAGTTGTTGTCCAGTTTGCCGTTCAGCCTCGGTCCTGAACTCCTTGAACTTCTCGAATGCTTCGTCTTTAGATTTGAGCAGGTAGACAAAAGCATACTTTAAGAAGTCATCGATGAAAGTAATAAAATACTTCATCCCGGCCTTTGTAGAGAATTGTTTGAAATCACAGATATCTGAGTGAACCAACTCCAGAAGATCTGTGCTTCGATGGACCCTGTGAAAGGGTTTCCTTGTGATCTTCGTCTGAGCACACACTTCACATTTCTCTACCTTACCCCCACACTTGGAGATAAGTCCTAGGCTAGACATTTTGTTAATTCTTTTACAATGAACATGTCCTATCCTATTATGCCACAACTCAAAAGAATAGTTCAAAGTAGAAATAGCATTAATATCATTTTTCTGGGTTACAACAAGCTGAATTTTGTACATTCCTTCAGTCTGGAAAGCTTTTTCGAAGAATGTACCCTTCTTGGACATCACCATCTGGCCAGCATTGATGTCCATCCTCAAGCCTGCGTTACAAAGCAGGCTCCCAAAGATCAGGTTCTTAGCAATTGCAGGAACATGCTTCACTCCTTGAAGCGTCAGAGTGTTCCCCGATGTGAGTTTCAGCTCCACCGTCCCGATCCCCAGTACTTCAGTTTGTGCCTGATTTGCCATTATGACTTTCTCGGAAGTTGGCTCATATGACTCGAACCATTCCTTGTCTGAGCAGACATGACATGTCGCACCAGTGTCTATCCACCAGTCCGAGTCAACTCCCGCATTTGCAACCTGTGCTATCATTGCAACCAGATTAGTAACCAAAGAAACCTTACTAGGCTCACCTTTTTCTGGTTCCTTGCAGTCACTTTTGTAGTGGCCCTTCTTGCCACATTTGAAACAAGTCACATGGGACTTGGATTTCTGATTCTTGAATAAAGGACTCTTCACAGATTAGTGAAGTCCTTTTTCTTCTTATGAGGAGAAGCCGCCTGCTTCCCCTTGTACTCTCTGGTTTGGACCAGATTTGCTTTTGCCAGTTGTTTGGACAGAGAATCCATCTTCTGTTGAGAGCGCATCTCGTCCTCAACATGGATCTCTTGCAGGAGATCTTCCATACATATGTCCAGCTTCTTGCGGTGTATCCTAGCATAGAAGTTGCTCCACCCCGCAGGAAGTTTAGAGACGATTCCTCCAACGACAAACTTGTCGACAAGAGGCATCTTCTCGTCATCTAATTTTTTGGCGCAGCTTCAGAAACTCCTTTACTTGGGGCAGCATAGCCTTCTCATCTTCGAAGGTCCACTTGTGGTATCTTTCAACCAAGAAGATTTTGGACCGATTCTCGTCATCTTCGTATAATTTCCCCAAGGAGTCCCAAATCTCTTTGGCAGAATTCTTCTTGGAATAAGACTCTGCCAGAGAGTCTTCCATGCTATTGAGAATCAACAGTTTACAGATACTGTTTTCTCTAATCCATTTTGCCTGCTTGGACTTAGCAGCGGCAATAACTTCTGCGGTTCCGGTTGTTGGAACGACCGGTTCTTCCTCATTCAGCACGTGATCAACTTCCACGAGTTGAATGTTTAATGTTACTTTCCGTTTCCAGATTTGGAAATATTCGCCGTCAAATTTCTCCAACTTGTTAAAGTCGGTATTGACGAGCGATGCACGTGAGTTATCCATCTTTTCGATATAGCTTTGAGATTGTTAGTCCCTTGGCGAACAATCGATGGAAAAAAATACGAGTTCAGAAACAATTGTAAAGACAATGTTTCCAGCAACAACACCCTAAAGAAGGTGATGTTGTATTACGAGAATCTAAAGAGATTTCGTAATATTTCTCGAAGGCAACAGAACCGTATAACTTCTAAAGAGAAGCGACGGTATTCTCGAAGGCAACAGAACCGTATAACTTCTAAAGAGAAGCGACGGTATTCTCGAAGGCAACAGAAGAAGAAGAAAGCCTGCTGGGGTGAAAGATCACCGGCGCTCAAAGCTATATCCGCCTTACGGACAAGCCTCCAGGAACCAGCAAGTTCGAAGAGAACTTTAGAACGCTGGCCAAAAATGTCGACGACTCCTCGGAATAGCAGAACGCCTTGCGACGAGCTGTCGTGCTAAGTGCCATCAAAAAGCCACAAAAAGCCACAATAAGCCTCAAAAGCCCATTAGCCCGAGTCCGAGTCCGAGTCCGAGTCCGAGTCGCTAAGCCCCTTCGGGGCTTAGCTCCAATAGATTTAAATCTATTTTCATTTGGCCAAAAGTTGGTTTTTTATTCTCACCTCTATGTAAAATTCCCCCACATGGCACCCTCCATTGGGCCTCAACCCATGTGCATCTCTCTATTCCTTCATAAGTAATATATAGAGATACATATTGGTGTGATTTTCCGATGTGGGACTATCTTTTAACAATAGAGTGTTGTGAACACACAACTCATAGAATAAAACACCAACAATAATGTGGTAATGTATTTCAAGTGGCAAAGTATTTGTTTTGCATGTGGGAGGTACAAGGTTCAATCCTTACATCTCTATATTTTATTAATTTGTTTTTGGAAACAACTTTTATATCCAAAAACCTCTAGCCTATACTTAGATAAGAAAACCTGATTCAAGAAATAATTTGATATATTGTTGAACAAAATTTTGATTAGCAAGTAAAACACACAAAAAAATTTCGGGATAAATGTGGTTTTCTTTTTCCGATGCATATTATTTGAATTTTTTTTTTGAAATTTTAAAAAACAAATAACTTTGTATATTTTTACATGTCAGAAACCTGTAGCATTTGAAGAAAATAAATATAATGTTGGAACTTGAAAAAAATAACTTGATATATTTTGAACATAATCATAATAAGTAAAAGAGCAATTTTTTAAAAATAAAAGATGATTCAAACCAAATGCATTAATCAATAAATTTCTTGCTAGTATGTATATTGACATTTTGATCAACATGTTTCGTCTTCTCTATGCTAACAAGCTTCTTCTGCAAATAAATTTATGTATTTTGTAGAGTTGTGTAGTATTTTTTTAAAATATTTCGACGTTATAGCAGTTCGATCAATACATTTCTTCTCAATACAAGAAAGTTAAACGATGTTTTCTTATTAATTTTTAAAGAAGAATTAAAGTAAACTTAGCATTACTAATATATGACATCGATTTTTTTATACATAAAAGAGGACATATATTCAGTTTTTGAACAAGGACTTCTGAATCTCAGGACAGGCCTCCGGTCATGTACTGTCTCATGTCAATTATAAATTACATCACATTACAAGATATTAGGGATTACAAGACATTAGGTTTGGAGATGGTCTTAGTTTTGGAAGAATTTGTGAAGATCTACAATTAATAGTTTTCAATAGAATCAATACTTTCCAACAAACATGCACGTGTAAAAAAAAATAAGATGAAACATGAAAGGGAGTGATAACTGAAAGCACTTTTGTGCTAGAGCAGGGGAAATACCACAAACCCAACCTAAAGACGAACCCTTTTGAGCATGAGGTGTGTCTATATAATCGAGGGTTGTCTTTTGGTTGGGTTTGTGTCTCACATCCAGGTCTAACTGAGTCTTCAGTGCTGTCGTGATTGTAGGTTTGTTACAAATCTTTTTACAGAAAATTTCATCGGGAATATATTTTGCAACGATTGCAGAAGATTTACAAAGTATAAAGAAGGAGGGATGAGACGGGATGGGATGAGCAAGGAGTTGACGTTCTCTTTCAAAGAAGAGATGCGCTAACTCACTTGATAAAAAATTACGGAATTAATTTTAAATAAATATGCTAAATAAAAATATATTTTAAAATAAATTGAAATCGAAATAGATTCCGCCAAACAAGACGCTCTAGTGGAAATAGAGCAGACTGCTTGCTGGCCTGATTCCAAATCTTGTTTACCTAAGAACATATACAGTGGGAGACATTTCATTTGTGATATTTAATTTTAGTCAAATTTTATAGCATTTGAAGGCTGCAATAGACAATTATCCATACTTGAAAATTGCTAGAAAGCTAAAAGACACGTAGCTCCTCTACGTTAATTCTTGGGCCCACAAATATTAACTACTTTACCAAACAAGTAAGAAAAATAAATAAAGAGAAAAAAGTGGGAGAAAAAAAAATCTTATCAAACATGGAAGAAAAATAAAGAGAAAAAGGAGGGAGTAGGTTAATTTGGAGTATTTGTTTGGAGTGTAACATTGTGTGTCAATACCAAGGAGACACTCCAAAGTAATAATTTACATAATTCTCAATAATTTGGAGTGTCTTTAGAGCATCTCCAACCCTATTGTGAGTTTGAAAAAAATAGTTGCCACATAGGAATAACAACCATTTTTTCCAAAAGTACTTCTCCAATGCAAATGTGAAATTAAGTGTGGAGTTGACATGGCAATGACATGGCAAAGACAATGTGAAGTTGGTTGTCTAGATCTAGACAATGCACTTCACAATGTCTTTATGTCCACATCATCATTTGTGAATAAAAATATTTATAAAAAAGAAGTAGAAGAGTAAAAGTTGTCTTGGAAGTTGTAAAAAATTATTTGTATTGTCTTCTCAATACTTTTGCATTGGAGATGACTTTTTAAACCCATTGTCATTTGTGAATATAACCTTGCCACCTATACAAGACATTGTCTTGTCCCTCATGCCACATAGGATTCACAACACAAAACAAGACAATAGGGTTGGAGATGCTCTTACTGTGGATGCTCTAAAGCTGCTCTATGATGGGACAGGAAAAGCCATTTTTCTAAGGATCATCGAGCCATTGTTTTATTTTTTTGAGATGCCGGACAATACGCACGGGACTTAGTGCACACTGCATTGATTTTCCGACATTCAGTTAGAATCTTATAGCTCTCCTCTGTAACCATAAGAGCCACTCAAATTTGGTTCGAGCCATTGTTGTTACTATTGGAATAATCAACAATGGGAAATACATCAGCAGCTTTATGTATACCAACGGAGTCATAGGTGGCAAAACCTAGGATAGAAATCGAGAGCCGGTGCAATTTCCATACTAACAAATTATTTTTATATCATTTTCAAAAAATATCTTTTATTCAGCATATTTATTTAAATTAATTCCATATGGAAGAAAAAAAATCTGAAAAGGAAATGAGCCAATTCAATTGGGGTATCATAGGGGTGAGCATTATTCGATTTTGGATCGAAAATCGAACCGAATATCGATCGGTTTAAAAATAATTCGGTTCGATTTCAGTTTTGAAAATACTAAAAAAAGTTATTCGATTTTGATTTTGGGTTTCGATCCAAAACCGAAAATTGAATAAAAATTTTTAGTTCTTATTTATATATATATATATATATATATATATATATATATATATATATATATATAAATATATATATATATATATATAAAAAAAAAAAAAAAAATATATATATATATATATATATATATATATATTTTTAAATATATTTAGGTATATTTTATTACTATATATATTAACAAAAAAAATACAAATAAACCGAAAAATCGAATAAACAGAATAAATAAAATTCGAATCGATTTAATTTGGTTATGGATCATTTCGGTTTAGGTTCGATTTTATTTATTCAGTTTTCGGTTATTCGGTTCAGTTTGAACAAAATGAACCGAATGCTTACCGCTAGCGTATCATATATAGTTTAATTTTTTAAATAGATAGTTCTTATATATTGCTTAAAATAAAATAAAAATATGATTAGAATAATTCCAAACTAGATTGTGATAATTAATGATTGTGATAATGCTTGCATTTTTTAATATTGATTGGCATAATTCTAGACGAGAACATTAATTTTTTTAGAAAATTCTGATTGTTATAATTCTTGTATATTATTTAAAAAGATAAAAAGTTTCGGATGTGATAATTCTTGCATATTATTTATAAAATATTGATTGTGATAATACATGCATATTATTTTAAAAAAAATTGGTTTGGATAATTCCTGCATATCCTTTTAAAAAAATAAAAAACCAAGGTTGGGGTAATTTTTGCATATGATTTAAAAATTTTAAAAACAAATCTTTGTTGGGATAATCTTTTCATGTTATTTAAAACAAATGAAGAAAATTCCTGATTGAGATAATTCTTGCATATTATTTAAAAATTTAAAAAAGATCATGATTGGAATAATTCTGGCATATTATTTCAAAGAAATTTATACAAAAATTATAATTGAAATAATTCTTGCATTTTTTTTTTATTTTTCTTAAAAATGATTGAAAATAAATCTTATATATCATTAAAAAAATCATGGATAATTCTAGCCTATTACTTAAAAAATCATGATTCTGTTCATTCTTGTCAAAGTAAGCCAACTATGTATCTATAACCAATCTAAGCATCTTCAGTTCCAATAATTTCACCTACCAGAATATTTTTTAAAAATATATGGAAGAATTATCCCAATCTTGATTTTATAAATAAATTAAAATCTATGATGCTCAACTGAGTTGATGTATTTTCTTTTCTCTTAAGGAATGTGCCAACCGAGTTGGCTGATCAACTGAGTTGGTGCATCTCTTCTTTTATGGGTGCGCCAAGTCCTTTGGCATCCCATGTGTTGGTGTTGGGTAAAATTTTCAATCTATGTGGAGAACACCCCAGAGTGAGACGAGCGACATTGGTATGTCAGAGAATCTTTGAAAGTTGAAGGTGACAAAAGTGGCTCGATTTGAGTGCATGTCAGAAGCCATTAGAAACTTCAGCTAGTATTAGTGGTATATCGTAGGTATACCATTGTCGTTAACGACAGTATATCGTTTTCAATACATTATTTCCAAGAATAGGTTCTGACACGAAGCGATATATTTTCGATATACCGCCAGCATACCGGTGTCGGGATTGGAGCCGCCGAAAATAGGTGTTTATCAACACCGTTGGATCAAAATCAACGGTCCAGATGCTTGCAGGATTATGGGGCTTTAAATAGGTCATTTCTAACCGTAATTTATTATCATCAATCTTTGTGAGATCAAAAGGAGAGTTTTCACAAGTTTGTAACTATTAATGAAGAAAAAAAAGGGGGTTGGGGCTATATCGAAGAGAGATTGTTTCGGAGAGATCATCGGTGATTGGTTCTCATCTTCGGTAATCGCTTTTAATCCGATTTTATTATTTTGAGTAGTCGTGGTGATCCGTTTTTATTACTTTGAGTAGTTGTGGTGATCCATTGAAGTTTGTAGAGGGTATAATCTTTTATTTCATAAGTGAAGGCTTTTCCGGGGTTAAACTCCAATCGTCCCGTGGTTTTTCCTACAACAGTTTATCATGCCAAAATAGGTTGTGTTTCCGTTTGGCTTTCTTTGTGATTTTGACAAATGTTTGTGTGACTTTTCTTTGGTTCTCTCACAATCTCCTGGATTGGAGAAACAGTTTCTACGTTTCATTCCCAATAGAGTGGTATTAGAATTGTTGTCAACAGAGTGGTATTAGAGCTTCGATTTAAGAGTGGTATCAGGACAGTAGATGTGTCACCCCTAATTTTTAAGAACAGGAGTATTTTGGTCATTTTTTATTTTAGAATATTTTTGGATTTATTTTATTATTTATGATATTATTTTGGGGCTATTTGAGTCGGGTTCAAATTTCAACTCAATCCGACTTGTATCGGGGACCCGGGGTAGCTTTGACTCTAGTGGGACCCATTCATTAGTTAGACATGGCCTACATATGACAAATATTTAAGTTAGTATGGTTAGACTAAATTTCATGACTAGGTTGGGTTAATTAGAGACTCAAACTAGACTAATTTAGCCTCAAACCAAATCCTAATTTAAATTGAACCAATAGGAGTCATTAGAGGGCATTTTGGACATTTCAAAATGGGGACACCAAGCCATATGTGGCCGGCCATGAGGGGGAGGGGATGAGTCATTCTCTTTTGTTCTTAGCCACAAATTTCTCTCTCCTTTGTTCTTCCCCAAAATTGAGAAGAACCTCTATTGATTTCATCCCCAAATCAATCATTTCTTCCATCAAATCTTCATCATTTCTTCTCTACTCTATGAAGAGAGGGTGCTAGCCAAGTTTGGAAGGATTTGGCATTGGTTCGTGTCCATTTGGAGATCCCTTCGTGTCGGTGCCGTATCGGAAGGAGTTCCTTGAGATTTCGCCTCCCGGAAGGTAAAATCTACCCTCTAAATAGATCTCTCATGCATTTAGAAATATTTTGAACCCATAGGAATCAATCCCATGGTTGTGTCTCCATTTTTGTCCATTTCGTGTCCATTTGGAGATATTAGGAGTGTCCTTGATGTGTGGTTGTGTCCATGTGGAAAACCCCCAATATTGGACATACTTGTGTTTGTCTTGTGTTTGAATAATTTAATACATGTTTTAATCTTAGATTTTTATATGTTAGAGATGTGTTATTGCTTGTCTTTACATTTTTTTTCATGTATCATATTGTATCACAATATATAATCATTTGTGTATATATATATATATATATATATATATATATATATATATATATATATATATATATATATATATATTTTTTTTTTATATATATATATATATATATATATATATATATATATATATATATATATATATATATATATATATATAGAGGAAGGATCAAGATCCCCACAATTTTTGCATCCCCATGCATCCCCCCCATTTGCACCGTTGGATGGTGCTTTAAGTCATCTAATCTTAACCGTTGATTTACCAATGGTTAAGATTAGATGACTTAAAGCACATCCAACGGATGTGAACATGGGGATGCAAAAATTGTGGGGAATGCCTATCCTTCCTCATATATATATATATATATATATATATATATATATATATATATATATATATATATAAAAATATATATATATATATATAAAAGCCCCTCTTAGAAAACCCCCTAAAAATGTTAATATTAATGTTAATGTTAATGTTAATATTAATGTTAATATTAATATTAATGTTAATATTAACATTAAATACTAAAATTAACATTAAACTTAAAATTAAAATTAATATTAATATTAACATTAACATTAATATTAACTTTAACATTAACATTAACATTAATATAAAAAATAAAAATAAAAATTAATATTAACATTAATATTAACATTAATATTAACATTAACATTAACATTAACATTAATATTAACATTAATATTACGAATTATAGTGAGGGGGGGTTTTAGGGGGTTTTCTAAGGGGGGCTTTTGATCCGCTCCCATAAGCAATAAGCATAAGCAGCAGCGAGAGCAATAAGCAATAAGCATAAGCAGTAGCTTACGGCAGCAGCAGCAAGCAGCTTTCAGCATAAGCAGCAGCAGCTGCAGTAAGCAGCAGCAGGAAAAGCAGTAAGCATAAGCAGCAGCAGCAGCTTATGGCAGCTTTTTGAGCTTTTTAGCCTTTAGTTTTAATCCACATAACCCCCTTTTTCCTTTAGAAATTAGCCGCCTTCCATTTAGCCATTTTCCTTTATTAGTTAGCCCTTATTAGATAGAGTTTGCTAGCAAGTTGTTAGATATTTGTTAGTTAGAATTGTTAGTAGATACTAGCTTATGTGTTAGTGTTAGTTAGGATATGAGATTTTAGATTTGATAGTTGAGTGCCTAGTGGGGTGTGTTTAGTGAGTGTACTAGATAAGTTAGTATCCTACCTAGGTGAGGTTGGTTAGTATCCTAATAGAGCTAGTGAGTGTGATACTCTAAGACACTAGGAGTGTGGAGGGGTGAGCTAGTATGGTTGGATACTGTTAGGAGGGTGGTATCTCAGGATACCATAGGGTGTCTCATGATACCTTAAGGTAATGTTGAGAGTGACCAACATGGGGATACGATGGACTTGATGGGTTAGCTACCTAGAGTTCTTGGTTGGTAATATCTAGATAGGTTAGTGTCTAGCTACCCTAAGAAGCCTTGGTCAGTCTACCAAGGTTAGGAAGGGTTGCCTTTGTATCGGGGCAAGGTATTGGAAATACTTTGTGAAGGGTAATAGGTAAGGTTAAGGTAATTACCTAGAAGCTAAGGTATGAGTTTAAGTTGTTAAGATATAGTTACAAATTGTTTTCCTTGGTTGGTAATGGTCGGGATTAGTGCTCTTAGACTAGTTTTGACCTCGGTTGACCGTTTTGACCAAAAGTCAACAAAAGTCAACCGAAAGTCAAACTTAGCCTAAAAGTGACTAGAACTTGACCGGACTCGACCAGAGTTGACCAGTTGACTAAAAGTCAACTGTTAGTCAACATTTGACTAGTTTGACCTAGGGTTGACCTAGAGTTGACCAGTTGAACAAAAGTCAACTGTAAGTTAACCTTTGACCCAGTTTGACCTAGTTTGACTTGGATTGACTTCCTGTGATCTTGTTTGTTCTAGTTTGGCCCAGTATGACCTAGTTTGACTTAGACTTGTATATCATGACTTAATTAGTTTCTTTTTCATTATTAAACCCTATTTTGACTTATGGTATCTCATCTTTAGGTCTGTGATTACTCTGAGCATCTGTTCACCTTATCAACTCAGGACCACATGCGAGTACATTCACTGATAGTTTTTATTGTCTTGATATCTGCTATATCCGATTCAGTTGTAGTGTCTTACTTGATTTTCTGACACGATGGTTCATGAACTAGTATACGTCGGATCATGACATGAGATGCTGTTCTTAGATTTTTTGGTATATTAGTACATTTTCTGTCTTGTTTTCTGTACTTGTATAGACACCGATTCCTGAGAGGGAGTAGCTACCCTCTTAGGGAATCCTGCGTCATGACGTGTCATGTTCGGATCCATTATACTATTCGGGGATGGGGAATTATTAGGGTTATGTGATCAAGCCACCATGTCACTATATTCTTGTGCCTGCACCACTCTCAGTTCACGTAGGGTGTAGCGAGATCTTATTCCTTGTGCTCGTTATCCAGGTTGGCCGGCATGACCCTTTCTAGGGATTTTCTTGTGATTGTCGGGCCAAGTGGATAGCCTGTCCTGTTTCCCAAGCCAATCACATAACGCTCTAATAATTTATGGCACATTTTATATTTACTTTATTACATCATATATCCTACTTAGTTCTACATTCAGTACTTTTCTCACCATGTTATGATATTCAGTACTCACATCCTGTTATATATTTTCTGTTGATTTTGTCAAGTATTTCATTATGATTGTCTCTTATAGAATTTGTCAATTCATATGGAACTGCTGTTAGTGTTTGTACTTGCTCATTTTCCTGACAGGATACCGTTGATATATTACAGATGATTCAGAGACAGACTGCTCGACCTACTATGGGGTCGGGGAAGATGGAGACTTAGGCCAGGACTGTGACCAGGCAGTTGAGCCACCAGACTTTGCACACCTGGACTAGTATAGCTTAGTTAGGTTTGCCTGGAATACGATCCAGCTAGTGTTTTCAGACTGTAGTATTTTTATATTATATTTTGAGATTCTGTGATGTATTTATATCTCTAGGCTTGTGTTGGATCTTGAACTCTTTTCCAGTTTTCCCCTCTATCATATTTCCATGTCGTGCTATCTATTCTAGTTTGTTCTTGTGATTGAGTTATGCCATATTATACCTCCATGCGGAGATGACATGTACCCTTATATTTTGTCTAGTTGTAGTATTTATAGACGACCTATACAGCGTTCTACCACCGATTCTGCGACGTAGGCTGGACGTACCCACGTTCTCGTGCCCTTCCTCAAGGTGCGGGTCGTGACACATTTTTGTGGTGGCCCATGAAAGTCGATGTCGTAATTAGTACGATCTCGTAATGGTGCTTGACTTAGAGTACTAATTACGAGCCTACGACTAGGACATAGGATCTAGGATATGATAGGAGTTACTCAATCACATTTTAGAAAAAATTTGATCTTCTGATTACCATGACAACTCTTCTTGTAATGAATTCAATTATCCTTCCTTGATATTCCGTATCATGTGCCATATTGATTCCTTATTTCAATCTATCCTCAGGATGACGATTACTCGCTCTCAGGCAGCAGGACCTAGTGCTGTCCCAGAGAGGCCTGATCCGGTAGCACCTCCACCTCCGGCTACGGGAGCTGCAGTTGAGGGAGCTGCCACCTCAGTTCCTGCCCTTCAGGCGGGAGTAGCAGCGACAGTTCCAGGAGGTCTTCCATCTCCAGCTGTGGGACCGTCTATAGTCATTACTGAGACTCTTCTACCGCCACCTCCGCTACCGACAGATGCACAGCAGATGATGGCCCTTCTACAGCAGATGTTACAGACCCAGAGGGCCCAGGCCGAGGCACAGCAGCATCAGGCTGACGCACCTCACCGCCAAACAGAGGTGCTACGACAGAGTATGGAGAACTCCCACCAGCTGGCGATGGCAGCAGTTGAGAGGGTAGTCTCGAGTACAGTTCAGGGTGCCCCAGTTTAGTAGCAGAATCAGGGGAGGCCTGGCACATGTCTGGATTTCAAGAAGATGAACCCGAGGGACTTCAATGTACCGAGGGTATCCTGTATGCTGATGACTGGTTAGAGGACGTCGAGAGGAGCCTGGAGTTAGCAGAGGTTCCGAGGGGACTATGGGTGACGTCTGCGGCTAGCCAGTTCTTTGACATCGCTTTGACGTTGTTCCGGACAGACCCTTAGGTGTCATTGAGGGGTATATCATGGGAGAACTTCCGGAAGCTCTTCAAGGAGAAGTTCTACCCCGACGTGGCTCTTAAAGCTTTGGAGGCCCCGTTCGTCGTATTGGTGCAGAGGAACTCGTCGGTGGATGAGTATACAGCAGAGTTCTTCCGTTTGAGTAGGTTTGTACCAGATCTGATCCAGAATGAGGGGTATAAGGCCCGCAAGTTTCGGAAGGGCCTTATTCATGCGATTTGCACTCGTACTTCCGGGCGACGCGATGCGACCTTCGAACAGATACTGATGGAGGCACAGATAGCAGAGGAGGATTTCG
This sequence comes from Iris pallida, assembly GCA_029216955.1. Lineage (NCBI taxonomy): Eukaryota > Viridiplantae > Streptophyta > Magnoliopsida > Asparagales > Iridaceae > Iris > Iris pallida. The sequence continues at coordinate 2,401,662 of JANAVB010010792.1, forward strand.
ACCTCAAGCCGAAGAGGGGCAGCGATGTTCTTGGACCGAGCTCTAGTGCGGGGCCGACGAAGCGCCCTCACTTTCAGCAGAGATAGTTTCAGCAGCAATCTCAGTTACAGATTCAGCAGGCTCCAGCATGTGCCCATCCGCACCAGGGACAGGGCCAGAGGCAGACTACTCCGTACGGCTTCTACGGGAAGCCGGGGCACAGTCAAGAGGCCTGTAAAAAGAGGTTGGGCGTATATCTATACTGTGGGGCACCCAACCACCAGCTGAAGGATTGCCACGCTCGTGGAATTCGAGGAGGCCAGGACAGAGTACAGCAGGCTAGGGGAGGCCAGCAGGGGCAAGCTTTCGCCATGACAGCCGAGGACACACAGGTAGTAGCAGGGCAGATTGCAGGTTCCAATCTTTCGATCTCATTCCCGCATTTGCCTCCTTATAACTATCTTGAAATTCGATTCTATCTGTTCCTTGTTAATTGATCAATTTTGTTCTGTTATTCTTGTGATATGATTTTGATTTTTCTCTGAGATAAGTCGTATGGGCTAGGTTGCCTCGATTATGGGATTTTAGAGTCTTCTATGGTCATGTTAGCAGGCATAGTGAGGACATATAGTCGGATTATGGACGTATTTCTCGGGTGTGGGAATTTAAGGTTTTCACGGCCAAGCATGCGACAATGTAAAAATTTTAAATACCATGATTCTAGAGGTATGTACCTTAGTCGAGGACTCTGTGATTATCGTAGCCCTGCTCACTAGCATGATGAAGATTCTAAGTATCATGATTTTGGACAGACGCATATGATTATCGAACTGTATGATTTTGAGACTATGTTTATGGGGTATTTGACCTATAAGGAGAACTAGCATCTTAATTCCAAGGAACTTGTAGCACCAGTTTCTAAATTGAGGGTAATTTTGACTTTTGTAATTTTAATCATTTATTTATTGACATTTAAATCATGATATGATTTTGGAGATTTTTTTTTATCATTTTAAAACTATTAAAGCCATGACTTGTGATTTTGATGTGTTGCTAGTGAAACCCTAGAGACTGCTTGACCTAGAGCCTAACCATGTGATTAGGATATTTTTAATATCATTACTGGCCTAAGGGTATTTTGGTCATTTGACCTCTTTGAATTATTTTGATATTTATTGCATTGGTGATTGTTAATTTTGACTTTTGATAGGAGTGATTTTGTGTTGATTTCATGTCCGTATCGGACACGTATTAGTTTTTATTTACAAGTGTTTGCTGTGCCTCAAAGAGATTTTATTTTATTTGCTAATTTTTTTGAAAAGTAATTGAATGGGATTGTTTTTTGCATGTGTTTCCTGTGATTGCTTTGTTTTAATTTTGAGGACGAAATTTTTTTAAGGTTGATAGATTTGTCACCCCCAGTTTTCAAGAACAGGGGTATTTTGGTCATTTTTCATTTTAGAATATTTTTGGATTTATTTTATTATTTATGATATTATTTTGGGGTTATTTGAGTCGGGTTCGAATTTCAACTCAATCCGACTTGTATCGGGGACCCGGGGTAGCTTTGACTCTAGTGGGACCCATTCATTAGTTAGACATAGCCCACATATGACAATATTTAAGTTAGTATGGTTAGAATAATTTCATGACTAGGTTGGGTTAATTAGAGACTCAAACTAGACTAATTTAGCCTCAAACTAAAACCTAATTTAAATTGAACCAACAGGAGTCATTAGAGGGCATTTTGGACATTTCAAAATGGGGACACCAAGCCATATGTGATCGGCCATGAGGGGGAGGGGATGAGTCATTCTCTTTTGTTCTTAGCCACAAATTTCTCTCTCCTTTGTTCTTCCCCAAATTTGAGAAGAACCTCCATTGATTTCATCTCCAAATCAATACTTTCCTCCACAAATCTTTATCATTTCTTTTCTACTCTATGAAGAGATGGTGTGAGCCAAGTTTGGGAGGATTTGATATTGGTTCGTGTCCATTTGGAGATCCCTTCGTGTTGGTGCCGTATCGGAAGGAGTTCCTTGAGATTTTGCCTCTCGGAAGGTAAAATCTACCCTCTAAATAGAACTCTCATGCATTTAGGAATATTTTGAACCCATAGGAATCACCCACATGGTTGTGTGTCCATTTCGTGTCCATTTGGAGATATTAGGAGTGTCCTTGATGTGTGGTTGTGTCCATGTGGGAAACTCCCAATATTGGACACACTTGTGTTTGTCTTGTGTTTGAATAATTTAATACATGTTTTAAGCTTATATTTTTACATGTTAGAGATGTGTTATTGCTTGTCTTTACATTTTCTTTCATGTATCATATTGTATCATAATATATAATCGTTTGTATATATATTATATTAAGTGTCTATATATATATATATATATATATATATATATATATATATATATATATATATATATATTTTAAGTGTCTGTAGACACTTAAAATATATATATATATATATATATATATATATATATATATATATATATATATATATATATAAGTGAGAGCAATAAGCAATAAGCATAAGCAGCAGCTTGCGGCAGCAGCAGGAAAAGCAGTAAGCATAAGCAGCAGCAGCAACTTATGGCAGCTTTTTGAGCCTTTTAGCCTTTAGTTTTAACCCATTTAACCCCTTTTCCTTTAGAAATTGGCCCCTTTCCATTTAGCCATTTCCCTTTATTAGTTAGCCCTTGTTAGATAGAGTTTGCTAGCAAGTTGTTAGATATTTGTTAGTTAGAATTGTTAGTAGATATTAGCTTATGTGTTTGTGTTAGTTAGGATATGAGATGTTAGATTTGAGAGTCGTGGGCCTAGTGGGGTGTGTTTAGTGAGTGTACTAGATAAGTTAGTATCCTACCTAGGTGAGGTTGGTTAGTATCCTAATAGAACTAGTGAGTGTGATACTCTAAGACACTAGGAGTGTGGAGGGGTGAGCTAGTATGGTTGGATAGTGTTAGGAGGGTGGTATCTCAGGATACCATAGGGTGTCTCATGATACCTTAATGTAATGTTGACAGTGACCAACATGGGGATAAGATGGACTGGATGGGTTAGATACCTAGAGTTCTTGGTTGGTAATATCTAGATAGGTTAGTGTTTAGCTACCCTAAGAAGCCTAGGTCAGTCTACCATGGTTAGGAATGGTTGCCTTTGTATTGGGGCAAGGTATTGGGGATACTTTGTAAAGGGTAATAGGTAAGGTTAAGGTAATTACCTAGAAGCTAAGGTATGAGTTTAAGGTGTTAAGATATAGTTAGAAATTGTTTCCCTTAGTTGGTAATTGTCAGGATTAGTGCTCTTAGACTAGTTTTGATCTCGGTTGACCGTTTTGACCAAAAGTCAACAAAAGTCAACCGAAAGTCAAACTTAGCCTAAAAGTGAAAAAATTTGACCGGACTCAACCAGAGTTGACCAGTTGACTAAAAGTCAACGGTTAGTCAATATTTGACTAGTTTGACCTAGGGTTGACCTATAGTTGACCAGAGTTGACCAGTTGACAAAAGTTAACTGTAAGTCAACCTTTGAACCAGTATGACCTAGTTTAACTTGGATTGACTTCCTGTGACCTTGTTTGTTCTAGTTTGGCCCAGTATGACCTAGTTTGACCTAGTTTGACTTAGACTTGCATATCATGACTTAATTAGTTTCCTTTTCATTATTAAACCCTGTTTTGACTTATGGTATCTCATCTTTAGGTCTGTGATTACTCTGAGCATCTGTTCACCTTATCAGCTCAGAACCACATACGATTACATTTACTGATAGTTTTTATTGTCTTGATATCTGCTATATCCGATTCAGTTTTAGTGTCTTAATTTCTCGATACGATGGTTCACGGACTAGTTTACGTCGGATCATGACATGAGATGTTGTTCCTGGATTTTCTTGGTATATTGGTACATTTTCTGTCTTATTTTCTGTACTTGTATAAACATCGATTCCTGAGAGGGAGTAGCTACCCTCTTAGGGAATCCCGTGTCATGACGTGTCATGTCCGGACCCATTATACTATTCGGGGATGGGGAATTATTAGGGGCTATGTGATCAAGCCACCCTGTCACTATATTCTTGTGCTTGTGCCACTCTTACTTCATGTAGGGTGTAGCGAGATCTTATTCCTTGTGCTCGTAATCTAGGTTGGCCGGCATGACCCTTTCCAGTAATTTTTTTATGATTGTCGGGCCAAGTGGATAGCCTGTCCTGTTTTCCAAGCCGATCACATAACGCTCTAATAATTCATGGCACATTTTATATTTACTTTTTTACATCATATATCCTACTTAGTTCTATATTCAGTACTTTTCTCACCATGTTATGATATTCAGTACTCACATCCTGTTATATATTTTTTGTTGATTTTGTCTAGTATTTCATTATGATTGTCTCTTATAGAATTTGTCAATTCATATGGAATTGATGTTAGTGTTTGTACTTGCTCATTTTCCTGACAGGATACCGTTGATATATTACAGATGATTCAGAGGCAGATTGCTCGACCTACTATGGGGTCGGGGCAGATGGAGACTTAGGCCAGGACTGTGACCTGGTAGTTGAGCCACTAGACTTTGCACACCTGGACTAGTATAGCTTAGTTAGGTTTGCCTGGACTACGATCCAACTAGTGTTTTCAGACTGTAGTATTTTTATATTATATTTTGAGATTCTATGATGTGTTTATATCTCAGGGCTTGTGTTAGATCTTGAACTCTTTTCCAGTTTTTCCTTCTATCATATTTCCATGTCGTGCTATCTATCCTAGTTTGTTTTTGTGATTGAGTTATACCATATTATACCTCTGTGCAGAGATGACAGGTACCCTTATATATTTGTCTAGTTGTAGTATTTATAGACGACCTATACAGCGTTCTACCGCCGATTCTGCGACGTAGGCTGGACGTACCCACGTTCTCGTGCCCTTTCTCAGGGTGCGGGTCGTGACAAGATGTCAGGTGTCAGGGTAGTAGCTGTCAATGGCAGGTTTGGCGGAACAGTTTCTATATTTTTTGTGATAGCGGAGTTGAAGCGCCAACTAGACACTGCCTTTATTATAAAGGATGGGCACAATAAAGACTATTCTTGGGATGAATATATGCAGAGAGAGAGAGAGAGAGAGAGAGAGAGATCCCAAGTTGTTGTGGTTGTCCCAAAAGAAGTAGATTCATTCGGTAATTCAGCATTTCAGGATGGATTGGTCAAAGAAAGTGAGCACCCCTCTTGTTGCTTACTTTAAACGCACTACGGAGTATCGTCCATCAACCGATGACGAAATGGAAGATATGGAAAACGTTTCATATGCTTCAACTGTGGAGAGTCTTATGTATGTTATTGTATATTTAAGGTCAAATATTGCTAACATAGTCGGTATTGTAATGCCTCACTCCATGTGACACATTAAGATAGTTCGTAGGCTTAATCAGTCGTTTAAAATTGTGCTCATTCATAAGATGTTGCAGAGATTCTGTTTCGGTCGATGTAATCGACGTTGCCTCAGGTGGGTGTGTTAAGATGAACATTCTTTTCCTTGCCTTCATACGTAAAGGATTTATTGTTTCTTATATGTTTTATATGCCATGAGAAATGCTACATGCTAATAATAAAAGATGTGAACCCACATAGATAAAAGATTATCTTATTTTGTATGCTTGATTGCTATAGAAAATTCTAAACTGATCAGCTAAACTTGTGCAATTAGTGTAGCTCACCTTGTCACATAAATAATTTAGACATGATGCCTATCAATATGCTTTTCATACTATTGCAATGTCGTACGTATAGATTATATCACTATGGTAGATTATTATATAAAGAGTATTTTATTGTCTAAGATATGATAATTTGTGTCATGCTCCGATTATGCAGAATCATTCGTCCTCTCTCTAATATCTATGGAACAGATTGTACAAGCTTGGGCGTGATGTCGTACAAGCCTAAGTTGTGCTTGCACAAGGCCAAGACTTGTACAATAAAAAAGATAGGCTATTCAGACAACAACGCAGCGGAACTTTGAATACAGAGTTTGCATCAGCGGACAATATAGCAGAAAACTAAAGTGAACATAATGATATAACAAACAAATCTCTTTATTGATAATCTTTGAATAGGTTACGAGGCTCTCAATAACTCTTGATACACGCCATACTTGACTTATATTTTTTTTGATCTATATATAATTACAATGATATCGTTCCATACATTATATCCATTTCTATAGAAAATTATCTCTTTTGCATCTTTTTCTGATTTTTGGCTCCCGATAATGAGGATCTGGCTATTGCTTCGGACTACCCATTTGAATATCGCGCACCTACGGGCAAACTGGTGGGGGATCAGTACATTAATGTACTGGTGAAACATAAAGGCTATACCGTCTGAAACGATCACTAAGTATTCATGTGATAAAACATTGCATTATTAGTGATCTTGCTATCGTTTACCTACGTTCATTTCATGCAGTATATGATCATAGTCGATTTACTTCTTTTAAAAATACATTTTGAAAAGCAATATTTTGTTTCTCTCACGTAAGCATCTACGATAGGGTTAATTCCATGCACGATATCAATTCATTTCTATTAAGGCATATGATAGTGTTAATTCCATGTTGGATAAAAAATCTATCTTGATGTGCGTAGCTGTTACATGAGCCATATTTATTTTTTTGTTCAAACAAACTATTGGGCCAATTCTATGCACAATAACTATTCATTCTCTTTAAACTTCAACAATATATTTTACGACCCATGAACATTCTTAGGGACATATAAGCAGCAGTTTACGATTAAAACATAAGGAATACAGACATCACTTATTCAGTGATTCTTATCCACAACCGACGATCCATCCCTGCATTAGACAAAGGATTAGAATAAATATAATATATCCAATTATAGTATTCCATGTTTGTCTCTGTATTGTTAGACTTGTAATATATTTCTATATATGCATGACTCGATTAGCAACTGTGACTCAAGGCTCATTTCTGCACTAATACATGTATATACCAGTAGTTGTGACTCACGATTCAGATCTTCTCTAGTATTCGCTCATATTAGCAGCTGTGACTCACGATTCAGCTCTGCACTGATATGCACATATACTAGCAGCTACGGCTCAGGGTTCAGCTCTTCACTAACCAATATCTATCTATATGATGGCACATAGGTTACTCCCCATGATTAGAAGTTGGGACGTTCTAGCCCATCTCACCAATAGACAAATACCCCTGATCGTGAGGACAACTAGTCTCAGGGTATCATGTTCCCTCCTAGGTCAAGCAATCCTGGTGTCATGTCCTGACCCAGAAAATCATTCGTCTTCGAATCAAATTAACCCGATTCAATCATCATTACTGGAGAATGATATCGTACGAGTTTGGAGTTGTACTCGTACAAGGCTAGAAGATGATAGGTTCGTAAAATGGTTAACCATATTTAATATTAGCAGTAAAAAAATAGAGTCATAATGGAGTTACACAGATTATACAAAATATTTTTTTTGTAATAAGTTGTAGAATTATAAAGGCTTTCAATAGCCCAAATGAATCTCCTAAATCGCCTTACAACACTCAAGTTCTCTCTTGCCCATAAATGATTTTACCGTTCTATACATCATGACTTCTATATCTCGGCTACAATATCATGTTGCAAGTTCGAGCGTCAATGCGGTCGCACGCCTCAAAATATTATGAAATTCCATGCCTCAGCGCCTTCAAGCGAAGCTCCATCGCGAATAATCCATTCCCTACATATGCAAGCAATCTGGTAGAGGATCAGTACTATTATCCTCTCACGTACTGATACGACTGACTTTACTAAACCAACATTAAGTAATATAGTAAATCATGCAACTTAACTTATAATCTTTATAAAGCATGATTGTAACGCCCCAGAACCAGAATACTGGAGAGCGGGGGCGTACATAGCCAGCTATATATTTTGAAGTGCAACCCATCTCGCTATACGGTCACGGCTGTCTAGATACATGAGGGTTTAACTACAAGCCAACAGTCTCCTATGGTCATGAATAAGCCTATTGTCTCAATCTCAAGCAAGCAATAATAGTTACAAGATGTCAGAGCACCAAATATATAATAGCAAGATGTCCCATACATTACATATTGGATGATCATGAAGCTAGTCGTTACAAAATGTTAGGACTAGCAAGAGCTTAGTCATACATGATCAACGCTAGGATCTGTCAATCATGTTACAGCCCGTAGGCAGATAGTAAATAAAGGTGCAATACGAACTAACACGTGCTCGTCGGCAAAACGCCTCAAAAGAATAATTTTATAATAAAGTGGGAGGACAAAAAGAAACCCACTCGTTGCCAGGGTTACGTCTGGTGGTCACCATCTTGTAGGAAAACAGGTGGATCCTCTGGTGCTAATCCGATATCTGGCCATACAAAACCAGCTGTGTCAGACCCTAGAAAGAGCAAGTGCCACAAAGGAGGCTTCACTTAGGAACTAAAACCAGCATATCACAATAAAATATTAGAGATAATAAATAAAGAACTGATAATAATAGAGATAACAACAGTAAACTGAGTACGAAGAAACCATTCAAGTAGCCAGGTCACAATCCTTAAACCAAACAAGAACCGTGGTTGTAACCCTTCACCTGAATAGAGACCTATCTCAAATACTATTGGTACAGTAAAGACAATAAACGAAGAGATGACACAGAACTGCTCTGGGAGCCAGGTTACAACCCTTAAACCAAACAAGGATCGGGGTTGTAACCCTTCGCCTGAACAGAACTGGACCCCCGATCTTTATTGCTAAGGCCAGCATAAATAATTATGGTGTTAAGGTAAGATAAAACATGACGAACATGGCATGGGGTTGAAATAAGACAATAAACAAAGAGAGGACACAGAACTGCTTCGGGAGCCAGGTTACAACCCTTAAACCAAACAAGGACCGGGGTTGCAACCCTTCGCCTGAACAGAATTGGACCTTCGATCGTTATTGTTAAGGCAAGCATCAATAATCATGTTATGTCACAATCTTGTACAGGATCAGGATAAGACTAAGCTGGAATAAACTCCATCCAATCAATCACGGCCAATCAAGAGTACGGCTTGATACTTTTAACTAACTAGGGTTATCACAGGCCTAGTTACTAGCAAGATGCAATGAGATTATCCAGACAGCCACAAGCCCTGCAGACCATCTATGTTATCCGTGTTGAATATCCGTTTATGAAGAATGCAACACGTGAATGTGTGCTGGAAATGTGTCCTACTCGTCGGTAGGCTACAAGTCCACTTGAGCACCCAAATAACGGGATTACCTGTAGCTGGAAAATCTCTTCATGACTACTGGATTATTCTAGTTATTATCCTTAGTTGAATTTAGTAGGTACCCCTGACCGTGGTACTCAGGGATCCCCATCCTAGACATGATACAAGACAGTACCAATTTATTTGTAAAACACAATCGCCCACGGTGTCCAGATCTTTCATACTTGTCATGTCAGACTAGCTATCGTAAGAGCATGCCGAGATATATCATGTCAGTTTACTTATCAAGAGTGCGCCACAGCGGGCCACTATCGTGTTCTATTCTTACATTATCATGAATGAGAGAAACTTGCATAAAATAACTAGTGGCATATTCTTGATGCCAAGGAAAAGATCTACTACTTTTACGTTGGGGGTTGGGAGAAATTCGAGCCACAATTCGGTCAATTAGGACATATAACAGTTAGGAATAGCCCCAAATAGGCATTATACGGCCTATTCTGCGACACCATATGCGGTCAACTGTGATATGCGCTCATGTGGCTCAACTGCGACATACGGCTTATGCGGCTCGACTGCGATATCATATGCGGCCAACTGTGACATGCGCTCATGCGGCTCAACTGCGGCATCATATACGGCCAACTGCGACATGCGGCTCATGCGGCTCAACTGCGACATCATATGCGGCCAACTGCGACATGCGGCTCATTTTGCGACATCATATGCGGCCAACTGCAACATGTACCTTATGCGGCTCATTTCGCGACATCATATGCGGCCAACTGTGACATGTGCCTTATGTGGCTCATTTCGCGACATCATATGCGGTCAACTGCGACATACGGCTTATGCTGCTCAACTGTGACATCATATGCAGCCAACTGCGATATGCGGCTCATGCGGCTCAACTGCGACATCATATACGGCCAACTGCGACATACGACTCATTTTGCGATATCATATGCGGCCAACTGTGACATACGACTCATGCGGCTCAACTACGACATCATATGCGGCCAACTGCGACATGCGGCTCAACTGCGACATCATATGCGGCCAACTGCGACATGCGTCTCATTTCGCGACATCATATGCGGCCAACTGCGACATACGGCTCATTTCGCGACATCATATGCGGCCAACTTTGACATGTGCCTTATGCGGCTCATTTTGCGATATCATATGCGGTCAACTGTGACATGCTGACAGAAGAACATAGAATATGACCAAAAATGCTTTTGGCCATAACTTCCTCATCCGAAGTCGAAATCAAGCAAAACAAAAGCTAAAATCGCATAAAATTGAATTCTCTACAACATAGAACCATTAGTTTTTGAAAATAACCAAGTTTTAGAGATCAAAACTAAGAAAAACTGAAAAATTATAAACTTAGATCTACAAGAACCCATCCATCAAATCCAAAAATATCAAGTTCTAAAGAGGCTTAGAATCAAGTAAGGAAGGAAATGGAACAATAAAACTTGAGATCCATCATGAAGCAAGTTTGCACTTGCCTAAGCTCTCTCTCTCTTTCTCCTGGTGGTTGAAGAAGTTATGATGGAGAAGAAGAAGATTAATGAAGAGAGAGAAAGGGGAATGGGTTAATAAATGGTAGTGGTGGTGGTAGGTAGGGGGGTTGGTTCACAACCGAACTAAGCCGAACCAATTCAAGCCAAACCGAACCAAGATGAATCATGGCTAAGCAAATGAAAATATCCAATAAACTATGCAAGAAGACATACAATACAAGATAAAATACGTACACGTATTCCAAAATACGTAATACGAACTACAGGCATTACAATGATGGAGCAAAGACACATAGTCAGACCTTTGCCATCGCACCAATTAAAGAACAACCTGGTAGTGTGCCTATCATAGGTATCATTGCTGCAACTACATTTGTTGACTACATTAGCCTTATCCCTAGTAGTATATAGCCATGTATAGAGTAGTTACTTCGCCCTTGTCTAAGAATTGGTGAATTCTTTTTGGAAGAAGATAGGAATCCATGTTTAACATGACTAGGTAAGTAACTAAGGTAGGTAGAACTCTGTAGATAATTCCCAAGGTGTAGGTTGGAATAGAAGTACTAGAAGATTATCATATATCATGAATGATTTGTCACTCATAAGCCAGATAGGTGGTAATTTGTTCCTTTTGTTAGCAGCCGAGGGACATAGACTGTCATGATGCATGGTTCACCCCTTGTCCTTATTTGGTTTTAGGGTTGGGGTATTGTGCTATGTTAGCCTATGAACGAAGTTGCGACACAAAGCCCTTTAGTCTAAACCTTGCCATTGGATGTATTTCTATCTCGATGAGATATAGCATCTCTTGTCCTTGTTTGATATAGTGATGTTATATTGCCTTAATGATAAGATATATTCTTAGAAAATGATAACCTAGATTATGACCACTTAGGTTCCATTGGTATTAGCATACTCTAGAAAACCTATATGACTTAGTGTCCTTTATTCTACGCATTAGTAAAATTTTGAGGATGAAATTCATTAAGGTGGGTAGGTAGTAAGACCCTTAGATTTTTTAGGTTTATTTTTTATTTTATTTAATATTTTTATTAATATATATTTTTTTCACTATTATTTTTTATCATTAAATACTCTTTTTCGTATCTTTGATTTTAGGAGCACAAGATATGCCAATTCCTCGAAACAATCTTCACATGATTTGATCTAAACAAGTCTATCTTCATTTTGATATATCATATCCCACACAAAATTTTTCTCTTATACTATTTTTATTCAATTTTTGGGTCAAAAAGACCAATTTTACTACCTACCGTAATCTTCTTGTACTTTCCAATTCAATTTTGGGACTCAACCCTGATCCAAAGCTTTCGACGTAATATGTGATTTTGACCTACTTTTAGCCTACTATACACATGTCAAAGGTCCCACTCAATTGAATTCTTATGTGCTATTTATATTTGAATGGCACAAAAGGCCACCTATCGGACTTTTGGGAACTAGTTACTTGTCTTGACCCAAAACTGACTCAACGGGTATCAGTAAAACCTACTTTAGGTTGACCTGGCCCTAAAGGGGACCCATATTAATTATAATTTTATTAATATATAGCAGCCATTAGGAGAGGATTATGCGAATTCCTTAAAATAAGAATTTTGAAGGGGTATTTGCACTTAAATAAATTGTCACTCCCCGTTCCCGGAATACGTAATTTTTTTCTGCTTTTTTTTTATATATGGTATCTGGCACCTATATCTTGATTGCATATATCATGTATTTATAACTGGCCATGGCATGAAACAGTATCTCGTCGCTGATTAGTGTGCCACCCCTTGTCCTTGTCTGGTTGTAGGCGTGGCTCACTACTTCGATGATAAAATTTCTGGACCGTGTTGGGGTTAGAAATTTATTTATTTAATTAATTTAATTAGTTTTATCATGTATCATTTAACATGTCATTAGTCATATGGTTAAGAGCATGCTTAAGATTTGGGTTTCCTTAAGCCAACCCAACTCTACTATATATATTTTCTTCATTTTCTCTCTCCTTATAGCTTTTCATTCATTTTCCTCAACCATCACCATTAGGCAAGTATAACTTGCTCAAAAGTGGAGATTCGTGCACTTTTATTCTTGATCTTTTCTTTGATATTATTAGTCAAAAATGTTCCTCTCCTCCATCTCTACATGTTTAGTACTTGGTATTTTTGATTTTAATGGCTATCTTTGAGTAGATCTAAGTTTCTAAAACTAGGGTTTTATGAATTTTTATGGTTTTGATCTATCAAACTTGCTTATTTTCGAAAACTACTTATTCCATGTTATAGGCAATTCAATTTTGTTCAATCTAGACTTTATTTTGCCCAATTCCGAGTCCTATAGCCCAAGTTATGGACATTAAAAGTTTCTAAAACTCAATGGCCAAAAGCTTGCTGGTAGGGACGACACCTTGCACCTCATGCACACCTTGTGCACCTTACACCTCGCGTGCGCCTTTTGGCTCGTGCACCTTGCATCTCGCGCACACCTCGCGCACCTTGCACCTCGCACGTGCCTTTTGGCTCGCGCACACCTCACGCACCTTGTACCTTGCGTACACCTTTTGGCTCGTGCACCGTGCACCTCGTGTGTGCCTTTTGGCTTACGCACCTTGCACCTCTTGTGTGCCTTTTGGCTCGCGCGCCTTGCACCTCGCACACGCCTTTTGGCTCGTACACCTCATGCACATCTCGCGCACCTTGTACCTTGCACCTCGCGTACCTTGTACCTCGTGCACCATGCATCTCGCGGATACCTCGTGCACCTTGCACCTGGCGCACACCTTGCTCACCTTGTACCTCGCACACCTTGTACCTCGTGCATACCTCGTGCACCTTGCACCTCGTGTGCCTTGCACCTTACGCCATGTGCCTTTTGCCCGTGTATCGTTTGTGCTACTACATAACTTGCGTGCGTTTCATACCCTAAGTGCGCAGTGCCTTCCAGTTTCTCTTCCATCTTGTGGCTTGACCTTTATTTCCGACCTGACTATCTATGTGTGTGCTAGTACTATGCGTGTACTGAGGTATAATCTATGTGAGCCCTGATGTGCTATCTCTTGTGGGAAGTGTTCCTAAACGATATATGTCAGTACATCCAGTGCCTCCAGCACATAAGTAATGGATGGTCGGTAGTAATGACGTGATTTGTATAGCTTGTTGCATTATAGTAAGGAGGGATCGTTATGTATGACTCTTTGAGCCAGTGTGGATCCCTTCTTGGGGTACTCTTACTATATACGATATTTAGGAGGATGAGCATGTGATCATGACATGTGAATCTCGAGATTAACCTAGGGTTAACTAGGCAACTAATCTGGTAGATGCATTGGGCGGGAAGAATCTCGAGATCGTGCCATACTAGCCACCCCAGGTCCCCTTCTGACGTACCGGGTTGGCCTCACGGACATGGTTTCATCTGCTTATGGTGGATGACCATATCCGACTCCTATGTACTATGTGTTATATGTTTTAGCATGATAGCCTTACGGGAGACCGATGCGTAATCAAAGTGCTACGTGTATATATATATATATATATATATATATATATATATATATATATATATATATATATATATATATATAATGGATTGGCTAGACTTGCTGGAACGATAAGATCTGGGGATTCCTATAACAGCATTGCGGGGATAGCCTCGCCAAATATAGAAATCCGCAGGAATGAATGGCCACTTGAAAAATGACTTGACTGTGCCTTGTACCTTCCAATAGTAGCCGAGGGACATGGACTATCATGGTGCGTGGTCCAACCCATGCCCTTGTTTGGTTGTTGGGTTAGGCTAACGTGCTACGACAGGTTGTAAACCGAGGTTACGACCAGAAGCTTTTTATTATTACTATTTATTATTATGCTTGGGTTTTATCTCACTCTTTTGTGCTTCTTTGTGGTACTTCCTATCCAAGGCCTGACCCCGCTGGTTTTGTTTGGCCATATATCATAGTAGTACCAAAGGATCCAGCCTTTTAGCCGAACAATGATGCACACCAGGAGTATGGACGCTAGGGACCATGAGTGGGTTTTTTCTTTACCGCTCTGATATCTTTTATTTTGTACTTGGTGTTTTGCCACCAGCACCTGTTAGTCGGATGTTCTGTACATTTAGCTCCTTACATAATTATAATTAAATTAGACTGCAGCTGACTACGATTATGTACCTATGACTCTTTGGGCTAGCTAACTTATAAAGCTAGTTCTCCATGATCATTTTGATGAAGCGTCAGGGACGCCTTACTGGTTTATCTTATACATTCATTAATTGTTGCTTCTTGCTTGATTGTTTGAGACATAGATGCTCTATGGGACCATAGGAGACTTGATTGTAGCATGCACCCCCTAGTCTCATGATAGCCACGATCGTCGTATGATGTTTATATACCTCATATGGAGTAATTGGCCTAGTTCGTCTCCGTATTTTGGTATTTAGGTATGACAAGGCTTTATTGGTGGCCCATGCAGGTCTATTTTTCAGACTTGTGGGGTGTTGCGATTATAGGAGTCTCAATGAAAACATGTTCCCCTTGATCTCCTGATTCGTCTTCTCTTTCTCCCAACTTGATTGCTAACTTGATTATCATCCACGATTCCTTCCCGTCCTGTCTTTTGATACCTTGTATCCTTTCCTTTAGGGGCACATCGTTCTCGATATTGGAGGAGCCAATATGGGAGAGAATCCAGTAGAGCAGGGACCAGTTGGAGATCAGCAAGGGACAACCCCTCTACTTGGATAGATTCATATCGAGAATGTTACCGAGCATAAGCCAGTTGACCCGCAGAGGACAGAGATTCCCGTACCTCCAGTGATGCCGGTAGTACCAGTAGCACTCAACACACCGACACTATTACAGATTATCAGGGGGTTATTGAAAACCTAGCAACACCAGATAGCAGCCCAACAGCAACAACAGACCCAGTAGCAAGAACATAATGTATTACTGAGTCAGGGGTTATAGCTAGCTCTTGAAAGAAGTGTCAGGAATGACTCAAAAACATCGGGGAGGTTTTGCCAATTTAATCCGAGATACTTCGATGGCACGGAGGATGCTATTACGGTAGATGCTTGGCTTCAGGATATTGAGGCCATTTTGGTAGCAACAAAGGTTCCAGTAGAAGAGAAGGTTGACCAAGTCAGATTATTGCTTCAGGATCTCGCCCACGACTGGTGGGCATCAGAAGAGATTGTAATGAGGTATCTTGTACCTTGGGATAGCTTCATTACCAGATTCAAGGCCAAGTACATTGGTGTAGTAGCACGGTATGAGCTTCAGCAGAGGTTTATCAGTCTCAAGCAGGCTGGTAAGACGGTGGATGGCTATGCAACGGAGTTTTACAGGTTAAGTAGATTTTCTTAGACGATGGTGGCGACGAAGCCAGAGAAGGCTATGAGGTTCCTACAGGAACTTCATTTGGAGATTTTACAGCTAATTGAAGGATATGATTACCAGACTTTTGATACAGTATTGACGGCAGCTCGGAGGCACGAGCTTACTATACAAAGGTTGTCAGCAAGGACTGGAGGCCAGAAGAGATCTCATGCACAAAGTGCAGAAGAAGGAGGAGCAGTATCCCGGACGTCAGCACCAGCACCTGGCGTTCGTATTCGTGATACATCATCAGTCACAACAGTTATAACAGCACTAGTACGGCAGCAACAGCAGCAGCAGCACCAGGGGGCGTCCATGGGATATACTTACTGCAGCAAGGGAGGACACACTCGGGAAATGTGTCGGTCAGCGAAAGGGCAGTGCTTGAAGTATGGAGATTTAGACCACCGTATTGCTACTTGCCCACAGATACAGAGGCCAGGAGGGCCAGCTCAACAATTTTCAGCGTTGCCAGCTCCAAAGGTAGCACCGTATCAAGGGCCAACACTAGCAGTGAGGCCATTAGCCTAGCATCCATTACCGATGAAGGCTCAGATGTAGCGACAAGTACAACATCGGTAGGGCAGCAGAGGCCGCAGTGGCAGGGCCAGAGAAGGCAGCAGCAGGGGGTTCAGTAGGTCAGAGGCAGGTAGAATTTGGAGTATTTGAGCAGAGGTTGGCTGAAGACGATCAGATTATGGGTAAGTTTTGAGTAATATTCATTATAATTCCTTGAGTTCTATATTCGAAGAGTGAAGGCAACTTTCTCATCTCACTCATCTGCTCTCGTATCACGTGATACATGATATTCATCATGTGTCCTGACTACGAGAGTACGTCCTGGGCAGAGTCTCGTTCTTGATTAAGTCACTGGTACCGACTTATCTCAAGCGTTGACCCTTATCCACTTTGGGAGTCAACGTAGGACCGCGAGAACAAATTCCTACTCAACTGACTTGGGAGGCATATTTTATTCGCATGTCTCCGATCACTTTCCTTTTAGGGTATAATTATTGTTTGTGCTTTTACTTAATTGTTCTTTCTTTCATAATATGTTCATGTGCCATGTGTTATTTGATAATTGTGCTTGTTATATGTCATGAGTGTATTTCGTGATCTGAGAGCGCGCTCGACTAGCCTTATCGAAATTTTGAGGATGAAATTTTTCTAATTAGGGTAGAGATGTCACTCCCTGTTCCCGAAATACGTATTTTTTTTGCTTTTTCCTGTATATAATATTTGGCACCTGTATCTTGATTTCATGTATCATGTATTTATAACTGGCCATGGCATGGAACAGTATCTCATCGCGAATTAGTGTGCCATCCCTTATCTTTGTCTGGTTGTAGGCGTGGCTTACTACTTCGATGATAAGATTTCTGGACCATATTATGGTTAGAATTTTATTTATTTAATTAATTTAATTAGTTGTATCATATTGTATTTAACATGTCATTAGTCATATGGTTAAGAGCATGCTTAAGATTAGGGTTTCCTTAAGCCAACCCAACCCTACTATATATATTCTCTTCCTTTTCTCTTATCCCATAACCTTTCATTCATTTCCGTCAACCACTACCATTAGGCAAGTACAACTTGCTCAAAAGTAGAAATTTATGCACTTTTATTCTTGATCTTTTTTTTGATATTATTAGTCAAAAATGTTCCTCTCTTCATTCTCTACATGTTTAGTACTTGGTGTTTTTGATTTTAATGGCTATCTTTGAGTAGATCTAAGTTTCTAAAACTAAGTTTTATGTGTTTTTGTTGTTCTGGTCTATCAAACTTGCTTATTTTCAAAAACTACTTGTTCCATATTGTAGAGAATTTAATTTTATTCAGTTTAGACCTTTATTTTGTCCAATTTCGAGTTCTATAGCCCAATTTATGGACATTGGAAGTTTCTAAAACTCCATGGCCAAAAGCTTGCTAGTAGGGACGACACCTCACGCACCTTGCACCTCACGCACATCTCGTGCACCTTGTACCTCGTGCGCACCTTTTGGCTCGCCCACCTTGCACCTCGTACACACCTCACGCACCTTGCACATTGCGAAAGCCTTTTGGCTCGCGCACCTTGCACCTCGCATACCTTGTACCTCGCGTGCGCCTTTTAGCTCGCGCACCTGGCACCTCTTGTACACTTCGCGCATCTTGTACCTCGTGCACACCTCGCACACACCTCGTGCACCTTTCATCTCGCGTACCTTGCATCTCGTACACACCTCGCGGACCTTGCACCTCGCGTGCCCCTTTTAGCTCGCGTACCTTGTACCTCGCGCACACCTCGTGCACCTTGCACCTTGAGCACACCCACGCACTTTGCATCTCGTATACACCTCGTGCACCTAGCAGCTCTCGCACACCTTGTACCTCACGCACACCTTGCACCTCGCGTACACCTCGCGCATACCTCGTGCACCTTGTACCTTGTGCACCTTGCACTTACGCCATACGCCTTTTGCCCATGCGCTGTTTGTGCCACTTTATGAATTGCGTACGCTTTGTACCCTAAGTGCGCAGTGCCTTCTAGTTTCTCTTCCATCTTGTTGCTCGACCTTCATTCCCGACCTGACTATCTATGTGTGTGCTGGTCCTATGCGTGTACTGAGGTATAATCTATGTAGCCCCGATGTGCTATCTCTTGTGAGAAGTGTTCCTACATGATATATGTCAGTACATCCAATGCCTCCCGCACATACATAATGGATGGTCGGTAGTAATGACGTGGTTTTTGTAGCATGTTGTATTACAGTAAGGAGGGATCCTTACGTATGACTCCTTGAGCCAGTATGGATCCCTTCTTGGGGTAATCGTATTATGTACGATATTTAGGTGGATGAGCATGTGACCACTACATGTGAATCTCGAGAATAACCTAGGTTTAACTAGGCAACTAATCTGATAGATGCATTGGACGGGAAAAATCTTGATATCGTGCCATACTAGCCACCCCAGGTCCCATCCTGACGTGTCGGGTTGGCCTCCATGGACATGGTTTCATTCGCTAATGGTGGATGACCATATCCGACTCCTATGTGCTATGTGTTATAGGTTTTAGCACGGTAGCCTTACGGGGGGGGGGGGGGGGGTACATAATCAAAGTGCTATGTGTATATGTATATAATGGATTGGCTAGCCCTGCTGGAATGACACGATATGAGAATTCCTATAACAGCATTGCAGGGATAACCTCACCAAATATAGAACATCGCAAGAATGAATGGCTGCTTAAAAAATGACTTGACTGTGCCTTGTACCTTTCGATAGTAGCCGAGGGACATGGACTGTCATGGTGCATGGTCCAACCCATGTCCTTGTTTGGTTGTTGGGTTGGGGTATCGTGCTACGACAGGCTGTGGACCGAGGTTACGACCGGAAGCTTTTTATTATTACTATTTATTATTATGCTTGGGTTTTATCTCACTTTTTGTGCTCCCTTGTGGTACTTGCTATTCAGGGCCTGTCCTCGCTGGTTTTGTTTGGCCAGATATCGTAGCAGCACCAGAGGATCCAGCCTTCTACCCGAACAATGGTACACACCAGGAGTATGGGCGCCAGGGACCATGCGTGGGTTTCTTCTTCTTCTTCACTGCTTTGATATCTCTCATTTTGTACTTGACATTTAGCTACCGACACCTGTTAGTCGGATGTTCTGGATATTTAGCTCCTTACATAATTGTAATTAAATCAGACTGCAGCTGACTATGATTATGTACCTATGACTCTCTTGGCTAGCTAACTTATAAATCTAGTTCCCCATGATCATTTTGATGAAGCTTCAGGGACGCCTTACTGCTTTATCTTATATCTTCATTAATTGTTGCTTCTAGCTTGATTGATTGAGACATAGATGCTCTGTAGGACTATAGGAGACTTGATTATAGCATGCACCCCTAGTCTCATGACAGCCACGATCGCTGTATGACGTTTATATACCTCATATGGAGTAGCTGGCCTAGTCCGTCTCCGTATTTCGGTACTGGGCGTGACAAATAATCTTTTCATATCCCAATTCTGAGTTAAATCCAAATCATTCTGGAGAAAACCACCTCCAATTCTGTAACCAACAAGACCCATCCCTCTCCCAAATATACGTTTCTATATATTTATTAAATAGAAACCGAGAGAAACTCTCTCAAACCCGATCAGCCAAATCCCTTTCCAAACTGCGCATGTCTTCTCCAACCTCTGTCTGCCAGCTTCCCTAGGACTTCCAGCCACTTCCACCACCTTCACAACCTTCCTAACCCTCCCCCCACTCTTTCTTATATATTTCTCAAGCACATAGGGCCAACAAACCCCCTCTATAACCAAAAATACGACCCCCTTTCCTACCGACCCTGCTGCTGCCAACCGCTACTGTCGTTGATGTTTCATCCCTTTGTCGACCACCCCAAGGCAAACCACCTCATGCTTGAGTCTCCGAAGACACCCATTCATCATCCCAAGGCACTACCCCTAGCCATGTGTAGCCCCCTAGGATGTCGCAACAGCCCCTCAAAGTCGGTCGAACCCTAGTGGACTGTTCCAGGAATTTTTGTCAGGTATAACCCCCTTCTTGTTGTGTTTCCTTGAGCTTACAGTGATCAAACCTCACAAACCCCAAATTTAACATATTCTACTAAGTGTTCCCTATCTTCCCACAAAATTTTAGATCACGGGTACTTTCGTTTGGTCGGGACAAGCGTTCTGTAAAGACATGTCAAGTTGAACCAATAATATTATCGTGCGGCAGTTTTTATCTCTTTAGGATGCCTTCCGACCCCAAGTAAATACTTGGTAACGATCTTAACACGTCCCTCTACGTCCCAAATAAATTGTATTTCAATATCGTAGTCATTTTTCTATTTATTTGTTTCCATTTTCTTAGGACAAAGTTATCGCTAACCGAATTTCATTGAACTTAATATTGTCTTGAACTCTAAAACCTTATAATAAATGTCTATGATGCCAATCTTGTGGTCTTTGATATAAAATCATGTTTTTCCAATTTTATTAATTTATTCTAGAATTTAAATATATTAATTTTATATTTACTTTTGGTTTCAGATTAATCGATAATTTGGCCATATTATGCTACTATGTTGATATATTTATTAGATGCTTATTTTCTTTTAAATATTATAGTTAAATAATGTTAATAAATATTTTACTAAATTATTTTAGAATTAATAAGTATTATTTTTAGTTTATAAAAATATTATTTTTATCTAGTAGCATGATAATGTATATATTAGGCATGACTATATAGATAGCTAGAATAGGTTTAGTTGAGGAATATGTTGTCATTTGTTTTCATATATATATATATATATATATATATATATATATATATATATATATATATATATATATATATATATATATATATATATGCTAATGGCACGGTGGTGCACCGGTAAGACCGTTGGCACACGGAGGTAAGGTCCCGGGATCGAACCCCCATGGGAGCGGTTGGATGGCAGTGGCCACGGCTCCCGAGCCAAGGCTAGCTGGGTGGCATTGTCCACGGGCCTTAGTTTTTTAAAAATAAAATATATATATATATATATATATATATATATATATATATATATATATATATATATATATATATATGTATATATATATATATATAAAATATATATATATATATAGTCTAGAAATTTATTTATTTATTTCAAAATTTATAATAATTTTTTATTTTATAAAATATTATTTTTATGTTGTTATGAAACAACATGTAGAGGGTATATTATATGTAGTTGTAAATTAGTTAGCTAGTATTTATAATTAGAATTTATAGACTATATATATATAGTCTATAAATAGTATGTATATTTATGGGAGATATGTTGTTTATAATTAGAATTGAGTTTAGTTATTTTATTTTAGTGTTCGTGATTGTTCGATTGCAGTTGGGGCCGGACCGTTGAGTTACTCTGTTTCCAACGTTCCAGGTAAGATACATTGCCTTTGTTTCTGTTTAAATTATGTTCTTTATTTCTGTTCTTTTCATTTATTTTTGTTTCCGACTTGTGGGTGTGTGTGTGTTGACCTAGAGTTAGTGGACTTATCTTTAGTAGTGAAGTTATTGATATAACTTCTATGGCCTTGACACGTATTACTATACGACACCATGAGTGGGGCTTCATATGCATGAGTTTGCGCATTGACTCATTGTGTCATGCTCCAGTATCAAAATAGGGAGACGGACCCCGTATGAGGTACGAAGACGTCATACGGAGATTATGACTGTCAAGAAACTAGGGGGTGCATGCTACAATCAGGTCTCCTATGGTCTCACAGAGCATCTATGTCTCAATCAATCAAAGCGAGAAATAGTAAATAATGACCATATAAGACAAAACAGTAAGGCGTCCCTGACTGTGAGTCCCTTGAATTTTAGGGTTTATTTTAAATTTTTCTAAATGAATTATTTTCAATAAATATTTTTATTTAATTATTTTGATCATTAAGTTTCTTTTTCGTGACTTTGATTTCTGGAGCATCAGAGATGTCAATCTCTAGAAACTTCCTTCATGAGTTTGTAGTAGACAAGATTATCTTCATTTTGATATATCATATCACACTCAAACTTGTTCTCCTATATTCTTTTTGCATCACACAACTTTCGGGTCAATTTAGGCCATTTGACCATTCCCACTTTTATTTATGATTATCATATGCACATTGCCATGACTTTTAATTTAGAAGCACAAGACTAGTTGTTTTCTT
This sequence comes from Iris pallida, assembly GCA_029216955.1. NCBI lineage: Eukaryota > Viridiplantae > Streptophyta > Magnoliopsida > Asparagales > Iridaceae > Iris > Iris pallida. Next base: position 2,424,540 of record JANAVB010010792.1, read on the forward strand.
AAAACCAACTTCATATGCATGATCTAGTCAAGACACCCTACACCCATGACCTTTGTGTCCCACTCAAACATACCATCTTGTGTTTCATTTGCATCGCACAACTTTTCTGACACAAGACCCAATCTTGATTCATCCTACAGAGTCACATTTATTTTTGACTTAAATTGGGGACACCATTTCGACCAAAACCTGTCGACCTAAATTATGGACATGGCCCATATTAAGCCTAATACACACATGATACTTGTGTTCCATTCAATTGGGCTCTCGTATGCTCCTATTTCATCAATGATTATAAATGACTTAAATTTGTAGTCATGACCAAACCTAGTCCAAACTTAACCAAACTTGATCCAACATCCAACCAAATTTCATATAGCCCCTCTCATGACTAGCCAAACACACAACACTCTCATTCCCCTACAAAATACCAAACACTATAAGCCTACACACTTTCAACTCAAATGGGCAGCAACTACAAAAAAACAGGTTTTTAGCGACGGCGGGATCCGTCGTTAAAAGTCGTTTTTTCGTCGCTAAAGCCAAATAGCGACATATCAGCGACGGAAATGGTTTGTCGGGAAATCACGTATCGCTAATTTAAATCAGTCGCTAGTTTGTCAGAAATAGCGACTGATTAGTGACGCATTTAGCAACATGCTATTTATTGAAAAATGCGACGCAATAGCGACGGAAACTCTGTCGCTATAGTTACCGACGAACTACCGACGTCGCAGCGACGTAATTCAGCATGAGAGTAGCGACGGGCTAGCAACGGAAAATTACGTCGCTAAGATGTTTCCGATACGCTTTTGGTGTCGGACAGGAACATAGCACGGAATAGTAAGTAAAATGTACGTCGCTATTCAGTCGCTATACTGTAATATAATATTTTCCAGAACCTTAACGACGGAAACTACAGTCGCTATTCCGTCGGTAGCCTGCAAAGTAAATTTTCCAGGCATATAGCGACAGAAAAATCATCGCTGTTCCGTCACTAGCCTGCAATGTTCCAGGTTTTCTGTCGCTGTTTTGTCACCATTCCGTCGCTAAATACAATATTGCATGTCAGTATTTGTGTTTCCTGCACTCCACATCCCTATCGATAGTTACACACACAATATACAGTCATATAAACAGTTTTCAAATACAATATCAGTATTCGTGTTTCCAGCAGTCCTTATTCCTGTCGACAGTTTTACAGTAGGCACACGTATCAGTATTTGTATTTCCTGCAAATTCTCAGTTTCATGCACACATATCCCAAATGTTTTAGTACAACACATACACACATATCCAAAATTAGCTTCATACACACATACAAATAATGTTTTAATATAAGAAATATTAATACACATATCTAAAATGTTTTAATAAAAGAAAGTACTGGTATAGTAAATCTAGGTCGTCGGACGTGATAGAAACCTCTCGGCGGGCATGATGAAGACCACTACCAAAATAAGTCATATCAGCGACGTATTTAGCAACTCCAAGATAGAACGTCGCTAATTTTTGGGGGTTTAGCGACGTTTCACTAAAACGTCGCAGTTAGTCGCCAACAGCGACTAATAGCGACGTCTAGCGACTACTGTTTGTTAAATGGGAACCTGCGTCGCAAGTTCGTCGGTACACGTCGCTGGTATAGCGACGTGTAGCGACGCAATTTAAGCGGCGTTGCCATTTATTAAATATCAGCGACGTTTAGCGACGTCCTTTTCGGACGTCGCTAAATGTTTCATATAGGCTGCGAGGGTTTCCGTTTCGATCATTCACAAATTTCCCTCCTAATTTTTCGCGCGCTCCTTCTCCGCGACACTTCTTCTCCGCGGCGCTCCTCCGGCGATTTCCCTCCTCCGGCCTCCTCCTCCGCGGCGCTCCTCCGATGATCTCCCTCCTCCGGCCTCCTCCTCCTCCTTAGGTAGCTCCCCCATCTCTCTTTCTCTCTCTCTCACACACACACACACACACTCTCCCCTGTCTTCGCTTCCCAGTTTTTTTTCGTCTTCTAGCTCTCTCTCTCGCTTCTAGTTCGTATCCACGAGAGCGTGGACTCGCGGCACGAGCAGCAGTATGACACCTATTTTGTTGGCTTGGAAACGTTGTGTCCTACTGTGTGGACACGAGACTCACAGTGTGACACCTATATACTGATACTGGGAGTTTTTTGGGCATATCAACTGTCAATTTGATGTTTTGCTTGGATTCGAATTCCAATCTTGGATTCGAGCCCTATTTACTGATACTGGGAGTTTTTGGGCATTTTCAGGGTTTTGAAATGATGAATAAATTGACTAATAATTATTATCGACTTGTTGAATTCCAAATCGGAGATCCTTTAAGTACCTGTTTCAAGTCCAACTTGTCCACAGTGATCGATATTCTATAAATTTCAGCTATGTCACGAAGGATGGATACTAATCCTGTGAATGAGTTTTCTCCTAAGTATTCTCGACAGTTGAGTATGATTTAGCTCACTGACATTACTGAAATATGGAATGATTAGTGTAGGGTATGTTGGTCAGGTTTTGGCAGAGTTGGGATATGATAGTATGTATGTTACAATTAACAAGGAATGCTGTTGACACCAAATATTGCACGACTGGTTACTTGAGTAACCTAGAATGTTTTACCTACTGAAACAAATGGTTTGGGCAAGGGTGTGTATAGGTTTGTCACCAGATGGTATGAGATTTTGCCTGCCATGTTCTGAACAGCAGTCCAGGCTGCCTGCTTAGTTGAAAGTCTTAATTAGACTTTCTGTTCAGTACCATTCGACTGAATTAAGTTGACCTGAATACCATATTTTAAATCCTAAATCTAAGTCTGCCTGCTGTTCAATTCATGACAGGTTATCTTATTAACAGTAATTGCCTTCCTTTTTAATATGTGTGAAACCTAGAGGCAGGATAAATCTAGTACAAATTAGGGACTGTCATGTTTAGGCAGTTGGTACCAGTGTTTAAGACTAGTTTGATTTGTTTAATTTATGTTAAAGGCAGATAGGTGGGTCCTGTATGAGAGACTGGATACCTAGGTATGATGGCTTGGCTAGTTCATGATACCTACAGGAAATTTGTCTATTGATATGGACTTAAATAAATTCCTATTGGGAAATGATATTGGAATAAGGATTAACCTGAGGATAGGCTTAACTGAACAGTGATATCAGTTAGCAACTGTTTTCTGAGTTTGAATGTCAAACATTTTGGGAAAATGGTGAGATACACCAAGTCAGACACTGTCCCTACAGCCATTTGACTTGCGAGATAGAAATCTATGTACGACATTTGCTATAAGGACTTTGCATTAATCTACGGTACGACATCGTGATCAGGACATAGTCCCTGCAGCCATTCGACTGGCGAGATAGAAACTATGTAGCCATAGATAAAGTTGACTGTCCTCCGACCCCCATTCCTCGGCAATGATGATATGACAACCTATCACTACATCTTTTAGTAGTAGATAATGTCTTAGTATTACATTTTGTGTGTTCATCTTATTGATTCTGTTACATCCTTCAGATACTATATTCGGTAAGAACATATACTACAGCATATGTGCAGAACATAGATGATTCACACTAATGTATGCTAGAATAAATTTTGGGTTGTGTTCTGAGCCATCCGTTCTCACACTTGACAAAAAATCGAATATAACCTTTTTATCTGCCATTCGACTGGCGAGACAGAAATCTATGTACGACATTTGCTATAAGAAATTTACATTAATCTACGGTACGACATCGTGATCAGGACATAGTCCCTGCAGCCATTCGACTGGCGACGCAGAAACTATGTAGCCGTAGATAAAGTTGACTGTCCTCTGACCCCTATCACTCGGCAATGATGATACGACAACCTATCACTACATCTTTTAGTAGTAGATAATGTCTTAGTATTACATTATGTGGGTTTATCTTGATTCTGTTACATCCTTCAGATACTAGATTCGATAAGAACATATACTACACCATATGTACAGAACATAGATGATTCAAACTAATGTATGCTAGAATGAATTTTGGGTTATTTTTTGAGCCATTCGTCCCCACACTTGGCAATTATACATGTAAAATATATCGTTGAAGAACATAAAACTTGTGGTCGTACAATCGTCACTTTCGTGCGTCAGTTCATGTCGGTCTTCACTTTCTGCAGTAATTATCTTAAAATGGATATGAATTACTATCTGCGGAACCGTTTGTGGATGTACCATCGTCATTCTGATGAATTATTATCTGTATCAATCTTTGCAGAATTATCTTAAAATAGATATGAATTACTATATGCAGAACCATTTGTGGATGTACAATCATCATCCTGATGACATGTGCGGTGTACGGGATAAATTTATACAGGGTATGTAACAGTTCCTACAGTTTGCCAAGGCGTTCCCTCAGTACATGGACCGTACAAAAATTAAGTGTCCATGTGTGAGATGTCGCAACTTAAAATATCATTCGGAAGTGGATGTGACATATCATTTGTATTCGAGGGGTTTTATGCCAAATTATTATCAGTGGACCGCACACGAAGAACTTGTGCCTTTAGCCTCTGAGCCGGAGCCTTATGTGGAGCCTTATGTAGATGTCCACGAGCATGCTGATTACGACCAAGGGTGGACGAACATAGTTTTCGATGCTGCGGGGCTTAGTTTTGATCCGAACAATCAATATGCAGCTGAGGAGGCACCGAATGCCGATGCTGCAAAGTTCATGGAGTTGCTGGAGAATGCAAGGACTCCTTTATATCCTGGTTGTGATGACCATTCACCGTTCGAGGTGATTACAAGATTGTTGAGCATAAAACTAGATTTTAACATGTCTCAAGAATGCTACAACCGAATCTTGGAGTTAATTAAAGATAGATTGCCGGAGGGTGGCAAGTTACCTAAAGACTTCTACCGATCCAAGAGAATGGTGAGATCGCTCTGGATGGGGTATGAAAAAATTGATGCATATCGTAACGGATGCATATTGTACTATAAGGACGACAAGGATGAAGATGCCTGCAGATTTTGTGGTGCCGATCGCTTCAAGGCAACTAGTATAACAAGGACTTCTGGTGCACGCAAGCCAACAGATTCGATGCACTATTTGCCTTTGACGCCGCGGTTGCAGAGGTTGTTTATTGCAAAGGAGACAACTGATAATATGAGTTGGCACAAGCGAAAACAAATAGATGGAGTACTGGATCATCCATCGGACGGGGAAGCATGGAAGCACTTTGATCGAGTGTATCCCAATTTTGCTTCGGAGCTGCGTAATGTCAGATTGGGGCTTTTCTCCGACGATTTTACCCCATTTGGACTTTCGGGCTCACAATATTCTTGTTGGCCTGTGATTGTTACTCCGTACAACTTGCCGCCTTGGATGTGTATGAAGACTCCTTACATGTTCCTAACTATTATTATTCCAGGTCCGAAGAACCCGAAGAGGAACATCGATGTGTACTTACAGCCCTTGGTAGATGAGCTGAATCCGTTGTGGGAAGTAGGTGCAACCACATATGATGTTTCCAGAAAGCAGAACTTTCAGATGAGGGCCGCACTAATATGGACCATCAATGATTTCCCGGCCTATGGAATGTTATCGGGTTGGAGCACCCATGGTCGTCTCGCATGTCCGTATTGCATGGATCGCATTAAGGCTTTTCATTTGAAACACGGAGGAAAACCGTGCTTCTTTGATTGTCATTGACAGTTCCTGCCAAAGGATAATCCGTACCGGAGAAAAATGAATGCTTTTCGTGCTGGCATGGTAGAAAAGTCCAGTCCACCACCACGGTGGTTCAGGGACACGATATGGAAGGAAGTTAAAGAATTGTCAAGTGCTATTGAAGAGCCTACAGCGGGGTACAAGTGTGATGGATTTGGCCGCGCTTACAACTGGATGAAGAGGAGTATATTCTGGGACCTACCATATTGGAGTGACCATCTGCTCAGACATAACCTGGATGTCATACATATCGAGAAGAATGTATTTGACAATATAATAAATACTGTGATGGACGTAAAGGGGAAGACGAAAGACAATCCCAAGGCCAGGTTGGACTTAGAAGAAATGTGCAGACGTCCAGAGTTGCATTTGATAAAGGAAGGCAGTGGGAAGTATAAGCAGCCCAGGGCCATTTTCTCACTGGACAAGGAGGACAAAGGTAAACTTTGTAGGTGGATCCAGGGCCTAAAATTTCCATACGGGTACGTATCGAATTTGAGAAGATGTGTTGACCCGAATGAGAACAAACTACAGGGTATGAAGAGCCACGACTGTCACGTTTTTATGGAGAGGTTAATCCCGATTGCATTTCGAGAATTCTTACCTCAGGTCGTTTGGGATCCACTGATAGAGCTTAGCATATTCTTCAGAGATCTTTGTTCTACTAAGTTACTCGTCGATAGGCTTGAAAAGCAGGAGAAGGACATTACAGTAACATTATGTAAGCTTGAGAGGGTGTTTCCTCCTGGATTCTTCGACTCTATGGAGCATTTGCCAATTCATCTTTCATATGAGGCACGTATTGGTGGGCCCGTCGGTTATCGGTGGATGTACCCGTTCGAGCGCCATCTAAACCACCTGAAGAGGAATGTAAAAAATAAGGCACGGGTCGAGGGTTCTATTTGTGAAGCCTATGTCCTTGAGGAGATTACAAACTTTTGTTCAATGTATTTTAAGCCTCATATTGCTACAAATAGAAAAAGAGCTCCGAGGAACGATGATGGAGATATAGAATATAATGATGCATTATTGAAAGTCTTCAATGCTCTTGGAAAGCCTTCTGGAAAACTAAAAAAGAGATATTTAAATGATGAGGAACTAGAGGCTGCCCAGTTATATATATTACTCAACTGCGAGGAGGATGAAGTAGAAAAGCTAGAGTGGTAAGTGAAAATCTTCAACGTTCAAGTCATCTATTTGTTGATTACGTTATTATAATTTAACGAGTATATCCTGATATTTATTGGTTTTCAACAAATTTAATGATGAGGTGAGGTCAAGTAGACCATACATTGTAGATGAAGAAGTAGAAAAAGAAATAAGACTTCATTTCCCGTCTTGGTTGACTGCATATGTACGTAAGAAGCAAGTTAGAATCTTCCTCCATTCACAAATGCACAAGAAATAACTTAACATTGAACTTAATTTTGTATCTTCTCGTGTTTAGGTCGATCGTCCAGACGTCATCCTTGAGAATGAATCTATTAGAACTCTTGCCAAGGGACCAATTTATGCCATCAAAATATGGCCAAGTTATTGCATGAATGGGTTTAAGTTCAAGTCAACAAATGCTCCCATCAGAGATAGCTTCCTGGATTTTGATTTCACAAAAAACAGTTGCTTGTGTATCAAATATACAAACTACAAAGATGTTACTCCAGGCAATGATTTCTATGGCGTCTTACGGGAGATCGTAGAATTGACGTACACCTATGGCATAGAGCCTGCCAAGATCGTGTTGTTCAAAGTTGATTGGTTCGATCCCATACAAGATCAAGGATGGAAAATTGACAAGCATGGTCTTGTGGATATTAACTACCGTCGTCGATACCAAGGATACGAACCATTTATCCTAGCAAGTCAAGCTCAACTCGTATATTTTACAACATATCATAGACGAAGAACAACGAGGTACGACTGGTGGACAGTATGCAAGACTAAAGCTAGAAATACCTACGATGTTGACGAAGTGGCTTATCAGGAGGATGAGCTGCTTCTTGTACCAAATACAGTTGATGTCGACTCAGCAGAAGTTCTCCATTCAATATCTACTTGTGTAGAAGAGGTACAAGTATCCGAAGGGAAAGATGAAGGAGATGCTAGTGACGATGAGGAGGAAAAGGAAGAGCATGAGAAGGAGGAGGAGGAGGCAAACGAAGAAGATGAATTTTCAGAGGATGATTGAGAAACTATGATTTTGATGTATTCATATTTCTGTAATCTTAAATTATGAACTATGATCATTTCTATTAGTATTCAGATTTTTGAAAACTTAAATTATAACTCCAATGTATGCAGATATTTCTAAACTGTCATTGTATTTATTTATATTTTTAATCATATGTTATTATCAGTATGGCAGGACGACGCGGAGGCACCTCAGGACGACGCGGAGATAGGTCAGGACGAGCCGTGTCCATAGGTGGGCAGAGAGCTCCGTTACCAGAGGATGGCTCCGGACCATCGTCTGACCAGAGCACTCCATTGTACCATACGGTCGCAGGTCCAGGTGGTAGTACACCTGCGACGAGCAGTTCCAGGCTTGCTGATCATACTCCTTCCCCTAGCCTTCCTACCGCTGACAGCAGCATGGCGGATGGGGAGCAGGTGGAGGAGGGTAGTCCCTACTCCCGCCCGGGCAGATCCATACCAGAGCGACCCTCCATTCGTACCTCAAGACGAGACGAGGATGGAGATTTGGGCCGACGGTCCTACGAAGTAAGTTAAATGAATATATATATATATATATTTTATGCATGTCTGTATATATATATATATATATATATATATATATATATATATATATATATATATATATATATATATATATATATACACAGACATGCATAAAATATATATATGTATATATATATATATATATATATATATACATATATATATTTTATGCATGTCTGTATATATATATATATATATATATATATATATATATATATATATATATATATATATACAGACATGCATAAAATATATATATGTATATATATATATATATATATATATATATATATATATATATATATATATATATATAAAAATATATATATATATATATATATATATACGTTGGTTATCGTTGTATACAGATATCGTCCCTTGTCGGTACGAAGAGCGTTGGGCTCCTTTCTAAGGTCCAACTATGGGGGTCTGTGGATCAACTACTCGGATGCCTCGAAAGAGAGGAAGGCATTCTGGTTTGCCCACTTCAAGGTAACTAAAGATAGTTAATTTAGTATGATTAATATAATTTTAAGCATTTTTTAGAACTTATTATTTTAATTTGTAATTTTTGTAGAGGACTTATTTTTATCCACCACACCGGGCCGAGCAGATTGTGAGGCAGTTTCCTGTCGTCGCCGTCAAGTTGATCCGTGATGTAATTGACGATCAGAAAGCTCGTCAGCGCTCCAGAAAGTCGATTGCTGGTTGGATCACGCTTGACCAGTGGACCATGATGAGGGCTCAATTTGAGGAGCCCCGGTACAGAGAGCGGTCGGAGAAGGCGAAGACGGTTAGGACGAGGGCCGAAAAGTGGTGTGGTGGATCGATTCCTGTGACGGAGCATTTTCGTCGTCTGGTATGTAATTTATTGCAATATATAAGATATTATTGATAGTAGGAGTATATAATTTTTTATTTTACTAAAGAATAAAATATAACAAACACGCAGGTATAGAGGGGTGAGGACGCAAACATGGTGACCGTCTTCCTGGCCACCCATCGAAAGGACGGGAAGCTCATCGACGACCGGGCTACTCAGAGCTATGTAAGTACTAATTTAGATTTCGTTAATTTTTAACACAACTTGAAGAATATACAGATAACCATATAGTTAATAATAATTAAATACTTTAGACGTTTATTAGGCTAATTTAGGTAAGTACTGATTTATAGAGATGTACAATAATTTTTAGGACGAGTTTGTTTGGCTACGTGAGCGTGCGAGTGCTAGTGCACCGGCAGAGGAAGGGGTTGGTACATCGTAGCCCTCTCCACCTCAGTCGGAGGACGAGCTCTGGAAGACCGCCGTTTGTGGTCTTCATAGAGGTACATACTACGGTACGGGGTCTTACGGCACATTTGTTGCGACGCAGGCATCCAGGGCTCCCTCTGCCAGTGCACATTCACAGCCGTCATAGGCCGAGTCGTCCCGAGTCGAGGGTACCATTGCCCGCTAGATTGCTGAGCTGCACGACGATATGCTAAGGAGGATTTCTGAACAGCCAGGGTCTCAGGCGCAAGGGGACACTGCGTCGGTCACCGCACGCTTTGACGAGCTCTAGCGCACCGTGAGGAACGTACAGGGGACGCAGGAGTCCATTTACGACACCGTTACTAGGATAGCGGCTTGTATGGAGCAATTCAGCGCCAGACTGCTAGCCCTAGAGGAGACGCAGATGCACCCATCTTCAGCGGTTACACTGCCTCCTTCTCCAATAGTTACACTGCCTCCTTCTACAGCGGTTGTATTGCCTCATCCTTCATCGTCGTCGATGGTTCTTACACCGGAGCAGTATGCTAACCTTCTTTCTAGGAGCGGTGATGCTCCTCCTGATCAGCCTTAGTCGACATATATATATATATTGTTGTGTGATGGCCCATTGTTGGGTCTTTTATGTGTTTATACATACATTATTCTTATGTGGAGCATTATGTTTGACATTGTTGTTACAATTTTTCATGTATCTGTGTTGATTGATGAGATTGTGTTTCAAACGTGTTCGTGATTGTGTATCTGTGTTGTTTGATACTTTGTGTTCGTAATACACACTGTCGCTGTTTGATACTTTGTGTTCGTGATACACACTGTCGCTGTTTGATACGCATTTGTGTTCGTGATTGTGTATCTGTGTTGTTTGATACTTTGTGTATCTGCTGCAAATGCTGTAGGTACTGCTGCAAATGCTGTTTTTTTTTATTTTTTTTTCCAAAATTAGCGACGTTCAGCGACGTCCAGCGACGAAAGTTAACGTCGCTAAGTAAGTATCGGAACGTCGCTAACTATGATGAACACCGTCGCTGATCGTCACTAAACGTCGCTACGTACGACATCGCTAAACGTCGCTATGTGTCGGTACTATAGCGACATAAAAACGTCACAGAACGTCGCCATTTGGCTCTCAAGCCAGGTCAGCAGCGATGCATGTAAAGTCGCTGAACGTCGCTAGGTGACGTCGATAACTACAGTCGTTTTACGTCGCTGGTAGTCGCTGAATTAGCGACGTGTATACGTCGCTAAGTGTCGTCGCAATAACGACGTATTGCGACATCGTGTTGTTTAACGACTAGGTTAATCGCGACAACGTCCAAACGTCATTAAATACATCGCTAATTGAAATTAGTGACGTATTTTTCCTATTTAGCGATGTCCTGGGGCGTCGCTGATTTGACAGATTTTAGTAGTGGACCTCTTGGCAGACTTAATGAAGATCCAAGCTGCAAACGTGAACGTCGACCTCTCGGCTCCATAGAAAAATCTGAAAGAAATAATAAGTGATGATGTGTTAAAAATAAAAACTACTGTCATGTCATTATACTAATAGAACTCGTATATTAAATTAAAACGTACGTACTAGTCTGATTCATCTTCCCAAGAGTCTTCTGAATCATCGCTTGATTCCGAAGTGTCTTCTTCTGCTTCTTCATTTTCACTATCATTATGATCTTCATCTTCATCTTCCAATACTTCTTCCTCAACATCTTCCAATTCTTCATCAACGTTAACCTCCATAACGTCATCTACCACAACCTCCATATCTTCTAAATCCTCTTCCTCAACACCAGCCACACTTATATATGTTGGTTGAGGCTTGACCGCCTCTTCCTCTTGGTAGGCTACATCCCCAACATTATATGTATTTCTTGCTTTGGTTTTGCACACAGCCAACCAATCTAGGGTACTGCACCGTCGGCTAGGATAACTCGTATAGTACATTTGAACGGTTTGACTAGCCAACACAAATGGTTCAAAATCTCCATATATTTTTCCATGTTTTATATCAACAAAGCCAAATTGTTTGTCAATCTTCCATCCTTGCTTGGGTGTTGTGTTGAACCAACGACATTTAAAAAGCACAATCTTTGTATCAACAGAATATTCAATCTCTACGATATCTCTTAGAACACTGTAGTAGTCGAATTCGGAATCGGAATCGTAGACTGAGGCTCTCACAGAAACTCCCAAATTTTTGGTATAATTAGCCTCCTCATCGACAAATGAATAATTGATAGGCTTAACAGTAGTTCTAAAGTTAAAGCCATTGATTGTATATCCGCTCCAACACTTCGCCTTCTTGCTCGGTCCAATAGTAATTGCTCTTAGCACATTGTTCTACAACTGTGTACCAGGACGGAAGACCTAGTGTGGGTAGTATCAGAAAAGTAATTAGACAAAGTGTGGGTAGTAACATATCGAATTTAGAATGGCTAATGATTATAATCCTTACATAATTTTGGAACCACGACGGAAACTTCATATCAACCTCTCTAGCAAGATCATCATCATCAATATCAGGTCTTTCCATTCTAATCTCAGCTCTAAAAGTAATGTAATAATAGGGAGAAACGTTAGCACACTTCTAAACATCGAATTTAGAATGACTAAATGGTGTCGCTTACTTTTTAATATCTTCCATCTCTTGGATACCGCTATTGAGGCATATATACCGATGTGCGGCTTCAAACTCATCGTCATCCAACCACCGTAATTTAGTCGCACTTGTCAGCTTGCCCCCCACATTGAAGATTGTACGGATCCCTTCGTTTGGTGCATTGATATCACCTTCATCATTCCTCGACACTCTATTCCGATTTGTTCGGATATGAGTATCGAAGTAGATCGAACAGAAGTTAGAAACCTCCTCAATGATGTACGCTTCACATATTAAAGCTTCTACATGAGCCTTATTGCCCACTTTCTTCTTCAGGTGACCTAAATATCTATAAGAAATATATTGAATATTAGAATTATTTAAATAAAAAATTACAAATTAGAAGATTATTTTATACCTCTCAAATGGGTACATCCATCGATAATGGATGGGAGCACCGACACATGCTTCGTATGCAAGATGAATCGACAAATGTTCTATACTATCAAAGAAGCCGGAAGGGAACATCCTTTCTAACTTGTACAACATTACTACAGCTTTCTCCTCAAGTTCTAGCATATGTTGTACCGTCAACTTACTTGAACACAAATCTCTAAAGAAGATAGATAACTCGGCCAGTGGAGTCCACAGATGAGAAGGTAGCATCTTTCTAAAAGCGATAGGAAGTAATCGCTCCATGAAAATGTGACAATCATGACTCTTCATCCCTAACAACCTGCATTCGTTGAGATCGACACATCTCGCCAGATTCGATACGTAACCGTCAGGAAATCTCAACTTTGAAATCCATTTACATATTATCAGTTTATCATCTCTACTCAATGTAAATGGTGCTGGAGGCTTCACCCAGTTACCATTGGACCTTTGCGATAGATGCAACTCTGGACGCTTGCAAATAATTTCTAAGTCCTTCCTTGCTTTAATATTGTCTTTCGTTTTTCCTTTAATGTCCATCACAGCATTAAATATGTTGTCAAATATTTTTTTTTCAATATGCATGACATCAAGATTGTTTCTTCTGAGATTGTCTGGCCAATAAGGCAAACCCCAAAAGATACTCCGTTTTGTCCAATTGTGATGTTGTCCGAAGCCTTCAATGTGATGGCCCGATCCCGGATTTTCTATGACAGTCGGTAAATCTCAAACCTCTTCCCAAACTACATCTCCCGTTAATCTCAACGGGAGAAGAGATACTTCCCGTTTACCAGTCCTGAAGTCATCTCTGTTCCTTCTCCACGAATGTGACGAAGGAAGAAACTAGCGGTGGCAATCAAAAAAATACGCCTTTCCTCCATTCTGAAAGCAGAATGCCTTACTCTTTCCCATACATATCGGACATGACATAATACCATGAGTACTCCACCCCGATAACATCCCGTAAGCTGGAAAATCGTTGATGGTCCACATGAGCATCGCCCTCATCTGAAAGTTCTGCTCCATCGATATAAAACGTCTGGACGCCAAACTGGCATAATTGTTTCAACTTGTCCACCAATGGTTGCAAGTAGATATCGATGTTCTTCTTTAGATTTTTTGGACCGGACATGATAAGTGTGAGGAATATGTAAGGAGTTTTCAGGCACATCCACGGTGGTAGATTGTACGGGGTCAAAATCACCGGCCAACAAGAGTATTGCGTCCCTGACTGTCCGAATGGAGTGAATCCATCAGAACATAAAGCCAATCGAACATTCCTAGGCTCCGCAGCAAAATCAGGATGACACCAATCAAAATGCTTCCATGCTTCTCCATCGACAGGATGAGATAATTCTCCTTCATCCATCTTCCATTCTTTGTTATGTCATGTCATGTGTTGTGCAGTATTTGCAGACATATACATCCTCTACAGCCTTTTTGTGATTGGCAAGAACTGTATGTACTTGTACGCGCGCATCCATGTTTGGGCAATTGATTTTCCTTTTCCCGGATTGGCTTGTACCGGTCCTCGTCACAGAAAATGCATTTGTCTTTATCACTGTTCTCCTTGTAGTATAGCATGCAACCATTTTGACAGCAGTCTATCTTCTGGTAGCCCAATCTGAGTTTTCGTATCATCATCTTCAACTTGTAGAAGCTTTCAGGCAAATTATTTGATCCTTTTGGCAGCAACTCTCTTACAAGCTGAATTATCCGGTCATAGCATTCTTGCGGTAAGTTAAAATAAGATTTAAGGTTCAACAGCCGCATCACCACCGACAATACCGAATGAGAATCACATCCCGGATATAATGGAGTATCAGCATGCTTGAACATATCGTAGAACTCCTTTGCATTAGGATTCAGATCCTCACGTGCCACAGCAAAATCTAATACCATCTCACGTGCCAAGTTTGTTGGTTGCCGATATTCAAAATGATCTCCGAGAGTAGAATCTCTCACTTCGGTATTGAAGAAGGACTGAGATTACGAAGCCGGAGATTCTCTTTGATTAATCCACACATTGTAGTTCGACATGAAACCCTTCTTGTAAAGGTGCTCTCTCACGAGTGACACCTCTCTAAATGGTATATTCTTACATTTGACACAATAGCACTTTATGCGCCTTTCGTCCATGAAATCGGCATGGCTACTTGCATATATGAGAAATTGCTCGACGCCCGCCTTGAAATCGTCCGTCAAGCCAATCATACTCTCATGTTGCCGATTGTACATCCACAAACGGTCAAGTAAGTATCGACTCATTGTTCTAATCCACGTGAATGATTCTGCACCAAGAATTAAGATGCTATATATCACTTGGTATCATAAAACAAACCTAGTATAACTTGGTATGACGTACCCCTCACGTACATTCACTCATAAAACAAACCTAGTATAATTAGGTATCACGTTGATACTCAAGTATATATCGCATTGATCAATCAATTACCTTAGTAATCTAAAACTACTACACCTATTTATTTCATGTCCGTGTCCCGTCAAATTTCTAAAACTATTATACCGATAAATTTCTATTTATCTACTATACCCACTACTATACCGATAAATTTTAAACACGAAATTAAAATTGAAAACCTAGAACATGTTGAGAAAACACAAACAAAGCATAAATAAAAGTAAATGCAAATTAGGGTTTAGGGTTTCGGACCTTGAAGAGGTTGGTCACGGAGAGGATCTCGAAGAAGGGGGGACGTCGGAGGGGGGGCGCCGGAGGGGGTGGTCGCCGGAGGGGGCACGACGAAGGAGGAGAAGAGGGAGGGTGTACGGGGTTTCGAAGGAGGAGAAGAGGGGGGACGAAGTGGGGAAGCACGCCAGAGGGAGGTGGTCGTCGGAGGTGGGGGCTCGACGGAGCAGGAGAAGAGGGGGTGGTTAGGGGGTTCGATCGGATGAGAAGAAGAGGGAGGGGGCCGCCGGAGAGGGGTCGCCGGAGAGGGGTCGCCGGAGGGGGCCGCAGTCGGGGGGGTGGGGGGTGATCGCCGGTCGGGGGGGGGAGAGAGTGGAGGAGACAGAAGGATTTTAAGAGTGAGAGAGATTGGAAAATTTTCGAAATGTAAGTAACTTTCAAATTTTTACAGCAAATTAGCGACGTAAATTTTCCGTCGCTACATGGAAATGTCACTAAGTAGTCGCTCGTTAGTCGCTACCTTTATGAAAAAAATTTAGAATAAAAATTAATCCTTCCGTTTCGACATTTACAGCAGCTTAGCGACGTATATATCTGTCGCTAATCAGTCGGTTGACATATTCCGTCGCTAAATAGTCGCTGATCCGTCGCTAAACTTATAAAAAATTTAAGTAAAAAAATTCGTCATCTGTAAGTCGTTTGTCGGTCGCTAATTGTCGACTGATTACGCTGTCGCTAATTTTCAGTCGCTATTTGCCTGTATTTTGCTAGTGAGCTTAATTTATCAAATTCCAAAAATAGAAACCAATTCCCATACTCAATCCTAACCATTGGTTTATCCTTCATCAATCCACCACATATTCCCGCATGACACACACTCCCACACCCTCTCCTAGGTAGCCGACCCTAAAATCCCCACAACTCACTCTCTCCCTCTCCACTTTTCAATCACTCACAGCCATCAACCCCTCCTTGATACCACACATCACCCTCACTCTCCTTCATGCAAACGTAAAAAAAACCTCCTAATCGACCACAGCAACAACATCTTCCCCCATGGCCGACGGCTAGCTCAACACCACATCACCCTCTCTATTTCTTCACTTCATTCCTTCATCATCATCTTCACTACATCATCATTTCTCTTCATACTCCCCACACTCCAACTCCCTCCTTATTCACATTTTTTTTTATTTTTCCATCCCTTCTTGAGTTGCCACTGCAACTGCAACTGTTGTTCGAGCCTCCCCGTAGACAGTAGTGGTGTGCTCGTCCAGCTACCGCACATGGCGATCGATGTCGTGTGTCGTACAGCTGCACATCCACACTCCTCCTGTGGCTGCTGCTGCCATTTTATGATGCGGCTGCTATTGCTACTAAATGACGCTGGTGCAGCAACCCTGGTAATGACCACATCCCCATGTACACTCAGGCTAGCCACCCATGCTCGTGTCGTCGGCCAGGCACGGCTGTCGTGGCATCCGCGTGCAAAGTGTGGCCACCTGTGAGCACGTGCGCATGCGCGTGCAGGAGCCGCACCAGGGCGGCACGACTATCACGCCCCGATTCCAAAGAATCGATAGTCGTCCCCTGGGCGTGATGCCGTACGAACCTAAGTTGCAATCGCACAAGGCATAGTCATAAGGTTATCCGAAACACAACATCAAATAGAGTGCACAAAAAAATTGAATACATTGAAATGAGAGAAACTGTTGTTTTTATTGATAATAAAACTTTATTTATAAGACTCCATTACAATCACTGCCGCACGGGCTACAACATGACTCGATTAAAAAATGAACACTGCTGAGATAGTCGTTCCATACATTACATCTCCCTTTACAAACAAAATATTCCCAAGGACCTGGAATCGTGGGGAGTCGAGATGCCATTTCTTCTGGACTGAATGTGGAGTCTTTAAAAGGATTCAAAATAAGCATTCAACACACGGATGAGGCTTCAATGGACTTGCGTCGCCTTGAGCTAAGTGGCACGCCCTTCTTAGTTTGGGGTACCTATTTGGAGAGCGAGGATCAGTACATTACACTTTGTACTGGTGCGTGGCAAGTTAAGTTTCATGCTCTGATTTGGTTGAAGAGTTTATATGACTTAGTTGTGGATATTTCTAACCATCCTAATGAATTTTAGAGAAGCATATGACAAGCATAATGTAAATTACGTTAGAACTTACCCACGGCAGAGTGTTACATACAAAGTAAGACTTACCATTTTCTTTTATGTCAATCGTTATCGCTAGTATATCAAGTACAATTTATGTGATTGGTCACAGACATCACAAGCCATCTTGGACTTATAGCTTTATTAGTCGGGGTCCTTTCAACGCAAGTAGCGAGTCCCGTTGTAAGTCCCCGCCTAACTCGTGCTATTATCCAGTACAGCTATACCCTATTTTCTCCTAGGTCGAAACGGTCCCGTAGCCCCGGGTTGCTGCTCGAGGAAACTTTTACCTTGTTGACAAGTTGTCCATGACCATGCTAGAACAATTTAGTTACTAAAGCATAGTTTATATTTCTTTGAGAACTTGATCATTTTATTGTGTCCCGCCTTGTCATGGCATCACTTTATTTGAGTCAATCTTTTGTTAACACAGTTCTATAATTTTACAATGTGTTCGTGACTTTATATCTATTATTTTCTTCGTGATAAGGTTATCGATTGAACTAAGAAGTGGGTCAAGAAGAGAAGGGTCAGCCACTCACCTTGAGTTTTCTTGAGGCAAGAGACTTGTTGGCCGTGCTAGACGTCGCCTACGCGATTACCTGAAATCGCACAAGCAACTAATTAGAACACTGTATTACTCTAGGAGTTCGATAAGTAATTGCGAATTCGAAAACGTAAGCCATGAAACCATCGAAAACATTCACAAAAATACATTCAAAAAGCCAAAGCCAAAGAAGCAAGTGCGGCATGAAAAGCAGAGCAACGGGAGGTCTCTCCCGACTCAGCCGCAGAGTCTATCCTCGAGGCACAACCCACTGAATATGGGACTTGGTTCCGAAGAAGCCATTCCATAACAGAGAATGGATCATAATTCAACCGTTCCTATTCGACCAATTCGATCGATCCTGACCTATCGGTCCCGACCGAATCGATAGTGGCAGTGTTCCTTTCTTGTGCACCCTTTGAACGGAGAACGTAGCACGATGTAGGGATGGGGCACTACACCATAACCAACTAAAAAAAGTTTTATCCTCGAAACTTAAGAATAGAACCTACCTTTAAGAGAACAATGAAGGAAATTTCTCCTTCATCTTTGATTCTAGCTTCCAGGTCGATTCCTCGACCGAATGGTTTCTCCAGAGAATAAAGACGAGAGGGATAGCACAGTTTTGAAGCAGTTTATCCTTGCACTCCAAGATTTGTACATGTTCTTCTATATATGATAAGTCTGCCTTCAGATCCAGCTGACCTAAATCTACCACATGGCTCGGATCGTGCACGTACTACCGTAACTGCGAGACGGGGAAGATATTGTGCACATCCGATAGTGCAGGTAGCAAGGCAGCTTGGTAAGCTACTCGGGCGACTCGCTTCAATATCTCGAAGGGACCAACAAATCTCAGGCTCAGCTTCCCTTTCGTGCCGAATTTGGTAACTCCTCGCATGGGCGTCACCTTTAGGAATATATGGTCACCTTCCAAGAACTCGAGGGGACGTCGATGCGTGTCGGCATAGCTCTTTTATCGACTTTGGGCTATCTTCAATCTCTCTCGTATCAGTTTCACTTTTTGTACGGTCTGCTCCACCAGCTATGGGCCAAGTATATGCCGTTCTCCGACTTCATCCCAGCAAATGGACGATCTGCACTTTCGGCCGTATAAAGCTTCATACGGTACCATTTGGATGTTGGACTGGTAGCTGTTATTTTATGCACATTTGGCTAACGGTAGATGAACATCCCAGCTTAACTTCAAGTCGATCGCACATAGTCCTAACATGTCTTCGAGAATCTGGTTTACCCACTCCGTTTGGCCGTCGGTCTGAGGATGATAAGCTGAGCTAAACTTCAATTTGGTCCCCAATGATGAGTGAAGGCTTCACCAGAAGCGTGACATAAATCGTCCATCCCGATCCCAGATGATAGATACTGGGACCCCGTGCTGCCGAACTATTCTGTCAAGATATATCTGAGCAAGGCGGTAGATGCTCCAAGTGACTTTAATGGCAATGAAGTACGCTAACTTGGTTAATCGATCGATGATGACCCAGACGTGTAAGCCCACTTTCCAAATTTTTAAATTTTATTTGTTTATGATTAATTTTATGGCCATTGTGAGTCATGCCAAAGCTTGTAGGTGGACTATGACCATATTAAGGTCATATGACCTCTAGATAGCTTATATATGTATTATTTAGCTATTTTATATTTTTCTACAATTTTTGGATATTTTTAGGTATTTAATATTTAAGGTTTTATTATTTTTAAGGACTTTCAGGATTTACTGTCAGGTCATACGGGCGTATTTCTGGACCAAATATTTTTATTTGAGCTCTAAATGACTAAAAATATTTTCTAGAATATTTTAGAATTTTTTTGGATTTTTTAGAATTTTTGAGAATTTTTATATAATTAAAACATATAGAATTTATACTTTATAGGTTTTTGGAATTTACTGCGAGGTCACACGATAATATTTTGTGTTAAAATATTATATTTATATTCTAGACACTTAGAAATATTTTCTAGAATTTTCTAGAATTTTTTTGGATTTTGTTTGCAATTTATTTTGATTTATTTGGACTTAAAATAATTTTTAAATAAAATTTTGAATTAAATAAATAATTACCCAACAATCCAAACGGGGGGGCCCACCTGTCGGCGCCCGCTACAGTAACCGCCTCTCTCTCTCCTATATATATGCATGTATATTCACAAACCCTAATAAAATTTCAGCCGCCTTTTGTGGGAGAACTCATCTAGGGTTTCCGACTTCCCGAAGCGATTCCCGCCAACCCCGACGTGCTTTTTGCTATTTTTTTGTTGATTCATATCGAGATAAGCTTTCTGAATATGTAATTTATTTTTGTATATATTATTCCTAAATTTCTGGAAAATTCGTAGAGTGTCGGTTGTCCAAAACTTGACACGTTTCGGTGTGTTTGAGATTTCGGGAGAACCAGAAATCAAAATCATGAACCGTTTGAAGTTTCGGAAAGCTAACACAGATCTCTACGACATATAATTTTTCCAGAAATTATTTTCTTCTTCTAGTATTTTAGTTATTCTGTTGAACTCAGAATTGATCGGTTGATCACCGTTTTGGTCACGATTAGCCATAACGGCGATATCTTTTGGCCAAGTGTGATTTTGCGGCACAGTTGATTCCAGCACACTCATGGCACTAAAATCTACCAAGGTGGATTTTCAAAATCTAGAGTTTACAGCGTTTGACTAAATAGTCAATGGTACGTCTCGATTTGCGTGCCATGGTTTCCAAAATTGGAAACATGACTTTTGATGGCCAAACTTGCACGTTTAGATTATATTCAGATTATTATTAGGTTAAATTAAGTTTTTAAGTGAATTATTCCAAAATTAATTATTATTAGATTAGTAACCCAACTAGCCACTATTTAGAACTAGAAGATTAGAATTGATTTGTGGTTTTCGTGCACGGTTCGTGGTACGATATGTGTTATAGATTGACAGCTTCTAGATCGGTATTTCCCTCATCCTTTACTTGTGGCTACGGTTTGGGCAAGGACTCAGGAAATTACAGTATTGCATTTATGTTTTAGTTCATTATAATATTTTCACTATAGTTTTCTTGTTTGATATCCCGTTGAGTCATTGCTTAATATTCCATTGAGACACGATTGTGACACTGTAGTTATCATATCCTTCTTAGTGTATCATTGACCGTTATCAATTGTTAGAGAGTCAGGACGGGAAATACTCGTTAAATACGTGAACAAACCCAATTACTGTTTTCCATAAATAAATTCACTTTATTTATTTTGTATCTGAGAAAATTACAACTGTAGGAATCCGATCTAGAAGACGATCGCTTTATCCTTTGGACTATGCGAAGAAGAAAAGCTCTCAAAATTTTGACAGTAGATATCAATGTATCTGTACAATGAATGAGAAAAAGAACTCTATTTATAGAGTCAAAACAGTAACTGAAAAGATAACTACCTCACCACTGGTGCATTTGAAAAGTCACGCAGACTCTAAATACACGCAGGGTTAGTGAGTTGTTACTGGACGTGGCCCGTAACTGTTAGACACATGGCATTAGTGCATGGATCGTGTGCAAGTTACTGGGCACGCGAGAGAGAGATCGGTGGCATGGCTGCCACGTACTCCAGTTGAAATGAAATCCACGCTGTCTTGCTGAAGGCAAAAATCCACGCAGTTTCGTTGACGCAGACTCGTTGAAGGCGAAATCCACGCAAGCTTTGAAGAAGAATACTTCAGAATTCACGCAGGCTTTGAGAAGAATAACTCAAAAATCCACGCAAACTTGAGGAAGGAGAAGGTTCAGAATCCACGCAAATCGCCAGCTGTCTTGATTTGGCACGCTTCGTCTGACACAAAATCTCTGACATTGATTATATTTGTCAGCCGCATTAAATGAAGATAAGACCCAAAGTCACGCCAACTTGGTGAAGAGTGAGTCTTGCTAAGGAAGATTTCGAAAATCACGCAAAAGACGGCGATGATCTCTCGAGTTCTGTGCATACGTGGCATACGAGGAGACGTTTCTCGACTGCTGTGTTGTCAGTCATTATGATTCTGACGTATGGCTGAGCTGTCTCTGCGTGACTTCTAAAGGAGATGGCCAGGCAGAACTTAGCGTATCTTTTGTGCTGCTTCTTGGATCACTCTGTGTGACTTGTTCTGATCAACTCAGCATGACTTTCATTTTTGAGGCCTACAAAACCCCCTTCAAAGTTTTCGAAAAATGATAAAATGTTTCGAAATACTTTGAAATAGAGATGATGAAATGAGTTAAAGTCACGCTGAGATGACTCCAAAAATTTTTCGGAAGTCGAAAAGACTTCGAAGTTCTTCGAAAACACCCAAATGAACTTATTAAATGTCATAATGACTCTTCGTTCTCCGAGACTGATTGCATCCAATTTATGGTGGAATATGAACTGTCGACGAGATCTGTTATATAAACAGGAAGAGATTCTCAGTTTTGACATTCACCTCTCGAAAATATGATCCCAAAGGAAGCAGCCGAAGAGGAAGCACGCAAGTTGGGCTTTTGTTCCCATGGTGACCCCACTTTTGGGGGCAAAGAACCCGAACCTGTCGTCATCGAGCTCAAGGATGACTCCACGCAGCTAGCCAAAAATCTCTTGAGCTACTTTGGATTGGATGGCTCGTCTTCTTCTGATGGGCGGAGCCTTATGGAGAAGCGTGAAATGCTAGAGACTCTATTGTATCGCCTGGGAGTTAAGAGCGTAGAGGAGTTAGGCATCAAACTTAGCCGCTCTGGAAAATAGGGCGTAACTTTCTACGCTTTTGTTGTACTTTTTCGTTGTCTTTTTGTAAGGCCATCAGTGCCTGTTTAAAGAATGAAGTACAACTTTTGTGTTTGATCTGCGTGCCTTTTAATGAAGAATATTAATTAGCACACTTTGACTGTTTCCAATGTTGCACGGTCTCCCGAAGTACACGTGACACTCATTCCACAATTTACGAGCGCTATTTATGCGGATCTTTTCCAAGAATAGACCTGCACTTAACCCTTTAAATAGATGGATGAACTCCACGCAAACTCATCTTCCCATTCTTCTTCCTCTCTTCTGAGAATGAATTTTCTATGAGAAGGAAATAGGAAAGCCATGTTGTCTGATGTCAAATCTCTGTGCACGCTACCAGACATGGATCTGTCAATCCTTAGCAGCAAACTCAGTGGTAAGTTCAATATACACGCATCGAAAATTTTTTTTGTTTGCTAAGGACAAATTCATCTTCCTGAAATGAACAAAATACATCTGTCTTTGCTTGGCCAGTTTCTGTTGACTGATTTTTCTTTACTGTTTCTTGCAGAATTTTGGCTGAAAACCTTCTTCAGAACTGGCATTGGTGATGTGGATGCTGTGGAGAATATCCTGCTGACACCAACATCAGGGAGCTCATACGCTTTTGACGCGTACATCAGACAACTCAGAACTCTTCGTAGGATAGAAGGGTCTTCCTTAGATGGTAGGAAGAGCCTTTATACACGAGAGTTGGATGGTGGAGTTAACTCTACTACCAAGAGATTGGGTAGTAGAGTTCCTTTGACGGCAGAACTAGGAATTGTATCCCAAGGTTGGATACATTCCTGTCTGCTTGAGGTGCCGCTGTTCCTCCACGAGCTGTATTGGCAGCAACACGCCGTCGGGCTGCCATACTCTGTGGTTCTCCTCTCGTCTGAGAGAGAAGACCAGAGTTTGATTCCTGCTGATCTGGTCGTGACTGAGACCCAGATAGTCAGGAATTGCAACCAACAACGAACCTGACGGAGAAGGTCCGACGGAGAAGATCCAAAGAAGAAGATAGATCTCTATTAGGTTATCGTTGTGGTGTAAAATAAAAATTCAAGATTTGTAATAGATTTCTATTATGATTTGTAGGAAAGTCTAAGAAAATGTAATAGACTTTTTGTGGTGAAATGAGAATGAAAATGACAATTCTTCTATGCTCAATGATTTGTATTTGTGGATGAATTGTGGACATGATAGATAATAAAATCATCTTTTCTGTTTTTTAGAGTATATGATATTATCAGAGGTTTTATGGACATGATAATATATAGGAACTCGAAAGAAAATAGATTGATTTCTATGCAGAGGTCAAAACATGACAAATGAGTAAACAGATTCGGAATTGATTCAGAGGTTATAAAAACATGATAAATAACGAATCCCCACTTAATGAACTAATAGAAGATTATGAACGGATGAACCGTTAAGAAATGATGAACAGATGAACTGTCGAATGAATGTAATAAATGAACGGACGAACCGTCAAGTATTAATGAACATGTGAAACGTCGGATGAATATGAGAAATGAATGGATGAACTAAGTATCGGGAAAGAATACGTCCCTTCGATCCTTGTAACCATATGCCGTCTATAAATAGAGCATATATTTGAATAGAAGGATCGCATTTTATCCACAATGTCTTCTGAAGAGAACATAAAGAAGGCTGAAGTTGCCCTTGAAGCTACTGAAGGTGTTAAAGAACATCCACCTCCGCAGAAGAAGGAAATGGAAGAAAGCTCGTCTACTCCCAAGCCGCCAAAAGATATCCTGGACTTCCTGGTCGAACCAGGAGAAACCGAAGAAGAAGAAGCAATGAGGCTGGCTGCCTGTCAATTCTTGGTGCGGTCAGGAAAAGATGTATTCAATTCTTTTGCTGATTATGTATGTGGTCCTCGTCCCAAATATGAAAGGGATCATAGTGATCTTCCATGATGATGTACCTTTTTTTTTTCTTGAGGGATTTGTCTCAAATAAACTCCGTTTAAGAAAACTTTGTTTACGATATATCCTTTCCACTTTTATATTTTTGCCTTTATTCATTGATCTTTTAACTCAGAAATCAGAAAGACAAAATATCATTTTCATAAATATGATATTGAGATAGAAAATTCAGAGGTAATGTGGACATGATTTTCTGGATATCAAATTTGTTGAGAAAACGATACAAAGTAGAATACCTATCTCCACTGGGGATAATAGATATCAGAATGATTCTTCGGAAAGAACAATGAAACAGCTGGAGAGTGATGGGAGGACAATTTTGATAGAAATATTAGACGTAGTACTTCTTCAAGAATTTGCCGTTGATGGGCATCATAGTGGCTTTACCATCTAGAGTAGTGAGTTGATAAGCCCCATTAGAAAAGATCTTATTGACAATGAATGGATCTTCCCATTTTGTATCAAACTTGCCCTTACTCATGTGTGTCATAGTCATCGGGCGTCTGACAGTAAGCACAAGTTCTCCTTTCTGAAATATTCGAATTCTGACTTTCTTGTTAAAAGCCCTTGAAATTCTAGCTTGACAGAATTCAATATTCTGTTGAGCAGATAACCGTTTTTCATCCAGAGCCTCCAATTCTTGAAGTTGAAGACGATCATTATTTTCGGCAGTGAGTTCATTAGCGATTGCTATCCTTAAAGAAGGAATTTGAATCTCTAATGGGAGAACAGCCTCAGATCCATATACCAGAGAGAAAGGTGTACACTTAGTAGCATTACGGACTGTAGTACGATAAGTCCACAAGCATTCCCCGAGCTTGTCACTCCAATTACGTTTGTTAGTGGAGACAAACTTCTTTAGGAGTTTGATGATAGTCTTGTTGAAAGCTTCTGCCAATCCGTTAGCTGCTGGATTATATGCGGTAGAAGCAACATTATTGATCCGGTGATCGTCACAGAATCGAGTAAATTTCTGGCTGACGAACTGTGGTCCGTTATCATGAACAATGCGTCGAGGAACACCAAATCTGTAGATGACATGGTGCTTAATAAAGCTGATGACATTAGACGTCTTAACTTCAGATAAAGGAATAGCTTCGGCCCATTTGGAGAAGTAATCGGTTATTGCGAGAATGAACCGATGACCTTTAGATGATGGAGGATTGATTGGGCCGACAATGTCCATGCCCCAAGCTTCGAAGGGCCATGATGCTGCCGTCGGATGTAGAAATTCCGAAGGTTGATGTATAAAATCCTCATGGATTTGGTAAGCTTTGCATTTCCTTGCATATTCAATGGCATCTGATACCATAGTTGGCCAATAATAACCCATCCGTCGAATACGGTCTTGAAGTTTTGGCCCAGGTTGATGCGCTCTACAAATTCCATCATGTGCTTCACGAATAACTTGTTGGGCTTCATCACCGACAATGCACCGAAGGAGTAAACCATCATAAGCTCGACGATATAAGGTCTTTGTTGTATGATTGTAATAGAATCTGAGTGATCGTCGTCTGATAGATGCTGCCTCACTCGGATCGTCCGGAAGAATATCATACAATACAAGATCTAAGAAAGGAAGTCTCCAATCTTTATCCGTATTCTGATTCTCAGTCGAGTTACTGAAGATGAATTCCATGCTGGAATCGGATGAAGATGATATCGATTTACGACTAAATCCAAATCCTCTTGTTGTGTTGACGTCATGAGATGTTGATTCTTCAATGTCAACTGGAAGTCCTAGAGTCAGGTTATTTTCAAGATGAAATAATTCTCGACTATGAACAACAATCATTTGTTGCCGTCTGATTGGGATAGCCAGCACCGCTGCAAGATTAGCAAGGGCATCTGCTTCTGTGTTACATGCTCGCCTAACATGTTCAATGAAGAATTCCTTAAATGATGAGGCCATAGATATGGCCACTCTATGATAAGGAACCAGATCTTGATGGCGAACTTCATAAGTACCCCTGATCTGATTGACAATAAGTTTAGAGTCTCCATACGCCTCCAAATGTTGAATATTCAGATGTTTAGCGAGTTGAAGACCAATAAGCAATGCGTTGTACTCAGCTACATTGTTTGAACACGGCTGATCGAGAGAATAAGCTCTTTGGATGGCAAGACCTTCTGGCGATACAAGAACAATTCCAACTCCAGCAACAATATCGCCATTAGGACCAATTCTTGACGCTCCATCAAAGAATAGACGCCAAGTAGGATCTTCTTCAGCAATTTGATTTGAATCTAGGACTTCATCTGGGATTTCATCATAGAGTTTTGAATTTTCTGGAATTGAGTGAGCAGCCAGAAAATCAGCTAAAGCTTGTCCCTTGACTGATTTCTGAGGAATATAGTGCATATCATACTGAACAAGTAGGATTCCCCAGTTAGCCAATCGAGAATTCAAAACACTGGGTTTCTTCATCATGATCCGTATAGGATTGATCCTGGAGATGACATGAATAGTCTGACCAATGATATAATGACGTGTCTTTTGGACAGCAAACATCAAGGCTAGACATTCGTTTTCAACTGGCGAATATCGAGGTTCAGCTCCGGTCATAGTACGGCTGAGATAATAAATGGCTTGTTCATGGCCATTTTGATTCTTTTGAGCGAGTAATGCACCCAATGAATGACTCATTGCTCGAGTATAGAGGAGGAACGGTATTCCTGAGACGGGAGGTACCAATACTGGAGGGCTCATCAGATATTGTTTTATATCATCGAATGCTTTCTGACATTCATCATTCCAGACAAAAGAGACATCTTTCTTCATAAGTTTGTTGAATGGTCTGCAGCGTCCTGATAAATTAGAGATAAATCTCCTGATATAAGCAATTCTTCCTTGAAATCCTCGTAGCTCTTTTAAGGTGCGTGGAGGACGCATCTCTTGGATGGCTTTGATCTTCTCGGGATCCACGTGTATACCTTTAGAGGTAATGACGAAGCCGAGAAATTTACCACTAGAGACGCCTAAGAAGGACTTAGTAGGGTTCATCTTTAATTGATGCTTACGCATTAGATCAAATATAGTCTTCAAATCTTGGATATGATCCTCCTTTTGTCGACTTTTGACTGCAATATCATCAACATAGCATTCGACTGTTTTCCGCAAATGTTCACGGAATATAGTACTCATAGCTCGTTGATAAGTTGCTCCTGCATTCTTGAGACCGAATGGCATAACTGTATAACAGTATGTACCAATCGGCGTTCTGAAAGAAGTGTGCTTCTCGTCTTCTGGGAATATTTTGATCTGATTATACCCAGAATACCCGTCCATGAATGACATTCGTTCAAATCCACAGGTATTATCAACCATGACATCAGTGATTGGTAGAGGGAATTCGTCTTTAGGACATGCCGCATTGAGATCGCGAAAGTCTATGCATACTCTGATCTTGCCAGTCTTTTTAAGAACAGGAACAATATTAGCCACCCAATCGGGATGTTGTTCCTCTCTAATAAACCCAGATGTAATGAGTTTATTGACTTCAGCTTCAATTGTATCCATGATGTCCGGACGAAATCGTCGCTGTTGTTGTTTGACCGGTTTAGCATTCGACAAGATGTTGAGCTTGTGAGTTACAATTTGAGGATCAAGCCCTGGCATATCTTCATAACTCCAAGCAAAGACATCGATGTAATCATGAATGAGTTTGATCATATCTTTCTTATCAGTTTCTGAAAGACTTTCACTGATGAATATTGGTTTGGGAGACCCCTCTTCACCAACATCTATTTGAACAAGTTTATCTTCAGTCGGAGGTTCTTTTTGTTCGAAACGGAACTCCCATTGATTATCTAATCTTTGGGCCCACTGTTCTGATTCAGGTGAGATTTCAAACTCTTTTTCGTCTTCATCACTTTCTTCAGAATGGTCAATGGAAACCATATTGGAAGACAGAATGTTGCAGTAGAAGTCACCGATACTCGTATCGGAATCCCAAGAAGTGGTACTAGAAGAATCAGATCTCTTATCTTCGTCAGACTCAAGATCTTCATGGATAATGTTGATGAAAGGAGTAGGAGCAGTATAACCCAATCCGCATTTCGTCCTTCCATATTTCAAAGGAGGAATCCGGACAGGCATTTTTTTTCCTTTTCCATTATTAAGGCCAGTCCTGAAGTCATAGCCCATATTTTTGATGATGTCTCTAGATTGCTGACTATAACGACGTAGTTGTAATCTTTCAGTATCATCATTTTTGTCATCATCTTCAAGATCAGAAGGATTTTGAGGCCCTTTGTAGAAGAATATTGGAATGTCTCCTGGCTTTCTGCTGGGAACTAGAAAGTATGAAGATTGTACAGGTTCTAGAGATACATCTGTATGAACAGTCTGTACAACTCCTATGGTTATTGTGTTCAAGTCATCTAACAGATGTAAATAAGTATGAACATAATTACACACATCAACGTACTGCAAAGGTGGAGACTTTTCATTAAATGTAAAAGCAGCAATATTTACATTGGGAGAAGGCTGAGCCTTAGAGATTTTAGCCAAGTCAATGACTAAAGGAGAAGAAGAAGAAGCTTTGTTTCGATTAAGATCGATAACAAATGGCTCAGAAGAGGTGAGCTCCCTTGAAGTTTGAGTAGGAAGAGTAGACCGCCCTCCAACTGGAATTAGCAGAGTATCTTGTGAAGGTACAGGAACTGTAGTACGCCCACTGACAGGAATGATCAGTGTATTCTGAGTAGATGACTGAGGTAACGGAGAGATCCGTCCACTCACTGGAATGATGAAAGAATCTTCTCCAGAGGGTTTAGGAGATTGTTGCTGAGTAGTTCGACATTTAACAGGGATTATTAAAGTCTCACTTTGTGCATCTTCTTTCTCCATAGCTTGTATGATCCTTGTATATTCTTCTTTATACATTCGGGAATCATTGAAATAAGCTTCAACCCCATGGAAGGGATTTATATCAGCAACTTCTTTTTGTACTCTTCCATTGCTATCAATGTATTTAAAACATTGATAAAGAGTAGAGGGCACCACATTATTTTCATGAAGAAAGGGCCTCCCCAGAAGAAGATTATAGGATCCCGCGATCTCGATCACATAGAAAGTGACTTTAGATCTGAAATCACCTATCTGAAGCTTCAGATGAATCTTTCCCAAAGGCTCACTTCGGCTTTGATTGAATCCCAAGATAGTAGTAACCGTCTTGGAGAGCTTGTGAAGAGGGATTTTTAGTTCATCCAACAAACTCTTTGGCATTATGCTTATAGCAGACCCTGGGTCAATGAGAATACGATCTATCTTCATCGTATCAATATAACCAGTGTAGTAGAGAGGTCGATCATGTCGATTATCCTCCAGTAACATGTCGTCTTGTGTAAAGGTGATATTTGGGATAATCTTCAGTACACTGTTGCAATGTAAGCAAGTGGCAGGTTCCGCATCCGGCTTCTTCAATTGTGCAAGACAAGAGTCAGCTTGTAGAAGTGCTTTACTTAACGTCTCCCGAGTCTCTTTGGAAAGACGTAGAAGTTCAAAAAGGGACATTCTAGCGGGAGTATTAGCAAGCTGAGCCAAAATATCGAAGTTGTAAGGCTTCTGAAGTCCAAGAGGAGAAGACTTCTTGATTGGCTTATCAAACCGAGCCTGTTGTTTGCCTTTCTCCAGAGCCGTAGGCTTGGGAGGAACAGGTTCAGTAGATGGTTCTTCCTCGGGAGGAACGTTAGGAGCATCTTTAGCATCTGAAGGGATATCAGTAGGATCTTCAGGATTTTTAGAATAATCCTTTAGGTAAGGTTTCCCCGTTCGAGTAGCACTAACAAGTGCTTCTTCTTTATCTTTTGGCTCTGTGTCAGAAGTAGACCCAAGAGAAGTCATATGACATGACTTGATCTTTCCAGCCTTCTTGGATTTTTGAGAAGAAATCTTTTGAGGAGAAGGCGATTCAAAATCTGCCACTAGATCAGGATGGATCCACATGATTTCTCCTGTTTTCAAAGTGATTGGCACTAATCCTTCAAACTGTGGAGGAGGAAGATTCACTATGTCAAGAGTTGCCTTGGGAATAGGAATAATCCCACTTTCAAGGAGTTGAGGAGGGAAATTTCCAAATTGCATAGAGACGACGTTGGAGGTGACGGTCTTCTCTTTTGGAGTAAGAGAGATAGCTCCAGATTTAATCATTTCTTGGATCTTTCCTTTCAATACATAACATGTACGAATTGTATGACCCAGCATTCTGTGATATGGACAGTATTTAGGATGATCTGTTTTACCAGCTTCATCAGGTTTCTTGATCTCTGGTAATTGTATTTTATTACCTTTCAGCAGACATTCAAAGATACCAAGGACATCATCGTCATCAAAAGAATATTCTTCTCTGGGGCGAGGTGTTCTTGATTGTTGAGTTGTAGAGGCAGGAGTTTGAACATTCGATGCATCTTTGTTCTGAAGATTAACTTCTAGAGTTTCTTTTCCTTTGTGAGCATTATTTTTATTGTTAGCCCCTTGTCCTGTTTCTTTAGGAGTCATGTGCACTCCTAAACCTTTGAAGGTTTCAGCACTGATTTCTGCAGCTTTAGCACTAACTATGAAGGAAGGCCAATCTTGAAATTGAGTGGAACCTGTCCACATACTGATGATTGGCAACAAGTTTGATTTGCACGTGTCAATGGTGACAGCATCAGGAGTTCCAAAAGGCATCTTCAGAGCTTCTCTTCGAAACCGTTTAATATATTCCTCTGTAGATTCATTATTTTTCTGCTTGATTCTAATAAGAGCAGACATAGTCATGTCATTAAGCCCTTCATAGAACCTTTCAAGAAACATCTGTTTGAAACCAGCAAATGAGGTAATACTCCCATCTGGGAGACTTCTATACCATTCATAAGCCGTTCCCTTGAGACATCCAATAAATACCCGAGTAAGGAGGGCATCACTTGGTTGTAATTGATCAGTCATTACTTCAAAGTGATTGATAAACTGACTTGGAGAAGTGGTTCCATCATAGAATGAGATAGTAGGAGGCTTGTATTTAGGAGGATATGATACTTGCTTCCATTCTATCGGATAAGGCTGCTTGATGCCTAACCTTTGTAAACCATCCTTCTGTTTGAATGCCTCGAATTGAGTTTTGAGATTTTTCAATTCTTCAGAGACAACTCCCGAAGATTGTGGAGTTGTGGCTTGTAGAGAATAGTTAGGAGGAGGAACAGCATTGTAAGCACTACCCCTAGCTCCAGAGAGACTAGGATTTGGTTGAGCAGGTCCAGGAGTATTGGATTGTACTGCTGGAGGAACTTGTACTAGACTTATATCAGTATCAACTGGTATAGCATCTGATACAGTCTGTCGATTTTGCAACTGAGCTGTCATGAGTTCATACATTGACTTCATTGTGTCAGTCATAGATTTCATTTGCTGTTCCAAAGAAGCAATTCTTTGATCTTGAGGAGTCAGGGAAGAAGAGGGTTCATCAGTATTCCCATCAACCATGTAAGTCGTGACTGTATGAGGGATTATTGATGAACTAGTAGATGTTGTATGCTCTGAATCATTGCTTCGTGTATCAAAGTCAACTATAGGAGAATTACCCCCAGTAGGAAGAGGTAGGAAGTTAGATTCTCCAAGAAATTCAGAATCAATTTCAGGAATCAAATTTCTTTGACTAGAAGCCAGGACTCTTGCTCTGGTGTTTTTATATACTCCATCTGGACTATCAACTCTACCCCCGGTGTCCCAAGAAGTCATGTTGACAGAGGCAAATAAAGGCTCATCTTTATCAGGCATAGGTTCATACTGAATCCTATTAAAGACAGACTGTCATTTATTTTGACATCTGCATTGCATTGTGACTCTTGGCTGGAAGTCACATTCAGTATGATCACTATGGTCTTGAATTGTTGATTCACATCTGCACTGAATTATGACTCTTGGATAGAAGTCACATTCAGCATGTTCCTATGATATAGAATTACTCCTTCTCTTCTGTTGAAGATATTCCCGTAAATCTGTTTGTGAAGATTGAGGAGTATACTTTTTGTTCTTGGGTCTTGATGGCTCTTGATTATACAAAGAGTGATTAATGTGAGCCACATAATTTCTTGCATACTCTGCATCTGGATCTTTTATCTTCATATCCAATTGGTATGGTTTCTTAACACCAGAAGTGCTGAGTTTTGTTCTTAAATCAGTGGAAGGTAACATATTAATTTTGGAAACATGGAGTTTTCCTTCCATTGATCTGGATATTTGCAGAGAAGGAAGAGTTAAACCACTCCCTTGATTAGGAGTTGGTAACAGACCCTCTTTAATGGACAGATTCTGTGCCCAATTTGAAGAAATCAAAGAAGAAGACATTAAGGAATGTTTCTTCTTAGACTCATTCAGATGTTGAGACATAGAATGTCCAGAAGGAAGAGTAGTCAAAAGACCATCTCCTTTCCTTTGACTAACAAAAGTATCAGTCAAAGCTGTTCCTGGAGTAAAAACTACAGGAGCAGAAGAAACAACTAAAGAGTTATTCCTTTTCGAAGGAACTTTGTGTGGAAGACCACCCCCAGTTCTAGTAGAACTCGGTGAAGAAGAAGAGATAACTAAGGAGTTATTCTTCTCTCATGAAATACACGCTGAAACAGACTTGGTTAAAGAACCAGAGCTGTTAGCGTGACTTTTGATTTTAGAATTACACGCTGAAACAGATTTGGCTAAGGAGCCAATACTGTCAGCGTGACTTTTGAATGTGGGGTTGTACACTGGAATAGATTTGGCTAAGGAGCCAGTACTATCAGCGTGACTTTTAGAGTTGAATTTGCACACTGGAACAGATTTGGCTAAAGAGCCAGTACTGTCAGCGTGACTTTTGGAATTGAATTTGCACACTGGAACAGATTCGGCTAAAGAGCCAGTACTGTCAGCGTGACTTTTAGAATTGAATTTGCACACTGGAACAGATTCGGCTAAAGAGCCAGTACTGTCAGCGTGACTTTTAGAATTGAATTTGCACGCTGGAACAGATTCGGCTAAGGAGCCAGTACTGTCAACGTGACTTTTAGTTACTGTCATCTTCGAGCGCACAAGAGTGTGCGTGCTTGCAATGGAGTTCTTGCCAGTGTTAGGAGTAGACACTGTGGTAGAGACTTCACCATTGACTGCCAACTGATTCTTAGGGACATAGACAGAGTGTCCTTTCGACTTGGCAGTGATAATGGAGGCTGGAATGGGCTTGCCACCCTTAGCCCGCTGCATTTCTTCATAGGCGAGTTGATCGAATTTGATCGTCATCACCTTCTTCGTCGAGCCGATAGACGAAGTATCGCATTGAGTTGTTACCATCTCAGAAGAGGAGATGGTTTTCTCCAGCAGAGTCGCCAATTTGTTTTCCATAAATAAATTCACTTTATTTATTTTGTATCTGAGAAAATTACAACTGTAGGAATTCGATCTAGAAGACGATCGCTTTATCCTTTGGACTATGCGAAGAAGAAAAGCTCTCAAAATTATATAGTGGTTCACGTATTAAAAGGTATTTCACACATATATAGTGGTTCCTATTTTTTTATCATCTAGTCCATTATCTTGTTAGTTCATATCTTGCTAGTTTACATCTTGCCGGTGTATATCTTGTTAGATCCCATCTTGCTAGTTTACATTTTGCTAGTTCATATCTTGATCGTTCGTACCTGGCTAGTACTAGTTCTTTATATACTCTTTGTCATCATTGTTTTTCGCTTGTTCTAACTTATTTTGGACTAACAACATTAATTGCAATATGGTTGTACTCTGCTCCTTTCCTGACTGGATCGTTGTTATAGGTGAGGTTGACGTGCCTACTCTTGCGCTATGGACCATACGAGGGGGAGATAGAGACTCGAAGGCTAAACCATAGAAGACTAGTTAGTTGTGTGGTAGTTTTCTATAAATATAAAAGCTTACATTCTTCTTCAAATGTAAAACTTCTATATTTTGTAAAAGTTGATTTAGTTGTTGTGAATGAGCAGTTAGTATTTATGAGCACTTTGTTTATTGCGGGCTAGACATCGTACTACCGTCGATACATGGCGTAGACTGGGCTTGGACACGTCTCGTATATGAAAAGCGGGTGCGGATCGTGACAAGTTTTTATGGTGGCCCATGCAGGTCTGTTTTTGTAAAAGATTGCGAACTTGTGGTAGTACTTAAGTTAGTTGTACTACTGCAAGCCTACGACTAGGATGCTCATTCACAATTAGGTTTGATTTGATTTTATGAGAATGAATAGGACTAGGAGTCCCTTATTAAATTTGACCCTTGGATAGTTAAGATAGTTAAATAGGCCATGTGATTTAGCTAATGATTTATTGAAGTCTCGGTATAGATAAATCGAAGAAATTTTTTCTAAGAGAATATGTTATTTTGTTTTGACATGTTGGTAGGATCCAAGGTGGGTAGAATATACGTTTGGTAAGTTAGGCCTTCATAGAATTCAATTCCTAATTTAGATCATTTGTGCCATTTTATCTTCCTCCTTCTCTAAATCTCGTTTTATTTTTAAAATTATTTTGTGATCGTTTTCTTTTCAAAATTGACACTTTTATTCAAGGACATATACTTATACTTTCTTATCATGATCGACTTGTTTGAATTTATGGAAGCTTCTTGAAATTCTTATGGATATAGTTGAAATAATTTTCGATGACTTACAATGGTAAGGCAGATGCGCAATATCCCCATTTATTTAAATTATAGAGACCGCGGGTTCACTGCAGTCAGCAGCACACTGGTGTGGCATGACCCCTAAGTTGAAATAATTTTAAGTATGCGTAGGTTGTCGAATATAACTAAAACTACATCCTAGTTGTATTATTGATCTTTTGATTTATTATGTCAATATTGGATAGAGTTGATAAAGTGTTTGATAACATATTATACTCGAGACATGAAACCAAGGGTTCACGGCAACCAGATGTACACTGGCGAGGCATGGATTCTCGGTTAAATGACTTCGGATATACTTATGATTTTCGAATATCATAGCGACTATATCTTTTATTGGCATACGACTATTAATTTTTTTCTTTCAAATTTATTTGATGTCTTATTTCTTGTTACCAGCTTCTCTACAACTAGTAGTTCTTTATTTCTTTCATATTTTTCTATTTTCGAATCGTCATATTTTAAACCTATTTAGATTTTCTTCCACTATATTTCAAAAACGTATTTATATTTTGATTCTATATGCTTGATCAATTTTGATCATTCATCACATTATTTTTTTGATTTTTTTTTTGTCGTGCTTATTCGTATCAATTGGTCATGTCATATTTTGATGATATTCTTGGTTGTGCCTATTTGTATCTTTTAAAATTTTGAGAACAAAATTTTTCGAAGGTGGGTAGACTAGTAAGCCCACTTTCCAAATTTTTAAAATTTAAAATTTTATTTGTTTATGATTAATTTTATAGCCATTGTGAGTCATGCCAAAGCTTGTAGGTGGGCTATGACCATATTAAGGTCATATGACCTCTAGATAGCTTATATATGTATTATTTAGCTATTTTATATTTTTCTACAATTTTTGGATATTTTTAGGTATTTAATATTTAAGGTTTTATTATTTTTAAGGACTTTCAGGATTTACTGTAAGGTCATACGGGGGTATTTCTGGACCAAATATTTTTATTTGAGCTCTAAATGACTAAAAATATTTTCTAGAATATTTTAGAATTTGTTTCTGAATTTTTTAGAATTTTTATATAAATAAAACATATAAAATTTATACTTTATAGGTTTTTGGAATTTACTGCGAGGTCACACGATAATATTTTGTGTTGAAATATTTTAATTATATTCTAGACACTTAGAAATATTTTCTAGAATTTTCTAGAATTTTTCTGGATTTTTTTGCAATTTATTTTGATTTATTTGGACATAAAATGATTTTTAAAGTACTTTTTGAATTAGATAAATAATTACCCAATAATCCAAACGGGGGGCCCACCTCTCGGCGCCCCCTACAGTAACCGCCTCTCTCTCTCCCCTATATATATGCATGTATATTCACAAACCCTAATAAAATTTCAGTCGCCTTTTGTGGGAGAACTCATCTAGGGTTTCCGACTTCCCGAAGCGATTCCCGCCAACCCCGACGTGCTTTTTCCGCGCCTTTTTTTGTTGGATTCGTATCGAGGTAAGATTTCTGAATATGTAATTTATTTTCGTATATATTATACCTAAATTTCTGAAAAATTCGTAGAGTGTCGGTTGTCCGAAACATGACACGTTTTGGTGTTTTCGAGATTCCGGGAGAACCAGAAATTGAAATCATGAACCGTTTGAAGTTTTGGAAAGCTAACACAGATCTCTACGACATATAATTTTTCCAGAAATAATTTTGTTCATCTAGTATTTTAGTTATTCTGTTGAACTCAGA
Source organism: Iris pallida (assembly GCA_029216955.1). Classification (NCBI taxonomy): domain Eukaryota; kingdom Viridiplantae; phylum Streptophyta; class Magnoliopsida; order Asparagales; family Iridaceae; genus Iris; species Iris pallida. The sequence goes on from JANAVB010010792.1 coordinate 2,461,784, forward strand.
ATTGATCTGTTGATCACCGTTTTGGTCACGATTAGCCATAACGGCGATATCTTTTGACCAAAGTGTGATTTTGCGGCACGGTTGATTCAAGCGCACTCGTGGCACTGAAATTTACCAAGGTGCAGTTTCAAAATCTAGAGTTCATAGCATTTGACTAAATAGTCAATGGCATGCCTCGATTTGCGTGCCATGGTTTCCAAAATTGGAAACATGACTTTTGATGGCCAAACTTGCATGTTTAGATTATATTCAGATTATTATTAGGTTAAATTAAGTTTTTGAGTGAATTATTCCAGAATTAATTATTATTAGATTAGTAACTCAACTAGCCACTATTTAGAACTAGAACATTAGAATTGATTTGTGATTTTCGTGCACGGTTCGTGGTGCGATATGTGTTATAGGTTGACAGCTTCTAGATCAGCATTTCTCTCATCCTCTACTTGTGGCTATGGTTTGGGCAATGACTTAGGCAAGTACAGTATTGCATTTATGTTTTAATTCATTATAATGTTTACACTATAGTTTTTTTGCTTGATATCCCGTTGAGTCATTGCTTGATATTCCATTAAGACACGATTGTGACACTGTAGTTATCATATCCTTCTTAGTGTATCATTGACCGTTATCGATTGTTAGAGAGTTGAGAGGGGAAATACTCGGTAAATACATGAACAAATCCAATTACCGTTACCGAATGATAGCTAAGTCAAACATACCCACGTATGAGTTAGCCGTACCAATTACTGAATGATAGCCATCGTATGATGTGCCGTATTAGTCCAGCCGTTCACGTATTAAAAGGTATTTCACACACATAGTGGTTCCTATTTTTTCTTTATCTAGTCCATTATCTTGTTAGTTCATATCTTGCTAGTTTACATCTTGCCGGTGTATATCTTATTAGATCCCATCTTGCTAGTTTACATTTTGCTAGTTCATATCTTGATCGTTCGTACCTGGCTAGTACTAGTTCTTTATATACTCTTTGTCATCATTGTTTCTCGCTTGTTCTGACTTATTTTGGACTAACAATATTAATTGCAATATGGTTGTACTCTGCTCCTTTTCTGACTGGATCATTGTTATAGGTGAGGTTGACGTCCCTACTCTTGCGCTATGGACCATACGAGTGGGAGATAGAGACTCGAAGGCTAAACCATAGAAGACTAGTTAGTTGTGTGGAAGTTTTCTATAAATGTAAAAACTTACATTCTTCTTCAAATGTAAAACTTCTATATTTTGTAAAAGTTGATTTAGTTGTTGTGAATGAGCAGTTAGTATTTATGAGCACTTTGTTTATTGTGGGCTAGACAGTGTACTACAGTCGATACCGTAGCGTAGGTTGGGCTTGGACACGTCTCGTATCCGAAAAACGGGTGCGGGTCGTGACAAGACGGCATCGTTTCCCCATGGCATCTTCGGCAGGCCAACAACAAAGTGCATAGTGACATGATCCCACTTCCATTCTAGAATGGTAAGGTTCTGCATCTCCCCGCCCAGTCGCTGGTGCTCAACTTTAACTTGCTGATAGGCCAAATACTACGACACGAAAAGCGCCACATCCCTCTTCATGTCGTGCCACCAAAAGATAATACGGAGGTCCTTATACATCTTGGTGCTACAGGATGCATGGAATATTTTACATAATGCGCCTCCGACATTATCTCCTTTCTAAGTTCTGCGTCATCCGGAACGTATAGCCGACCTTTCACTCGTAACACACCTGACTCGTCCTCTGCAAAGTCAGACGACTTTCCCGTTGATATCAGCTTACGCATCTCCTCCAGGTATGGATCGTCCTTCTGAGCAGACTTGATTTTCTCCAATAGGTTGGGTTCTAGCCGTAGTTGCGTCAGCTTCACATCTCTAAAAGGAACTCAGAGTTCGATGCCCATTCCTTCCAAATCATGCAGCAGTCGACTGTTGATGTATAGTGAAACTATGTACTTCCGACTCAGCGCATCTGCCACAACACTTTTCTTACCCGGCGAATAGTCGATTGATAAGTCGTAGTCTTTGATCAATTCAAGCCATCGCCTTTGTCGCAAATTCAATTCTTTTTCGGTGAAGAGATACTTGAGGCTCTTGTAGTCTGTATAAATCTTGTACGCCATGCCATAAAGATAGTGATGCCACATCTTCAACACAAACACAATCACCGCTAGTTCTTGGTCGTGCGTGGGGTAGTTCTTCTCGTGCAGCTTCAGCTGTCGGGAAGCAAAAGATATCACCTTATCCTGCTGCATGAGCACACACCCCAAGCCCCGGCTACAACCATCACTGAATATTTGAAACCCTCCGATCCCTTCAGGAAGAGCGAGTATTGGGGCTAAAACGAGCCACTGTTTTAACTCCTGGAAAGAAGTTTCACAGTCGTCCGACCACTCAAACTCGACTCCCTTTTGGGTAAGGCGTGTCAAAGGCGATGCAATCTTTGCAAAGTCTTTCACGAAGCGTCTATAGTATCCCGCCAAGCCAAGGAAGCTTTGAATTTCACTAACTGATGCAGGCCGTTTCCAATCAGCAACTGCTTCAACTTTCTTCGGATCAACTGAAATGCCCGTGATGAAGATGATATACCCAAGAAATGAGACGTTGTTCAGCCAGAACTCGCGTTTGCTCCTCTTCGCATACAACTGATGATCTCGAAGGGTCTGGAGTACCGTCCGTAGGTATTCTGCGTGTTGCGCTCGATCCTTCGAGTAGGCGAGGATGTCGTCAATGAAGACTACTACGAATTTGTCAACGAACGGACGAAATACTCAATTCATTATATCCATAAAAACGGCTGGGGCGTTCGTCAGGCTGAATGGAATCACCAAGAACTTGTAGTTGCCGTAACGAGTATGGAAGGCAGACTTCGGCACGTCATCTGGCTTGACTTTGAGTTGATGATAACATGATCGAAGATCAATATTCAAAAATACCGTGGCATCTTGCAGCTGATGAAACAAATCGTCGATGCGGGGCAGGGGATATTTATTCCGGACGGTAGCCTTATTTAATTCCTGATAGTCGATGCAGAGCCGCATCGATCCATCCTTTCTTTTGACAAATAGCACAGGCATACCCCACGGCGAGACACTTGGACGGATGAACCCTCTGTCAAGTAATTCCTGTAGTTGTACTTTGAGTTCTTTTAATTCTGCAGGGGCTATTCTGTACGGAGCTTTTAAGATCGACCGGGTGTCGGGAAATATATCGATGGTGAATTCAATTTCTCGATCGGATGTCATTCTAGGTAGCTCGTCAGGGAACACGTCGAGAAATTCTGCCACAACTTCGACCTGACCCACGTTTGCACCATCCAGCCGCGTATCTTGAACGGATGCCAAGTAGCCTTCGCAACCTGAATACAGCATCCTCTGAGCAGAAATTGCCGAGATCACCATACATGTCGACGATGCTTCACCACACGAGTAGCAGAATTTAGGCACTCCAGGTATGCGAAAGGTAACCTTCTTTCCTGCGTAATCAATGGTGGCATTGCAAGGGCCGAGCCAATCTATTCCTAGTATGATGTCACAGTCCTTCATGTCTAGAACTATCACATCAAGACCGACCTTTTGACCCCCTATACAGATAATTCTGCCACCGTAGGCTAAGTTTGTGAGTAGTGGCGCGCCCGAAGGTACACTTACGCTAAGATCAAGGTCTAACAATATTATAGGAAATTTATGCTCGACGACGAAGTCTGTCGATATGAAACTATACGAAGCACCTGAGTCAAATAGCACACGAGCAAGCACATTATTGAAATTTAATATACCAGTCACTAACGTATCCGAGGAGAACGCTTCATCCCGTGTCATGGCACAGACGCGCCCCTAAGCATTGGGACGACAATCTTGATTGTTGGGTTGCGTGGATTGAGGAGTTCGAGGTGCCTGTCATCGATTTTCTTGATGGTTTTGTTGTGGTGGAGCATTGAGATGTTGTCTTCGGGCCATACAGTCTCGCTTTTGGTGACCCTTTTGTCCGTAAAAGAAGTATCCTCCTTCGAGGACAAAGCACTTGGTGGCATTGTGTCCAAAGGAATTACACTTGGCACAATGAGAAGATAGGTTATGCCTGGTAGCCTCCATTGTTCTGACGCTCTGACGTGTGATTGTTGTCTCCTGTATAGCTAGGACGTTTGTGATTAGAATTGCGCACAATGTCTGTAGCAACGGGAGGATACTGGCTCTTAAGGTGGAGAGCATGATTTAGAGCATCGCCCGTAGTTTTATAATCAGGAACTGCTACATGAGCACCGATAGAGCACCGCAGACCCACTTCGAACCGTCGTACACGACACTCCTCTGTAGGAAGAAATGCACCAGCAAATTTGGACAATTGTTGAACTTTGTGGCATACTGTTGTACTGTCCGATTCCCTTGCTTCAGTTGTAGGAAATCATTTTCCTTCTATTGACGAATGGCTGAGGGAAGGTACTCGACTTCAAAGGATTTACGGAACGTAGCCCAAGAGATCGGCGCTGAGTTGTGGTCGCATCGGATTACTCGTTTGCGCATGGCCCACCAGTCATGTACGTTCAAACATAGTTGAAGTTGTGCGCAGACGACTTGCTTGGATTCTTCAATACAGAGGAGCTCGAAGTGATCTTCCAGATCATCCAACCAGTCGATTGTAATAGAAGGGCCTTGGGTACCGCTAAAGGAAGTGCGGTATGCTTTCTTGAATTCTAACACTTCAAAGTTGTATCTTTTCGGTGTCGTACGTTGACGCTCGGGCTCTTCTAGATCGACTTCGATGGGTCGGACCGTCGGCTCGGTAAAAGTAGGCATAGTTACAGAGTATCCATTGGCAACAATCGTCTGGACGATCTGTTATAGAGTATCAAACTGCTTTTGTTGTAGCTTAGTCTGTACATCGAAGCGAGCTTCGAATTGGGCCTGTCGTGCCTCCGTATGATTTTGTCGGTTCTCAGATTATTTCTGTTGTGCCTCCATCATGCACAGCATCCTCTCGATGGCATTGCTAGAAGGTCAGGCCCACGAGCTCCTCGAACCGCTCAAAGCACTTTGTTCTTGTTCGATTGTGGGTTCCGCCATGGGTTCCATCACTTCTGCAATACAAAGACACACACATCAATCTCAAGTTATTACGGACTCATTATATGGAACAACTTATCTCATCGACGCAAGTCAAGGGTTTATGACTCTAGGCAGAAGGCCAAATGATGAAAAGTCGTACTCTGGTACCATTATGTCATGCCCCGATTCCGAAGAATCGATAGTCGTCCCCCAGGCGTGATGTCGTACGAACCTAAGTTGCGATCGCACAATGCATAGTCATAAGGTTATCCGAAAAACATCAAATAGAGTACCCAGAGAAATTGAACGCATTGAAATGAGAGAAACTTTTGTTTTCATTGATAATAAAACTTCATTTACATGACTCCATTACAATCATTGTCGCGTGGGCTACAGCATGACTCGATTACAAAATAAATACTGATGAGATAGTCGTTCCATACATTACATCCTCCTTTACAAACAAAATATTCCCAAGGACTTGGAATCGTGGGGAGTCGAGACGCCATTTCTTCTGGACTAAATGTGGAGTCTTCAAAAGGATTCGAAACAAGCCTTCAACACACGGACGAGGCTTCAATGGACTTACGTCGCCTTGAGCTAAGTGGCATGCCCTTCTTTGTTCAGGGTACCTGTGTGGAGAGCGAGGATCAATAGATTATTGTACTGGTGCATCGCAAATTAAGTTCCATGCTCTCATTTGGTTAAAGAGTTTATATGACTTAGTTGTGGATCTTTCTACCCATCCTAATGAATTTCAGACAAGCATATGACAAGTATAATATAAATTACGTTAGAACTTACCCACGGTAGAGCGTGCCTTACAAAGTGAGACTTACCATGTCTTCCCTGTCAATCGTTATCGCTAGTATATCAAGTGCAGTTTACGTGATTGGTCACTGACATCACAAGCCATCCTGGACTTATAGCTTTATTAGTCGGGGCCCTTTCAACACAAGTAGCGAGCCCCCTTACGCATCCCTGCCTAACTCGTACTATCATCCAGCACAGGTATACCCTGTTTTCTCCTAGGCCGAAACGGTCTCGTAGCCCCGTGTTGCCGCTCGAGGAAACTTTTACCTTCTCGACAAGTTGTCTATGACCGTGCTAGAACAATTTAGTTACTAAGGCATAGTCTACATTTCTTTGAGAACGTGATCATTTCATCGTGTCCCGCCTTGTCATGGCATCACTTTATTTGAGTCAATCTTTTGTTAACACAGTTCTATAATTTTAAATGTGTCCGTGACTTTGCATTTATCATTTCTTCTCGATAAGGTTATCATTTAAACTAAGAAGGGGGGTCAAGAAGAGAAGGGTCAGCCACTCACCTTGAGTTTGCTTGAGGCGAGAGACTTATTGGCCGTGCTAGACGTCACCTATGCGATTACCTAAAATCGTACAAGCAACTGATTAGAACACTGTATTACTCAAGGAGTTCCAAAAGTAAATGTGATTCGAAAATGCAAGCCATAAAAGCCATCGAAAATATGCACGAAAATGTATTCAGAAAACCAAAGCCAAAGAAGCAAGTACGGCATGAAAAATAGAGCAACGAGAGGTCTCTTCCGACTTAGCCGCAGAATCCATCCTCGAGGCGCAACCCACTTAATATGGAACTTGGTTCCGAAGAAGCCATTCCATAATGGAGAATGAATCTTAATTCAACCATTTCCGTTCGACCGATTCGATCGATCCTGACCTATCGGACTCGATCGATTCGATAGTGACAATGTTCCTTTCTCGCGTAACCCTTGAACGGAGAATGGGGTACGATGTAGGGACGTGGCACTAGAATGGTCGTGCGCCACCGTCCATGACCCCCCCACAACCCGTGCTACCATGGGTGACCTCCCCTATGGTGTCGTCATCCTCCCCGATGCGTGAAATACTCGATTCGTGCATTTTGCACAAGATCCCGTCGTGATACACGTTTTAGAGAAGTCAGAACTCGTTCTCGGGACATCAACTTTGCACAAATTTTCTGAGAAATTCGACCATTGGATCAATATGCTCTTTGCTCCGTTGCAATCTCGGTATATACCCATTTGCTCCTCTCAAGTTTCAACCGTTAATTCGATTGTTCGATAGCTCAAAATCGGCCGCCAAGTTGCCCGAATAATTATGTTTATTTTTGGAGAGTTTTGTGGACCCATCGTCGTGGACTTGTATCTTCGCCGTCGTAGCTCAGTTTGATGTGCCACCAGTTTCTGTGCTCAGTGGTATAACCATCTTCTTTTTCGTCAAGTTTTGTTTCATTGCGAGCTTGTTTGAATAGTTGAATTTGACGTCAAAGTTGGCCGTCCGAATTCGTAATTTCTAACTTATAAAATTCTAATTTTGGATCCGGGCTCCAAATTCAAATTCTGATACCATTAGTAGACTTATGGCGTTGTTCTGGCACGAATTCATATAAAGTTTGTTAGATTTTGAGGACGTGGGTCTGACACAATTTCGGTACAAAATAGACCCCACAGTCCGAGTCAATTGACCATTTTAAGATCGGCTCATCGGAATCTAATTCCAGATAAACCGTTAAGTTTGTATCTTCATTCTAGACTCGTTGACATATACTTTTCAAGATTTAGCAGACTTTGGCTCTGGCATGCATTTTCGTGTAAATCAGATTTCAATGTCCTGATCAACGGACCATTTTGAGATCGGGTCAACGAAATCCAATTCCGGATGTACCGTTGGGTTCGTATCGTCATTTTGGATTCGTAGACATATAATTTGTTAGGTTTAGTAGACGTGTATCCTGGCACATTTATCGGTACAAAGTGGGTCCAATATAGACATTATTTTGACCCAAAATTATCGTTTTGCTCCTGTATCCAAATTGGACTTATGGGTAGGCTACCCTAGCTGATTTGACCATTCTTGTCACGACCCGCACCCTAGAGTGCGGGCACGAGAAGTGGGTACGTCCAGCCTACGCCGCAGTGTCGGCGGTAGAACACTGTCCTAGGTCAATCATCTAACAATATAAGGTACATGTACAATATATATACTCTGAATGGAGGTGACATAGCAGAATACAGTCTCAATCACAACTAAAGTAGAATACGATAAGAAAGATAGATAGAAATGAAATGAATCCACAGAATACAGATAGATAGAGAGTCTAAGTGTCTAAGATAACATAACAAATCCAGAAAACATCCCAAATCTCAAATACAGTAATCCAGAGAATAAATACAATGAAAATCACTAATCTAAACTAATGGTGTGTCATCCACTGCTAAGGGATCCTGCTGGAGATCCAAGTCGCCGCAATCCTCTAGGGTAGTCCCATAATAGGTGGTACAGAGCGCCTCGTCCTCATCCTCTGTAATATTTTCAACAGGTCCAGTCCGGACATGAGCGAGCACAATACATCTCATATAAATCATAACAGGTTAGGAAATTTAAACATGCTAGAGAGTAAGACACATGAAACTGAAATAACAACATGATATAAGAGAGAGACTGTAAGTAAATATCTATAATATATATAGAGAAGTAATCAATGACTAGTGATTCAGAGTACAAGATAAACATGTGAACAGCTGGATGTTATTCATGACTATACTAAAGAGGTGATTCATGACTATACTACTTTAGAATTATTCACATGTTTAGTTCTACTCCCCCATCCCCAATCAATACACAAGGATCCAGTCAAGTTACGTTAAGATTCATGACTACGCTACTGGCTCATAAAGAGTGATTCATGAATAGATTCGTGAAGGCTCTGTGATTCATGAGAGTACAGGAATCACAAGCTAATACATGAAAGATTCATGATAATAGAAGCATGAGATACATGATGTAAGTAAAATACACAAGACATGAGTATCTGATACTTTCGAGGGAGATAACATCTCATGAAGGGATCCATATAGTACTAATCCGTGTTACCAACTTGTCAGCATCAAGTAAAGTAATCTAAAGCAGGAATATAATCCTAAACAAGATATAAAATGATCAGAGAATGTACTCGCCTGGTATCCTGAATATCTGAAGAGAATATACTGTCCGAGGAGTGGTGTCTGGCTCCTATAGAACAGTACAAGTCACTACATGTCTAAAATAATAAAATAGACTGCTACAATGCATTTACATGATGTTTGGGGTCAATCTAGGCTAAAGTAAACATTTGGTCAACTCTAGTCAACTACACTAGTCAAACTAGGTCAAGCCTAACCCAAACAAGTCTCACTAAGCCTAGCCAGCGTATTATAGCAAGCACACATCATCACAAGGCCATACAAGCCATTAACACACAAGTCTCATGTATATACATGTCATGCACATAGGCTATCACATATGAATCTACATAGGTTATGTGTCATAGGCTATATGCCATATAGACTATATGTCACATATTATATATACACTAAATTAACATAAGTAGCATACATATATATACCACATTATTATTATCAAGCATATAGATAATATATATATTTACATATAGTGTGATAGGGGTAGTGTGGCATGGGTGTGTGTGTGTGTACTTGACAGTTTGTGAGTGTGTGAACATAAAATGGGAGAATAGTGTGAAGGTTCAGCCATGTGTGTGTGTAGGGAACATGATAACAGTTGTGTATATGTGACAGGAAATCAATATGGATAGTGGTGTGTGTGTAAATGAACATAGTGTTGTAGATAGGTGCTCTCAGGAAATTCTGTGTGTAATATAATGTGTGATAGCTAACAGTGTAATAGGAAAACAATGTTGTCATGGTTAGGATTTCAGTTGACAGTTTAGATAGGTGTATGTGTAATATTCTCAGATTCTAATGTGCAATATCAGTGTGTGTAGACATGAACAGTGTATCAATGTTTCTGGAATGTGTGATAGCAGTATAAAATCTCAGGAAACAGTTTTTAGTATTTCCAGTTACACATCAGTCCCAAACCAATTCGAAACCCAATTTTCTTTGTTAACATGAAACCTAACATGTACCTAATACTTCAGACATATGGGGATTAAATAAATTACAAATTAATCACGGAAAAATAGTTTGAAATCACATTTAATCTCAGAAATTACATAACAGTGAATGTGTATCAGAAAAATTGGGGATTCTCAATTCGAAGCCCAAATTAAATCAATAACCCACAATTAAGGGTTGGTAAATGTTGTGTGTCATGCATATGTGTCATATAAGGCACTCGTGTCCAACCAAGTGGACACGAACGTGTCCAAGACGCTAAGTACACACATGAATACTGAAATTGGATACTACATCGTGCGCGTGTGTAATGACCCGCTCCGCCCTAGCGGAACATCGATTTAAACGGCAAGTGCGACGACTCAAACGAGCCGTCGACTCGAAGAGTTGCGTCAACCCGATGAAGAATCGATGCAAGACTTATATTGGCCCGTCAAGGATGAATGCAGGCTTAGACTTTCAAAGGCACGCTCGGAGGATCGCTCGGCCGATGCGAACATCGCTAAGGTGGGCGGCTCCGATGAACCCGTCTTTGCTTAGCCTAGACACATAATAATTCAGACACTATCACTAGAATCGCTAGGCGATAACACCGCGCATGCTAATAAATGACTCAACGCACCTAGCTAAGGGAATAATCCTATCTTGTATGCTTGTTTAGAACAAGGAAAAGAACTCGGAAAATATAGTGACTCTCGTACCGCACTCCGCGCTCGTGCTAAGGCACAAGCTTATATTCAAGTTCCTTATGCGTTCAACAATGATGCAATGAATGGTTTACAACAATAAAATCAAAAGAATATCGACATAGTCGTTCCCAGTAGAGTATTGCAACATTAAAAGACTTCGGGATCGATGGGTCGCCAAGGCGACTCCCGCACTGGGAGTTGCATAATGTGTGAATGAATGAATCAACGAATGAATGAATGAATGAATACGTGAATAAATCAATGAACGAATGAACAAGTGAAAGAAAGAAAGAAAAGAAAGAAGGAATGAAAGATAAAAAAGGAAAAAATGGTTTGCGACAGGTATAACGGGGACGTGCAATGGAGCTCGCTACCCACGCTGCACGGACGCCAACCTGGTCGATAACACATTATGGCTCAGAGACAGCCTATGGTTCAAAGACAGTCGTTAAGTTAAAATGATAAGACAATACGAAATGGTCGTGGACGGACTCGTGCACGAGTGAAACGATTCCATGGCAACGAACGACGATGTCGTGGCCGGCCTAGGCAGAATCATGGCCTACGGGCGGATAGGTGTGCGGGCTTGGGCACATAACCAAACGTAAGGCCGGGTACTTCAATAGTCTATCAAGGTGTACCAGCCATCACGCTTGATTGATGAGAATACCATAAGTAAATGTCCAAATGGCTCACATGGCCAGCGATCGATGCATATGGATTAAGTGGACTTTGCTGGTGGCAATCCACGTGCAAGTCCTTGTATTGAAACAAAGTAGTCTAAGTTAATTGAATGAAGCGCCTTCTGAACAGGCTTGAATGTAAAACACCAAATGATCGAGAGTACTTCGTACAAATGAGTTAGAAAATACGCCAACGACGTGCTAGGCCCTGAGGCAGGGACACGCCCTTGACATTGAATGTTTACGTAAATTACGTTATTTTGATATATATGAACTGTTGACTAACTTGGTTTACTTTGGACAGGGAAGACCGGATGGTAAGTATGGGTAAGTCGGACATGTATTTCCATACAAATATTTGAATTCGGCAACATGAGATAGGTTATGAAATATGCCATGAAACTGATCCTAAGGCAAGATTAGAAAGACAATGAATGATAGACGGTGCACAAAAGTAAATAGAACGTGCTTGGTAATGATAGCATTGTGGGCGAGCTAGCCTCCCCACCAGTGCATAACAATGTACTGATAACCCCATAGTTTGCTTGCAGGATGTAGGAGACGTCGTCGGGTGCAGAGCTTCCCTCGAGCGTGCTAAGGCACGGAGCTAACTCTGGGGCCTTGGAGTGTTACAAGAAGCTGAAGAACCATATACATGACATAATGTATCGGAACATCGCCATGAATCATTCCATGTTGTAAGCCACTTAGCACGCCTTTTATGTTTCAAAGGGAGAGAGAGCTTGAGAGACTTACTCGGCCTAGTGCCGTTTGTAAACTTCTTGAAAATCAATAAAGAGTTTGAATTTGCTTCAGCTTTTGTTCGTTTACTTTCTGCTATAAATGGGGACACTCTGTGCGACTCTGTGGCCTAGCTCAAATCGACCGTTTCTGGTATTACCCTTACACGGGTGCAACCTAGGCCCGTGCGGCATTACGTCTTAGCGAGAACGATCGCTCCTACGGGAGCGGGGCGTGACAGATTGGTATCAGAGCACGGCTTTTACGTCCTTGGACTTCATTTCGATTCTCTCAGTTTTGAAAGCTTGTTTTGAAATAAAAGAAGTATATGCTCTCTCTCGTTGTGCCTTGGGATGTTCCATACAATAAGTCTAATATTTTCAAAAGCTCGTACGAGTAATCGGTTGAACGGGATCGATAGGCGAAGGCCTTTGTGCCAAACCATGACGGACTTGAGTTGAAAGAAAACTAATGCTAAAAGTTAGCAAACGCAATGCATGCTTGAATAACCTTACGCTGACAATAGCGAACAAGTACACAAGGCTGAAGTATAGTTTGAACGGGATGGTCATGCACGCAGCCTTTTGGCTAAGTTGTGCCGAGTATCGCGCACCTAGACCTTCTGGTGCGAACGAGTTTGCGAGCGAGACCGACTATTGCTCGGACGAAAATAATTGAGACTTAGAACTTATGCTGATAGAGACGCTACTTGACCAACGCTAAAATAAACACGAGAATGATTCTTAGAGTTTGGGGAAACGGACGAACGCATCTTCGAACATGTCGATTGTGAGTCGAATGACCTTTTGAGGATTTGTAGAATGACTTGACCCCGAGTGGTGTACGTGATAGCTTCAGAAAAGAATAAGAGTGAGTGTCGACGACTAGTCGAGTAGCTCGAACCCTGAGTGGTGTATGGACGTTATAGAAATTATTCGAGCAAAACTAAAGGATTTACGGATAGAACGTGTATGTCAACAAGCGATGATATCGTACAAAGCCTTAGAACGAGTAACGCTTATTTGGTTGCGACTTCGAGAGCCTCAAACGAGATATCGTTCGGATGAATCAAGAATGCGTAGTACAAATTACGAAACGATTGAATGGAGATTCGAAACGATAAAATAAATGGATGTTTTGGTCGAGGAAACGTAGAAGATCGTACGTGCGATTTCAAATAGTCGACTGGATTGAAACTTGAATTAAGACAAAATACTCAGATGAAACCGAAGTAAGCACGATTGGAAGATAGCGTGCATAGGAAACGTTGATTTGGAGATACGAGAATGACTAAGGATTTGGAATGGATGTTGCTCAATGAAGAGTTAGCACGAGACAATGTGAATTAAGGAATTAAGTTGCACGACTCGAAATTCGTTGCAAAAGGAAGATCGTCAGGTTATGTACATCATCGATGGTATTGAGGCGTATCAAAGATCGATGTATGATGTCATGCCCCGCTCCCGTAGGAGCGATCGTCCTCGCTAAGGCGTGATGCCGCACGAGCCTAGATTGCGCTCGTGCAAGGCGGGTTCCATAACGGCCGATTTCAGCGGCTGCGGCGGGGTCGTCGCACAGAAGTCCCATATAGAGACATTTAACATGCAGCAGAAATTTAGAACAAAACACAAGTTATTCAAAGAAGCTCTTTTATTGATATTGAACAAGGTTACATTGGGGGCGCAAGGCCAAGATTATAATCACTCAAGCTCACTCATCTCATATTACAAGTCACTCAGCTCTCTCTCATCTCTCAATACATGTCTAGATCCAGCGGAAGCTTCTGAAGGCGACGTCCATACATTATGTCCCGTATAAGTCTTCACTCTATGCGGCCGCATGCTTCGAATCGCCAAGGAACTCCGTACCTTGACGCATCCAAGCGAGCTCTGCGCCACGAGCTTCTACCTGTGCCTGCACATGAAAACTATGTGGGTGTCAGTACTCAACTGTACTGGTGGAATGAGCTCCTCGCCCACCTATACAAACCCAACACGTTTGATTTACTTTGTGCAACATAGTCACTTCTTATCAATTGTCTTTCTAGTCTTGCCTTAGGATTATTTTAGGACTGACGCCTTGGCTATTTTGTGTCTTTAGACCATCCCGTGCTCGCAACATCAATGTTAACTCGACAATGTTAACCTATCGAGTCGTGCTTGCCTTACGGCTTAAAACAGAGACGCAACTACGCGATGAGGCTCCATTTCTGAGTGACCGTGCTATAAACTCTTGCTGAGGCCGTGCCTCGCAACTCAGTCAGACTTAACCATATCGCCGCCTTGCGGCCCTTTCTACCTTGATCACCAACCGACCCAATCAAGACTCCTGGACTAAGTATCACTTGACCGACTTTGCCTTGCGGCATTTTCTGACTTAAACTCAAGATGACTCAAACCAACTTATGTAACTTATATGCCAACAACTTAAGACCCGACGCCGTATCTCGTACCGAAGCACGTCGCCTATGTTGATGCCAAATCTTAGGAGCAAACCTTGTGTTCTAACTGTACACACATCCAACTGACTCAATCCAAAGGCACACATGCAGATTGCCGCCCGTGCCGACCCATCTATATGAATTGCTCACTAACATCACAAGCTATCATGGACTATAGCCTTGCCATTCGGCGACCCTTTCAGCGCAAGTAGCTAGCCCCGCTGAAAGTTCCCAAATGACCCGAGCGGTTCGTCCAGCTACGGCTATACCTGTTTCCCTCCGGAACACCACGGTCCCATGGCGTCCAGGGTTGTCGCGCGTGGAAACTCCTCCTTGTCGACAAGTTATCCAATGACCATGCAAGACTCGACTCAAACTGACATCTCACACTGTCATCCTTTTTTTCAAGGTTATCATCTCTTTCAAAACCAATATCGAGCCTTCTATCATTTGAGACCCCTCGACGATCCACGGTCGTGAGCATTCTTTCTATCATTTGAGACCCCTCGACGACCCACGGTCGCGAGCATTCTTTCCATGGTACCATATCATTTCATTCAACTCATGAATGCCTATTCGATAGTCCTTTCTCCAAAACTCATTAAATCAACCGTGGTTCCTGTCTTAACACTAGGTCCGTGCATCGTGCCTCAAACCGACTTCCGTTCTCCGCAACGCTATCGCCCAAGTCATACTTTATATGACGGGCCTTGGGATCATGGGACTATGTATCCTGACAACCGCAGAATGAGCGGGATAGCACTTGGAATGACTTAGGACGACTGACATAACTTTGCCTAACTTACTCAAGCCTACAACTTAACGAGCAAAGGCCGCATCAAGCCTTGCCTCGATGGAACGTGCCGTGCACGCGTTTAACTTTGAACGACCAAGTCATTTGGGTGCCTAGACTTATGGCACAAGCTATGCAACGCTGCTTAACTCATGGGGCAAGCCAAGGCTATACCAAGCCTTGGATGACCGGACCGTGCATGCTTTATGAAGCATTCATGCGGGCAACGCCTATAACTTAGGCTATGTTCATAACTTCGCCGACTCAACCAACTATCCTTCTTCCAAGCCACGGGACGAAGGATCGAGTGTCATTTTCAAAGCACGTCGTGCACCAACTCTAAGCCGACCGTTGGACCTTTCCATATTCTAACTCAATTCGACCCATCGGGATTATTCCCTTCAAGCTATGTGGATTCGTATCTTTTATTATCAAGCCTACTTGTGCAAGTTGAAAACATGCGATTTATTATGTGAAGGCAAAGATGAGGCGAGTTCACCGAAACTACCCCACCTGAGCGAGCGGTCGCCTCGATCGAGCGATGTCTCCGAGTAGCCGTTGCAAGGCTAAGTCCGAACGCCGTTGACGTTTCGATTCCTCTGATTGACTGAGCAGGACGGGGCACTATATCATACACCACTCAGAAAAAGTTTCGTCCTTGTAGAAGCATGGAAAAGAATAAAGAAAGGTCTATGCGGCAAAGAATTTCCATGCGGCTCAGAGAGCCCATGTGGCTCAGGGGTCCATGCGGCTCAAACGTCTATGCGGCTCGGATAGACCCAGAGCCACGTGGCCTTCGACAGTTTTTTTCCTTCATCTTTGGCTGCATTTAATGCCCTGACGGCTGACAGCTCTGACAAAAGACAACTCTGACATAAAGGCACAATAATGACTGACATAATGGCACATTCCTAGGAAAGAGGAGAAAATCTTCTCACAGCTGGCAGAATCCATCAAATCCCGAGTGTCACGACCCGCACCTTAGAGTAAGGGCACGAGAAGTGGGTACGTCCAGCCTACGCTGCAGTGTCGGCGGTAGAACGCTGTCCTAGGTCAATCATCTAACAATATAAAAGTACCTGTACAGTTTATACTCTCCGAATGGAGGTAACATCACAACATACAGTCTCAATCATATCTAAGGTAGAAGAATGAAGAACAGATAGATAGATAGTAACTCAGAGAGAACCATAGCATAGATGAAATAAGTCTAAGTGTCTAGGATACATAACACCAGAATGTCAATTCATAATACAATAAGTCTAAGAGTCTATATATCTCAACATCTCAAAATACAACTCAGAATGTGGGACAAAATGATAATACCGAAAGACTGTCTAGCTAAACTAGCCTAGACTACTGGGGCAACATCCTCAGCTGCAGGTGGATCCTGCTGAGGGTCCACAACATAAGTAACATCTAGTCCTGCTCCATAATAGGTAGTCACCAGGGCCTCATCCTCATCCTCTGTAATATTTTCAACAGGTCCAGTCAGGACAGGAACGAGCATATTACATCTCACACAGTTCATAACAGGTTAGAAAATATGATACAGGCAATAGAGTAAGATACAGGAAATGCTGAAAGAAAATATACGCTGTAAAAGAGATAGCTGTAATGAAATATCTACTGTATATAGAGAACTATAAGTGACTAGTGATGTAGAGTACAAGATAGGCATGTAAATGGCTAGAATTTATACATGATTACACTACTGAGTTTGCACATGATTACACTACTTGGAATTATTCACATGTCCACTTCTACTCCCCCGTTACCCCAATCAATACACAAGGATCGAGACAAGTTACGTTATTATACATGATATCACATGGGGCCCATGAAAGGGTGCACATAATAGTATACATGAGGGCTCTGTGAACATGAGAGTACATGATCACATGAGTACACATGCATGATGGAAGCACAGGAGTACATGATGAAAGTGAAACACACGTAACATGAAGTACCCGATGCTCCCGAGGGGGATAACATCTCATGTAAAGATCCATATAGTACCAATCCGTGTTACCAACGTGACAACATCAAGTAAAGTAATCTAGAGCAAGAAGTAAAGCCTGAACAAGTATGAAACGGTCAGAGAATGTACTCACCTGATAACTGAATGTCTGAAGAGGATATACTGCCTGAGGAGAGATGTATGGCTCCTAATCAGAGCAACACAAGTCACAATGTATCCACGATGGTAAAATAGAGTATACAATGCATACTACATGATTCTAGGTCAATCTGGTCAAAAGTAAACTCTTGGTCAACTCAACAGTCAAACTAGGTCACAGGAAGTCATACTAGGTCACAGGAAATCAAACTAAGTCAAATAAAGTCAAACAAGGTCAAATAGGGTCAAACTAGTCTAATCTAGGTTGAAGTCAACTCTTGGTCAATATTCTAGTCAAACTAGTCAAGTTATCTAGGGTTTAGTCAATCAATGGTCAGACTAGTCAAATACTAGTCAATATGGTCAAGCTAGGTCAATCTAGACTATCTAAGGTACTACACCACAAGGTTAAGGTATAACCAATACCTATACAAGTATACCACATATAAATACATATATATATAATACCAACCTTAATCTTATATTCAAGCTAATTCCATATTCCAATCTCAAGTCATGACTCAACTCTAAGTATCTAACTTAACCCCATACATATCTTAATCTACATAGGTCTTTCCACAAAACCCAAGTCACAATAGTATACTTATATATAGGTCAAACCTAAACCAACTAGTTAATAGCCTAGGGTTTAGTCAAATCTTAGTCAACAAGTCCTTCTATGTTCATCCAAGCCATTTCTAGGTCAATTTGGTCATGGTTGATCTATAGTTGACTTTGGTCAACAATGGTCAATTATCTAGTCAAACTAGGTCTACTAGTCAAGTTAGGTCAACCAATGTCAAACTAGTCATCTTAGGTTATTTCAAGTTCAATTTAGGTCAAGTTTGACCCTAGGTTGACTTTAGTCAACTCTAGTCAAACAAGGGTCATTAGTTAGTGTTTAGGTCATTAGGTCAATTAGGTTAGCCCCAATGCCATAGGCTAATCACTTAGGCCATAGGCTAGATAACTTATAGGTTTCTATATAAACCTATACTTAGGAAGTCATATATATATATATATATATATATATATATATATATATATATATATATATATATATATATATATATATATATATATATATACATATAGATATACCCATGTCTAATTACTACCTATATATATATATCTATATATGCATAACTATATACAATACCAATCACCCACATATATATAAAACCTTATATATATATTTACACATACAACAACCACATAGGCCTATAACCTATGTAATACCCATATACCCTAGGTATCTATATATAGACACAATATATATAATTCTAATACAATTATATATATCATATATATATATATATATATATATATATATATATTTATATATATATATATATATATATATATATATATATATATATATATATATATATATATATATATATATAGAGAGAGAGAGAGAGAGAGAGAGGGAAGAAAGTGAGAGGGATAATTAGAGTGAGAGAGAGTGAATGAGAAAGAGGACAGTGAGAGAGAGTGACTAACACAGGAAGAAGAAGGGGGGGGGCTCTTCTCAGATTCCTGAGAACAGGAATTAGTCCCTAAACACATAATACACACACACAGTTACACATATATACATACATATGTATATACATACACAACTACCTATACACACAACTACAAATCCTCAAATCTCACCTACACTCACACATACATATATACTACGTATTTATATACTAAAAATACACATATACATATATAAATCATATCAACATTAGGTTTGAAATTCATTTTTAAAAACTGGAAAATATCCCAAAAACTGGAAAATGTGCACTTTGCACTCGACAAGTAGGTAAACCTAATTTCTCATGCAAAACCGAGCTAAGGCTCGATACTAGTGGTTGGTAACTGATGCCCCACATGTATACGTGTCGTGTGTGTTAATGGAAGTCCACCACGACACGACACGGCGTGTCCAAGCGTCTAAAAACACAATCGGGTAAACACAGTGCACTGTGCAGTGCACTGTCTCGTGCACATGTTCGCGTGTGTGTAGGACACGACACACACATCCACGTGTCTCGTGGTCATGCACACGTGTAGCCCATATATAGGGCTACACGTTAGACACACTGTTATGTGTCCACGTGTCCTACAGTGTTGATACGAGACCCGTATCAGTCGAGGAAACTCGACTGATACGCGCGGTTTGGACCGCATCGTGTAGAGATGCACACGTCTTGTGGACACGACACGAGCCACGTGGGGCCTCGTGGTCATGCCCACGTGTAGCCCACGTATTGGACTACACACTCGTGTCACCACGAGGTGTCCACGACTCGTATCCGTGCGACACGAAGGCCATGTCAGTGAGGTCTGTGCACTGGTGCACAGGCTGTGCTCGACCAGTACGAGTGAGTTTTCTCACTCGACACGACACGACTCGACACGAGACTTTGGGGGTGTCTTGTCAGACATTGTCCCTAGGTCTGTGCCAAGTGGCACGTGTCCACGTGTCCATTTCGTAAAGAAATCAGTATCGGGTAGCAGGGGATTAAAGTGTGCACAGTGTGATGTTTAACAGTGTGTTCATGTCCAATTTGGACACGGACACAATACGATCTCGTGCTCAGTCCTAGGGTTTTGGATTCAGGATGTCTAGGGCTACCCAAAAATATAATTTGTTTTGGAAAACAACAACTTTTATTCCTAAGTGGCATTTCACCAAACACTGAAATTTAAGCACAGATACGTGTCCGATACGGACACCAAACCAAATCTATTTCCTACCAAACTTAGCCTACAGTTCCATGGTACCTAGAT
This sequence comes from Iris pallida, assembly GCA_029216955.1. Lineage (NCBI taxonomy): Eukaryota > Viridiplantae > Streptophyta > Magnoliopsida > Asparagales > Iridaceae > Iris > Iris pallida. The sequence continues at coordinate 2,482,012 of JANAVB010010792.1, forward strand.
GTATGCAACCATGAAGGGAAATTACAAAATTGATAGGTTTTAGGGCATGTTACCTATGAGTGCAAAATCCAATGAAACCAAGATAGGGGGGTTTGTCCTCTTCACTTGAATGGCCAAATTGATCTTCAACCTTGCTAGCTAGCCTCCCTTAGTATCCTCAATAGTAGGGGGTTCCAATGCAAGAAATTTGGCTCAATTTGGAGCTAAATTGATTGAGTTGTGAGGGTGTGAAGTTGTAGGAAAACTAGAGTTTTTGTGAAAGAAGGAGGCTTGAATGAAGGGGGGGTGTGTATATAGGATGGGGGCATGGGTTGGCTGCCATGGGGGTAGGGGAGGGTTTCCTATCTCCTTGCAAACTTAGCCCCTAAGTCTTTGACTAAGGGGTTAGATATTTAGGTTCTAAAATATCTAAAAAGTGAAATATCTAGATATTTATCTAACTAGATATTTATACATAAAGCTAATATCTAACATTAGTCTTCTAGGTTAGTTGCTAACCTCTAGATTAGTGCTAAACTAGGTTAGGGACTAACATGACACTAATCAATAATTAAACAATAATAAAAACACATAAATACAAATAATTCTAAATAAATCCTAGAAAATTACCAAAATACCCTTTAGGCTAAAAATCACTAATTTGGTGTTCTAAGCCTATGGCTAGGCTCACATGATCATGGTTAGTCTCTAGGTTATGAAATCTCTAGGGTTTACACTAGGGTTATACTAGTAAAGTCACAAAGTCATAAGTCGTGACTTAGAAAATAGTTTTAAATAACTAAAAATCACCAAAAATCATATCATAACCAAAATACCATTAATAAATAATAAAAATAATAAATTTTCAAAAATACCCTAATTTCAGAAAACTGGGTGTTACAAGTCTACCCACCTTAAAATAATTTCGTCCTCGAAATTTAGATGGTCGTACACCTCCTAGGTCAGACCTCCAACAATCAGGGTCGAAGCTACTACCTAGCAACATACAAGGTCAACAAGCAAAATATGGGTAGTAGACCTATACTGGGTCATGTCCAAAAATTAGCTGGCAGTTTTAGGTCATAAGGTGTCCTTAATCCAAATCGAAATCAAAAGTAACTCCATGGGGTAAATCAGGATTGAGCCTCGGGTCAGGAAAATCGTACTAAGCAAATGAAGCACACGATGGTATGCCTGAGTGGGACACTAAGGTCATGGGTGTAGTATGTCATGTCTAGGTTACGTATGTGAAATTAGTTTTGAAAAAACAACTAGTCTTGTGCTCTTAATTTAAAAGTCACGGTAACGTGTCTACGGTGATCATAATTTAGAGTGGAAAAGGTCTATGGCCTAAATAGAACCAAAAATCGTGATGAAATAGTAGTGTAAAGGGCAGGTTAAATGGGACAGTCCTGGTCATAGGTATAGACTAGGAAGATAAGAAAACAATAAATCACAGGGCTAAAAGGGTTACCATTCTATGGTCAGAGCTACTCTATCAAAAAGGTATAGCATATATATTAATTTATTTAAGAGAAAATCCTTGAGAAAAGAAGTTATTCAAGGAATTATATTAATAGTTAAAGCTACTACTACTCCTACTCCTACTCCTAAGTAAGTGATGAAGAAACAAACAAACAATCGACAAAAACAAAAGAACTACCAGGTCAAAACTGATCACTAATAAAGAACAGGTAGGAACAGATGGGATTGGATTTTAAGATAGATATAATAAAGCAAGGTGGAAAATGAATGAAATTAAGTATGAGCACGAGCATCCAATGATGAAGATCCAGGTCATGATAAATTTTAATTCAACTGGATACGAATACGAGGTTCATAGGCGATTAAAATAATTCCAATGAGAATTGTCAAGGCTGTTGCGGACAAGATTCTAGGGCAAGTTTAACTGTCTCCATCCACGTAGATTAATATATGAAAAAGCGAACCAAAACGCAATAGGTTGATCAGACCATCATGCGCCGGTTCTGATTAGATATTATGTTAGTGGGTGTACACCCGATAAAATATATCATGATCAAGCTCGAAAAGGATAAGCTTGTAAAACTTAAGGATAAATTTATAGCATAAGATATAAGTAAGGGTGGAAATGATAAAAGAAGATACATAGTCCAAGATTCTTAACCAATCGGGTCAAGCATTCAAGATATGGTACAAGGTTAAGTATTCAAGGATTCAAGCAGAACACCATCACATGCCAGGTCGAAAGAATTGAGCCAAGGTGGATCTCTAATTTGAAATAAGAATTAATTTAGTATCATGGTAGAGGTTATAGTTTAGCCATTTGACCAGAAAATCATATCAAAAAAATAGAGTACAAGGAGACGGTTTTAGTAGGACATGGAATACCTACATGAAGGTAGGCTAGTCTAGGCCTTACATGTGAAGTTTGTTGGGAGGTAACAGCTAGTTTTATACTCTGAATATCTAAGTCACGGTAAAGGACGTCCAATGATCTAGAATAGAAAGTGGGAGTTCAAGACGTGATAATTGATGCAAAATTAAAGAAGATCAAATTAACCCATAGAATAAAATTAATTAGAAATCTAGTAAATAATTTAGGAACACAGTCCTAGGGATAGATAGGCTACTAGATGAATATAGTTAGGGTTCAATCAAATCAAAGGTCAAGGTTAGAAGGTCTCAATAAAGTCTTGATTTGAAGAAATGTCGAGTAAGTCAGGTTTGGGATACAGTCACATAGTTTGGTAGAAAGAGTTTAAGCAAGATACAGAAAATAGAGGGGACAGTTCATTTCAAGGGAAAGCAATTAGCAAGAGAATTAGATGGCAAGAAACAGATGAGAGTTTTCTCATAATTGTGATTGAGTACCTTAAAATAAAATATATTAATCTAACACAAAGAAATTAAAATCAACAACTACAAAAATTTCAAAATAATCTACTAACACCAGGATTCAAAGTTCTACAGTGAATCCTCCAAAATCAAATTCAATCAAGGAAAAAAGAGTTTAAATCGTAATTTCAAATGAGATTCTCAAGGGTCATCCCAGGAATCTCTCAAAGTATCCTAACAGTGATTGAGTATCCTCTCTCACTAAGCCTATTCCTCAAATCCTATCACAGGCTGTAGTGATACTCTAGTTTGAATATCACTACATAAACTCGACCTGTATGGGCCACCACTAAAAACGTGTCACGACCCGCACCCTAGATTAAGGGCACGAGAAGTGGATACGTCCAGCCTACGCCGCAGTGTCGGCGGTAGAACGCTGTCCTAGGTCAATCATCTAACAATGTAAAAGTACATGTACAGTTTATACTCTCCGAATGGAGGTAACATCACAACATACAGTCTCAATCACATCTAAGGTAGAAGAATGAAGAACAGATAGATAGATAGTAACTCAGAGAGAACCATAGCATAGATGAAATAAGTCTAAGTGTCTAGGATACATAACACCAGGATGTCAACTCATAATACAATAAGTCTAAGAGTCTATATATCTCAACATCTCAAAATACAACTCAGAATGTGGGACAAAATTATAATACCGAAAGACTGTCTAGCTAAACTAGCCTAGACTACTGGGGCAACATCTTCAGCTGCAGGTGGATCCTGCTGAGGGTCCACAACATAAGTATCATCTAGTCCTGCTCCATAATAGGTAGTCACCAGGGCCTCATCCTCATCCTCTGTAATATTTTCAACAGGTCCAGTCAGGACAGGAACGAGCACAATACATCTCACACAGTTCATAACAGGTTAGGAAATACGATACAGGCAATAGAGTAAGATATAGAAAATGCTGAAAGGAAATATACGCTGCAAAAGAGATAGCTGTAATGAAATATCTACTGTATATAGAGAACTATAAGTGACTAGTGATGTAGAGTACAAGATAGGCATGTGAATGGCTAGAATTTATATATGATTATACTACTGAGTTTGCACATGATTACACTACTTGGAATTATTCACATGTCCACTTCTACTCCCCCGTTACCCCAATCAATACACAAGGATCGAGACAAGTTACGTTATTATACATGATATCACATGGGGCCCATGAAAGGGTGCACATGATAGTATACATGAGGGCTCTGTGAACATGAGAGTACATGATCACATGAGTGCACATGCATGATGGAAGCACAGGAGTACATGATGAAAGTGAAACAAACGTAACATGAAGTACCCGATGCTCCCGAGGGGAATAACATCTCATGTAAAGATCCATATAGTACCAATCCGTGTTACCAACGTGACAGCATCAAGTAAAGTAATCTAGAGCGAGAAGTAAAGCCTGAACAAGTATAAAACGGTCAAAGAATGTACTCGCCTGATAACTGAATGTCTGAAGAGGATATACTGCATGAGGAGAGATGTATGGCTCCTAATCAGAGCAAGACAAGTCACAATGTATCCACGATGGTAAAATAGAGTATATAATGCATACTACATGATTCTAGGTCAATCTGGTCAAAAGTAAACTCTTGGTCAACTCAACAGTCAAACTAGGTCACAGAAAGTCATACTAGGTCACAGGAAATCAAACTAAGTCAAATAAAGTCAAACAAGGTCAAATAGGGTCAAACTAGTCTAATCTAGGTTAAAGTCAACTCTTGGTCAATATTCTAGTCAAACTAGTCAAGTTATCTAGGGTTTAGTCAATCAATGGTCAGACTAGTCAAATACTAGTCAATATGGTCAAGCTAGGTCAATCTAGACTATCTAAGGTACTACACCACAAGGTTAAGGTATAACCAATACCTATACAAGTATACCACATATAAATACATATATATAATACCAACCTTAATCTTATATTCAAGCAAATCCCATATTCTAATCTCAAGTCATGACTCAACTCTAAGTATCTAACTTAACCCCATACATATCTTAATCTACATAGGTCTTTCCACAAAACCCAAGTCACAATAGTATACTTATATATAGGTCAAACCTAAACCAACTAGTTAATAGCCTAGGGTTTAGTCAAATCTTAGTCAACAAGTCCTTCTATGTTCATCCAAGCCATTTCTAGGTCAATTTGGTCATGGTTGACCTATAGTTGACTTTGGTCAACAATGGTCAATTATCTAGTCAAACTAGGTCTACTAGTCAAGTTAGGTCAACCAATGTCAAACTAGTCATCTTAGGTTATTTCAAGTTCAATTTAGGTCAAGTTTGACCCTAGGTTGACTTTGGTCAACTCTAGTCAAACAAGGGTCATTAGTTAGTGTTTAGGTCATTAGGTCAATTGGGTTAGCCCCAATGCCATAGGCTAATCACTTAGGCCATAGGCTAGATAACTTATAGGCTTCTATATAAACCTATACTTAGGAAGTCATATTTTTTTTTTTATATTTTTTTTTAGGAAGTCATATATATATATATATATATATATATATATATATATATATATATATATATATATCTATACATATAGATATACCCATGTCTAATTACTACCTATATATATATCTATATATGCATAACTATATACAATACCAATCACCCATATATATATAAAACCTTATATATATATTTACACATACAACAACCACATAGGCCTATAACCTATGTAATACCCATATACCCTAGGTATCTATATATAGACACAATATATATAATTCTAATACAATTATATATATCATATATATATATATATATATATATATAAATATATATATTCAAAAATATATATATATATATATATAGAGGGAAGAAAGTGAGAGGGAGAATTAGAGTGAGAGAGAGAGTGAATGAGAAAGAGGACAGTGAGAGAGAGTGACTAACATAGGAAGAAGAAGGGGGGGGGGGGCTGTTCTCATATTCCTGAGAACAGGAATTGGTCCCTAAACACATAATACACACACACACAGTTACACATATATACATACATATGTATATACATACACAACTACCTATACACACAACTACAAATCCTCAAATCTCACCAACACTCACACATACATATATACTACGTATTTATATACTGAAAATACACATATGCATATATAAATCATATCAAAATTAGGTTTGAAATTTGTTTTTAAAAACTGGGAAATATCCCAAAAACTGAAAAATGTGCACTGTGCACTCGACAAGTAGGTAAACCTAATTTCTCATACAAAACCGAGCTAAGGCTCGATACTAGTAGTTGGTAACTGATGCCCCACATGTATACGTGTCGTGTGTGTCAATGGGAGTCCACCACGACACGACACGGCGTGTCCAAGCGTCTAAAAACACAATCGGGTAAACACAGTGCACTGTGTAGTGCACTGTCTCATGCACATGTTCGCGTGTGTGTAGGACACGACACACACATCCACGTGTCTCGTGGTCATGCACACGTGTAGCCCACATATAGGGCTACACGTTAGACACACTGTTATGTGTCCACGTATCCTACAGTGTTGATACGAGACCCGTATCAGTCGAGGAAACTCGACTGATACGCGCGGTTTGGACCGCGTCGTGCAGAGATGCACACGTCTCGTGGACACGACACGAGCCACGTGGGGCCTCGTGGTCATGCCCACGTGTAGCCCACGTGTTGGGCTACACACTCGTGTCACCACGAGGTATCCACGACTCGTGTCCGCACGACACGAAGGCCGTGTCAGTGAGGTCTGTGCACTCGTGCACAGGCTGTGCTCGACCAGTGCGAGTAAGTTTTCTTACTCGACACGACACGAATCGACACAAGACTTTGGGGGTGTCTTGTCAGACATTGCCCCTAGGTCTGTGCCAAGTGGCACGTGTCCATGTGTCCAATTCGTGGAGAAATCAGCGTCGGGTAGCAGGGGATTAAAGTGTGCACAGTGTGATATTTAACAGTGTGTTCGTTTCCAATTTGGACACGAACACAATACGATCTCGTGCTCAGTCCTAGGGTTTTGGATTCAGGATGTCTAGGGCTACCCAAAAATATAATTTGTTTTGGAAAACAACAACTTTTATTCCTAAGTGGCATTTCACCAAACACTGAAATTTAAGCACAGATACGTGTCCGATACGGACACCAAACCAAATCTATTTCCTACCAAACTTAGCCTACAGTTCCATGGTACCTAAATGTATGCAACCATGAAGAGAAATCACAAAATTGATAGGTTTTAGGGCATGTTACCTATGAGTGCAAAATCCAATAAAACCAAGGTAGGGGGGTTTGTCCTCTTCACTTGAATGGCCAAATTGATCTTCAACCTTGCTAGCTAGCCTCCCTTAGTATCCCCAATAGTAGGGGGTTCCAATGCAAGAAATTTGGCTCAATTTGGAGCTAAATTGATTGAGTTGTGAGGGTGTGAAGTTATAGGAAAACTAGAGTTTTTGTGAAAGAAGGAGGCTTGAATGATGGGGGGGGGGGGGTGTGTATATAGGATGGTGGCATAGGTTGGCTGCCATGGGGGTAGGGGAGGGTGTCCTACCACCTTGCAAACTTAGCCCCTAAGTCTTTGACTAAGGGGTTAGATATTTAGGTTCTAAAATATCTAAAAAGTGAAATATCTAGATATTTATCTAACTATATATTTATACATAAAGCTAATATCTAACATTAGTCTTCTAGGTTAGTTGCTAACCTCTAGATTAGTGCTAAACTAGGTTAGGGACTAACATGACACTAATCAATAATAAACAATAATAAAAACACATAAATACAAATAATTCTAAATAAATCCTAAAAAATTACCAAAATACCCTTTAGGCTAAAAATCACTAATTTGGTGTTATAAGCCTATGGCTAGGCTCACATGATCATGGTTAGTCTCTAGGTTATGAAATCTCTAGGGTTTACACTAGGGTTATACTAGTAAAGTCACAAAGTCATAAGTCGTGACTTAGAAAATAGTTTTAAATAACTAAAAATTACCAAAAATCATATCATGACCAAAATACCATTAATAAATAATAAAAATAATAAATTTTCAAAAATACCCTAATTTTAGAAAACTGGGTGTTACAAGTCTACCCGCCCTGAAATAATTTCGTCCTCGAAATTTAGATGGTCGTACACCTCCTAGGTCAGACCTCCAACAATCAGGGTCGAAGCTACTACCTAGCAACATACAAGGTCAACAAGCAAAATATGGGTAGTAGACCTATACTGGGTCATGTCCAAAAATTAGCTGGCAGTTTTAGGTCATAAGGTGTCCTTAATCCAAATCGAAATCAAAAGTAACTCTATGGGGTAAATCAGGATGGAGCCTCGGGTCAGGAAAATCGTACTAAGCAAATGAAGCACACGATGGTATGCCTGAGTGGGACACTAAGGTCATGGGTGTAGTATGTCATGTCTAGGTTACGTATGTGAAATTAGTTTTGAGAAAACAACTAGTCTTGTGCTCTTAAATTAAAAGTCACGGTAACGTGTCTACGGTGATCATAATTTAGAGTGGGAAAGGTCTATGGCCTAAATAGAACCAAAAATAGTGATAAAATAGTAGTGTAAAGGGCAGGTTAAATGGGACAGTCCTGGTCATAGGTATAGACTAAGAAGATAAGGAAACAATAAATCACAGGGCTAAAAGGGTTACCATTCTATGGTCAGAGCTACTCTATCAAAAAGGTATAGCATATACATTAATTTATTTAAGAGAAAATCCTTGAGAAAAGAAGTTATTCAAGGAATTATATTAATAGTTAAAGCTACTACTACTCCTACTCCTACTCCTAAGTAAGTGATGAAGAAACAAACAAACAATCGACAAAAATAAAATAACTACCAGGTCAAAACTGATCACTAATAAAGAACATGTAGGAGCAGATGGGATTGGATTTTAAAGGAGAGCATTTCTTCGTCAACGCCAAGCAGTTCTTCTCCAGAGCCAAGACTGCACCCGATCGTCCAAGGAGTAAGGCAGAGCTGCCGTCGCTTTCCCGAGCCTCTATCGTCACCCCCCAGAATCTAAAATAAACAATTGTACTTAGATTGCTGTACCTAGGTTTTTGTTCCTAGGCTTTTTTTGTACGAACGAGTTTGTATTGTGAGTCTAAGTTCAGTCCTTCGATAATTGTTCTGTTCTTTTACAATCAATGGCAAATACGATGGCGACTCTGCTGGGGACAAACTTCTCCACGGCTGAGGAGCTGGTGACGCAATCGGATGCAGCTAAACTTGGCTCCACACAACAGAAGATGGTCGTCCGCTTCGACCAACAGGCGTTCGAAGAAATGCTCTCTGAAGGAAGCGCTGGCCCGGTCCAGAAGCGAACCCGCACAAAGAAGGCTCGCAAGGAGTGGAGGCCAAAGTCATTTGCTCCTCCCCAAGTTCTGGGCGGAGTACTCTCTGCTGCCCAAGACGGCGAAGGCAACTCTCATGCGGCCCCACTTCAAGCCATAGAGGACTCTGCTGTCCCCAAGTCGGCAGAAAAAAGCACTACGATGCTGGACTTGCAGGGGCAAAGAGTGATTCTATGTGCTACAGAAAGAAACCGAATAAAAACACTAGCCAAATGCATAACACTCATGCGGCCAGGATTGCCAGTCGCATGGAGAACACTCATGCGGCCAGGATTTCCAGCCTCATGGAGAAGATCTATGCGGCTGAGACTTTCAACCGCATGAAGGAAGCCCATGCGGCTACGATTGCCAGCCGTATGAAGATCATTGATTCTAGCCACATGCCGCCTGCTCCACGCGGCTCAGTCTTCGACCGCCTCTTCTATGGTCATGATCTCTCGTGCTTCCGAGAAGACATATCTGACTCTCTCCAGCACCACTTAGACTCTTCCTATTATGTGCCTCATGCACCAGAGTGAAGAAGTCTAGGGCAGCACGAGCTTGGCAAGCACAGTCCGCTGACCCAACCTCTGACCATCCGAGCGTTCCACATACTGTTATGCGGGCCTCTGATGGAAAGTTGCACAGAACCACTCGAGTCCAGCCCCCGGCGGCAAACGGACAGAATGGTTCCCAAAAGTCTCCTAAAATCCAGGGAGAAAATATGGTCATTCCGGACCCATTTGACTTACGTGAGGCTATCCTCCACAAACGCAAGGAAAGAGAAGGGGCCTCGGGGTGCAAAGAGTCCTCCCACAGACGTCACTGTACCCAAATCATCGTCAACTGTTGTTACAATAATGCGACGGTACGAAAAGATCGACAATCCGTCTTCCAAAGACTGCAACAACCATGTTCAGAAGATGAGGCACTTCCCGTCGTCTCCTGCAACTCTGCTCAGAAAATCGTCGCCGATGGGAGAGGGAAGAAGATAAACGTTTCCAGCCCGAAAATTTCAACCACTACGACTAAGAGACTGTCGTCTAAGCGGGTGCCCACCACCGGAGTTTTCCAAGGTATCCGTTCAAAGACGAAATCTGCTGCAGTAGGAGATTCATCGTCCACATCACTAGGGGTTGCTGGAACTGGGGGAAGCACTCCTCCGAACCTCCACGACAATCCGATATTCCAAGAAGACGAGATGGGGAAAACAACTCTCCCATCAGATGCAGCAAATCTCGACGTCCCCAAGGACGTCCACAATTCCCAAGACGAGGCAACTCGGAAGCTGGGGGTACTGTTCCTTCTGAGTCCGAACCAGAGAAAGACATTCCCACATACCCCGATGACTTCTCATTACAGGGGTATGATTCGGAGTGTACGTCATCCACCGTCCCTTCCACTTCTCCTCATGTGAGGACGTTATTCACGACAGACAGCAACCAAGATGGTCCCAGTGATCGCCAACGCATCGACACTCTGGAGGCCATACTGTGCACTTTTGTCAAATCCGTGGACGAGAACAAAGCAGCCCTCTACTCTGCAAGAGGGACGCCTGGCCAAACAAACTTGGGTCCCGCGGTCAATGCCGACTCAAACTCAGCAGCACTAAACCCGAGCAATATTCCTCCTGAAATATCGGCTCTTACCGCTGCAGACGAAGCCAAGGAGGCAAGGCGAGAGGTCGAGGAGCTCCGGGCCATGTTCCACGCCCGAAAAAACTGCCAAGACCTCAGGATACGACAACCGTATCCCGCTGCGTGGAGAGAAGTTCCCTTTCCACCAAAGTATAAACCATTCCACATCAATCCATATGATGGAAAGACAGCTGCAAGTAGGTACATCACCTACTTTGAAGTCACAACTGACCATCTACCCCACGACGATGCCATCCTTACACGATTATTCATCGGGGCATTGGAAGGGGTCGCCTTCGACTGGTACCGTAACCTGCCAGACAACTGCATCCACTCCTTCGCCGGCTTCAAGCGCATGTTCTTGGAGAGATTCTACGAAGTAGGACAGGATATCACAATGTCCACCCTCATGGACGTCGTTCAAGGGGAGAAAGAGCTGACAATGAACTATATTGAGCGGTTCCGCCAAACTGCCATGAAGCTGCCGTCCGGTAATCCGGATTCCTCCTTAATTGAAATTTGCCAAAAGAGACTGCTTCCAACAATCAGCCTCTGGATGGGTGAAAGTCAATTTAAGGACTGGAAGACGTTTATCATCAGTGCCACTAGCGCCGAAGACAGGTTGAAGAAGGCTCGCCAGCTGGGATTGTACATCTCAGAGGGAGAGGACAAGGGCAGGCGTCCTAATGCCAACAACAACAATGGGAGTAGCTCCACCAACAATCGGGACAACAAGGGTAAGCAGGCTATGGTGGCCGACACAGCACAAAAACCTGAGTCAAAACCGGCAGACAAACAATGGCCGCAAATGACGTACTCCTTCGAAGACAGCCACGTCAAGCCCATCTTAGACATGCTCATATAAGGAGACATAATTCAGCTCCCTCCGTCAAGATGGGAACCTCGGCCGACAGAAATAGAGAGCCCAAAGTACTGCCATTACCACCGCTACGTCCACCATGCTACACACGACTGCTACCAACTAAAACGATACATCCAACATCTCATCGATTCGAACGCTCTGGCCATTGATTTCGAAGAGGTAACCATAGCAGCCAATATGGTGTCAGTACAATTTGGCAGCTTCCTTCCAACAGAAACTCAAGACGGTGTGGTACCCATCCTTCTGGCGACAATAGAGATTACTAATCTTCCACCTCCCCGGGATCAGGCTGCTGATCTAGTGCCCCTCACCACATCACGGGGGGAGGTCATGTGGGTCCATCCGGACCTGGTACTCGAGGTGACTCAATCTACACCACCTTCCATTCGCAAGAAAAAGAGTAGAAAAGTCAGATCCTGCCGCACAATCTCGGCAGATGTCGAAGAAGTCACGGCTATCGTTACCCGGTCTGGGGCACAATCCCAACCTATGACTGATAACTCGGTTGAAGATCACAGCCAGCTACTGTTGACGCTCCAGGACCTTCTCAGCATCCGACGAGCGACAAGCCTAGGACGGAGGAGACTCGCTTTGACAAATCCTACCGAAAAGAGGCACCGCAGGGGCTGGAGAGGCCCTACAACTTCGACATCTTGGCGCAATTGGCCAACACATCGACCAAATTGTCATTATACGAGCTACTGAGACTCTCCAAGGATGTTCGTGCAGCTTTGAGCGATGTACTCCAGAATGCCGACGCCTATCTGGCTCAGGTCAACCTCACAGGAGAGAGCCCGCCTGCAAATCTCCAAGACAACGCTTGCACATAAGCGATGCCCAACATTGTCTTCACTCCACAGGATATGTTCATCAAGACCAACCTGCACGATCGACCGTTATATTACACCGGCTACATCGACGACGTAAAGGTGGATCGGATGCATATTGATCATGGTTCTTCCATAAGCATCATCCCGAAGAGCCTGCTACATCATCTCCGTATTCCTATGCATTGTATGACGCCAACAAGGACCGCCATCAGCGGTTTCAATTCGGGCAGGAGCTACCCGATCGAAAAGATTCGCTTGAAGTAACAAATTGGAGATCTCCAGTCAGAAGTAACATGTTTGTCATTGATGCGGACACTTCCTACAACATCCTCTTGGGGTACCCTTGGATATATGATTACATGATCGTGCCTTCCATGCTACACCAGTATTTCAAGTATGTCGATAAACACGGCTTCGTGAGGACAGAATTTGCCGACATTGATCCTTTCAAAGGGGTCAAATACTACTACTCAGACTCTTGCTTATACGAAAAGTCGAAGAGGCACCTTGGTGAAGGAGATGTGCAAGCTCGTACCGAGACAGCCACAGGATCAGAAGAACCTCTAACGATCCACCTCCAAGCTCGTAAACCTGGCAAGTCCGTACCCCTTACAGCCACTCTGCGTAAGGGCGCAATCAGCCTCTCGGCACAAGAAGAGCAAATAATAATCCGGCTGCCAAGGTTCGGCCAAGCGCCAAGACCCACAACGGAGCCACTGACAATCAGACTGCCTAGAGTCGGCCAGCCACAAATGGAGAAGCTCAATCCCTCCGACAAACCAATGACGATACGTCTTTCCAAGAAGAATCGTCATCCCGATGCAAAGTCGGGGGCGTCCAGCGAACCAACCACTCCCCGCCCAGCATCGAGTACCAAACTGGGGGTCGCTAGTCTGCCAACAACTCCACGTTCGGCTCCACCGACAGAACCCCTGATGATCAAGCTGTCCAGGTCATCCTCTCAGTCTTCATTTATACAGGGGGTAGCTGAAGAAGAACCGAAACTAGCCAAGTATGTGGCTGCCCACACTGATGTTCCCTCCGCAGATGATGTAATCCCGCTAGAAAAGATACCTTACTTCATCAATAAAGGGCTATCTTTGAACTACCTCGAGCTTAATAAGATTTGTACAATGTATGCTATGGAACACGGTATAGGCACTCACCTACACACACAGGTGACAAATGTTTACACCGTAAATCAGCTTACTCCAGTGGAAGATGCTCACCGCATAATCGAGGAAGGGGACCATCCAATCATCTTCGGCCGAAAGGATGATCCACAGCCCTTCACCATAGAGAAGGTCGATCTTGAATCAGATGCCGGAAGACTGCCTCTGTATCTTTATAGCCCCCAATCCAAGTACCTCATGCAAAAACAGGGGTATGATCTGGAGACTACGCTAGGCTTGAACTACGGCACCGGTCGACGATTACCTTTAAAGCCCCCAGTCCCGGCCGACAAACCACGGGATTACTATAGTAAGACTCGATGTGGATTAGGGTATGTTACACCCGCAATGACCCCTGAAAGTTCAGATAAGGAATGCGACTGGCATTCACATTCAACCGGGTCACCAACTTCTGATTCGGATGCCAGCATCGGAGACATATTCAGACAAGTCCTCTCAGTCAATATGGCATTCGTCGATGCTTACGAAGCAGATGAAGACATTCCCGAAATCCTCGAGTTAGAGCCGTGGACCCAACAGCTGGATACACAATGGGAAAAACGGTTCGAACAGAGAGAACCTCCTACTGAAGATGAGGTTATACAGGTCGACCTAGGCAGCGACTCTTCTCCAAAACCAATCTTCGTTAGCAAAAGCCTGACAGACGAAGAGCGAGAATCGCTACTGGAACTTGTCAAAGAATATATTGATGTGTTCGTCTGGAGCTATGAAGACATGCCAGGGTTAAATCTCGATATTGCTCTTCACAAACTCAACGTCCGGCCAGATGCAAAGCCAGTCAAACAACAACAACGACGCTTCCACCCAGGCATCATGGATGCAATCGAAGCCGAAGTCAACAAACTGATAGCCAGCGGCTTCATTAGTGAGGAGCAATACCCAGACTGGGTCGCCAACTTAGTACCGGTCCTCAAGAAGAATGGAAAGATTCGAATCTTTATCGACTTCTGCAATCTGAACGAGGCGTGCCCCAAAGACGAGTTCCCCCTCCCTATCACAGACATCATGATCGATAACACATGCAGCTTCGAGCGCATGTCATTCATGGATGGTTTCTCGGGGTACAACCAAATTAAGATGTCTCCCGACGATGAAAAGCATACATCATTTCGAACACCAATAGGTACGTTCTGTTACACAGTCATGCCTTTCGGCTTAAAAAATGCTGGCGCCACATATCAAAGAGCTATGAGTATCATCTTCAGAGACTACTTGTACAAGACTGTGGAGTGCTATGTTGATGACATCGCCGTCAAGAGTCGCTCTAAGGAGGATCATCTGCATGATCTAAGAACAGTATTCGACCTAATGCGAGCGCATAATTTGAAAATGAACCCTATAAAGTCCTTCCTGGACGTATCCAGCGGGAAGTTCTTGGGTTTCATCATCACCTCCCAGGGTATCCACGTAGACCCTGAGAAGACGAACGCAATCATGGAGATGGGTACCCCGAGAAATCTTCGAGAACTTCAAAGCCTCCAAGGAAGGTTAGCTTACATCAGGAGGTTCATTTCCAACCTCTCCGGGCGTTGTCAGCCATTCACCCATCTCATGAAGAAGGGCGTCTCATTCATATGGGACGAAGAATGTCAGCGTGCCTTCGACAGCATTAAAGAATATTTGTCGAACCCTCCAGTCTTGGTGGCCCCGGTTGCTGGGAAACCATTCCTGCTCTATGTACGAGCAATGGAGCATTCCTTCAGCGCTCTGCTGGCATAAAACAATGATGCAGGCCATGAATAAGATATATATTACCTCAGTCGAATGATGATCGGGCCAGAGCACCGATATACCGTCGTAGAAAAGGAATGCCTTGCCCTGGTGTTCGCCATTCAAAAGATGCGATACTATGTCACGGGGTAAACCATACATGTGATATTACGAGTCAACCCTCTCAGGGTCCTCATGACTAAACCAGGGGCACTCAGCTCCCGCCTCGCTACATGGGCAATATTACTGTCCCCCTACCATATGGTCTTCGTCCCGCAAAAGGCTGTTAAAGGTCAAGCTCTGGCAGACTTTTTAGCAGCCCACCCAGGCTCGGAGTCGGCCAGAATATATAAAGAAATCCCAGATGAGGTCGCCGACTCACATGCAACCTTTCACGATGATATATGGCGGATGTTCTTCGACGGCGCCTCAGGACCGGACCTAAGGGCAACATCGTCGTCGGAGTCGGGGTGGTGCTGGTTTCTCCTTCCGGATTGGTGATCAATCGTGCTTACTCCCTCACAGAACCCTGCTCTAATAATGTGGCCGAGTACAATACTTTAGTCATTGGTCTCCAACTTGCAAGAGAGCTGGGGGTAGAATACCTTGAAGCATACGGCGATTCACAGTTAATCGTCAATCAGATCCGGGGTTCATACGAGGTTCGCCATAAAGACATGATCCCCTATCACCAAATAGTGATCAACATCATTTCGTCATTTGAAGGGTTCTTCATCGAACACGTTCCCAGACTCCAAAATATCGAAGCCGATGCCCTAGCTGGCCTTGCCGCTTCTCTAGCGGTTCTGAACTATGCTCGCCAATCGGTGGATATGGTAGGCCATGAACTGGTCTGTCCCAAGAATAATGTTCAATTCGTGGCGAGTTATTCCGCTTAGACTACCGATGAAGTCCCAGACTGGAGACAACTATTCATTGACTTCGTAGTTTACGACATCCTGCCCGAGAACCCAAAAGAGGCCACCTCTATCAGAAGGCGTTCTCTCAGACTCTCCTACGATACAGAGACGAAAATGTTGTATCGTCGATCCTACGATGGATTATTGCTTCGATGTCTGTCAAACGCAGAAGCCAAAGAAACCGTACGCGAAGCTCATGACGGTGTCTGCAGGGCCAATCAGCCTGGCCTAAATTGTAAGACCGTCTTCAACGAATGGGCTACTACTGGCCCACGATGGTAGTAGATGCGATAGACTACGCAAGAAAGTGCAAAGCCTGCCAAGTCCACGCGGACTTTATCCACCAGCCATCCGAATTTCTACATCCGACAGTGGCGTCCTGGCCATTCGAAGCATATGGAAAGGACATCATCGGTCCGATCGCTCCACCTTCTTTCTGAGGACATCGCTTCATACTCGCCATCACAGATTACTTCTCCAAATGGGCGAAAGCTGTTCTGCTTGCAGAAGTAAAGACTTCAAACGTGATCAGCTTCCTTAAACATCACGTCATCTATCGCTTTGGACTGCCCCGAAGGATCATCCATGATAATGGTCCACAGTTCACAAGCCACGCCTTCTATCGGTTCTGCGACAAGCATCGTATTCAGAATATTGCTTCAACACCATACAATCCTGCAGCGAATGGGTTGGCAGAAGCATTCAACAAAATAATCATCAAACTTCTCAAGAAGTTTGTATCGTCCAACAAATGCGACTGGAACGAGAAGCTTGGTGAATGCTTATGGGCGTACCGTACTACAGTCCGAACAGCCACAGGGAACACACCATTCTCCCTGGTGTACGGGAGTGAGACAGTTCTCCCATTGGAGACTCAAATACCCTCGCTCCGCGTCGCTCTCACTTACCAATTGACGACAGACGATAACTATCATCGCCGGCTATAAGAGTTGGAGGCCTTAGATAAAAAGTACCTCTTGGCTCAGCAACGAATCGAGCTTTACCAAGCACGCATCTCAGGAGCCTTCAACAAGAAGGTTAAAATCAGAACGTTCCAAGTGGGCGATCTCGTTCTGGCAGATCGAAGGCCGATGGTCATGACTCACAAAACTGCCGACAAATTCTAGAGAAAATGGGAAGGCCCATTTATCATTGAGGCCGTATTCTCTAACGGTGCTTACCGTCTCGCAAAACAAAACAGAGACTTGCTCATGTTGCCCGTCAACGGCAAGTTCTTGAAGAAATATTATGTCTAAACGACATTCACAACACTCCAGATTATTGAGTTATGTACCTGCCGGTACCGCTGAACTCATATTCCAAATTTCATATTATTGTGTCATGTACCCGTCGGTACCGTCGAACTCACATTCACAATATCCCAGATCGCCGAGTCATGTACTCTTTCGTACCGCTGAACTCACATTCTCCAAATTCTAGGTCCCCGAGTCATGTACTCTTTCGTACCGCGGAACTCACATTCTCCATATTCCAGGTCGCTGAGTCACGTACTCTTTCGTACCGCTGAACTCACATTCCTCCAAATATCTCAGATTATCAAGTTATGTACCCGCAGGTGCCTCTGAACTTACATTCCGGTCACTCTTTCAGATAGTAAGTCATGTATGACCATACCTCTGAATTTATTTCTCTGAAAGAGCTCCTCCCTCATGATCCACTACCCGTACTCTCAGTGCATAAAAAGGGTAACAGATCCACAAAATTTCCAAAACGACCATGTCGATGTTACCTCTGAGTCGTTTCACTTCCGCCAAAAAAAATCACCCCTCTACATAGAACTTCCATGTCCTCATTACCTCTGAGTCGTCCTATGTACCCTTTCATGGAGCCCACTCCTGACATGTCCTCATTACCTCTGAGTGGGAAGTCTCCATCGAAGAAACCCTCATATTTGCCATGTCCTTATTACCTATGAGTAAATATGTTGGTCCTCCCTCGACTTATTATCTGTACCAAAAAAAAACCCCAGGGTACGCCAAGGATAATAGGTCCACAAATGTCCTCTGTTGACCACAAATATCCTCCATTGAGTCCACTCCTACCATGTCCTCATTACCTCTGAGTAGGAAGACTCCGCGGTAAAACCCCAAACTTGCCATGTCCTCATTACCTCTGAGTAAGTATGTTGGTTCTCTTTCATCCTATTATCCGTATCCTAAGCCAGGGTACGCCAAGGATAATAGGCCCACAAATATCCGCTGCTCAGTACAAATGATGTACTAAGTTTCCTAGTACATGCACATCATTTCCTATCATGTCCCGGGAGCCTAGCTGCTCCATGGCATTCTTTCTCCCGATACCCGGAACGTCCATGACCACCTTGCCGTGGAATTGTTCTAGGCATCCCCATCAAACTTGTTATCCATACCTGAAATTCAGGTATGCCAAGGGTAACAGGTCCACAAATAAGTCCCCCCAAGCGGGGCAAACACTGCCATAACACCACAAGCACAACAAGCAGTACAAATAAAGGGTAGAATAAAACATACTCTTTTATTTGGAAGACGAAAGTACTACATGTTCTATGGACAATGGCCCATTTAAATAAAAGAAAAGAACAAAAATAAAAAGAAGAAAAAGGTCGACTATGGTTCGGTATTACATAATTCCAGAAGGCGGTTCTTCACCAGGGCTGTCCCTCGTTTAAGCCGCTGCTTAGCTCGGCGCTCCGCTTCCTGGGACAACCGCTCCGTATCATCAAAATACATATGTGCCCGCCAGCCATCCTCCATCTTCTTGAGGGTAAGCTCCAGATTGGCAGAAGCTCGATTGAGTCTGTCAGCCTCCTGGATAACAAGTCCCTTTTCGGTACAGGCGGCTTCGAGCTCAGACTCCAGAAAGGCCAGCTTCCTCTAAAGCTCGAGGATCTGCTCCCTGGTATTGATTATCCCGTGGGAGGCGGCCGCTTTCCGAACCGTACAATCTTCATTTCTACGGCTCAATTGATCGTATAACTGAGACAGATCACGGCGGTCCTTCAGTATGGTCGGCTTGATCGAGTCCGAACAAGCCTCACCTTCTCCACCGCAGTTATGAGGAAAGTGCGCTCTTGATCTATTGCTGCAGACAAATCAGCTTGCCGTAGCACGTAAAACTGGGTCACAAGTCGATCAACCTCTAGCAGTTTGGGCTCTAAAAGCGCAGCTAGCCCTGCCCCACCAGGGAGTGTTCTAAGGATGTCGATTTAGCCACCGGCGCACTGACGGGCCATAGCAAAGGGAGTCCCCCTCTCCACAGCTGCCTCGACCCCTCTCTTCAGGTGGTGGTAAAAGCTGTCAACCACATCCTGTGATACTTCATCCAAAACTTCTGTAGAGGACGACGTCAAGGAAAGAGTGGCTGGCAGTGTCGAAGGAGTAGCATCGAAACTTGCCATCCCTGCCACCAGGAAAACAAATTCTGTGCAAAAAGACGCATGAATAGCGGCTAGCTCCTCTTCCGCTGCCCGAAGAGCTTGGATACTCGACAAGACGGAAAGGTTAACCCCCAAAACCATATTTGTAGAGAAGGACGCAGGAAGCATTGTTCCCTGCCCCGGCTATGCCGCCACTTGGGCCCCTGAACTCGACCCAGCTGGAGGCCCCTCAGTATAGGTTGGAAGAGAAGGAGGCACACGTGCTTCCATCAGATCCCCTCCGGTAGAGTCTGCCCCGACAATGTCCGTCACCGGCAATAAAGGGGCGGGACCTGTACGTCCAAAGCAACCATCAATCGACGTAACCCGAAGGATGTGATGATAGAGCAGATAGGCCTCTTCATAAGTTAAGATTCGTCTTATCTTACCAAGGGAGGAGCAGGGAGGCCGCAGCTCGCTCGCAGCTGACATAGTCTCCTCACCCGCAACCTCCAAGTTGAATTCAACTGGTTTTTCTGCCCCAGCCACCCCTGAAAGGGAGCCAGCCAGTTCAGCGTTACCCCGTTGAAATTTAGCTGTCTCAGGGACAGGTGCAGTAGAGCCCCCGTCCCCATGGGTTGAGGTCTCAGCAAGGTGGGACTCCTCGGCCGCCTCTGGAAGAACCCCAGTAGAAATGATAGCGGTGCACATATCATTGACCAAAGTGGTCAGGGCCGGATCGACCTCAGCGGACGGGTCCCGAGAAACTGACTCCTCTGACGCCTACAAAGGGCAAAAGAAAATGATTAGGCCATAGTTCAGAAAAAGAAGGAGAAGGTAGCTGAAATTCAAATTACCTCAGAAACAGCGTCAACATCCTTAATAAACAGCCTGCGGCGTCTTACCGCAGCTCGCTTCGTGGAGAAGGTTCTGCCATCATCAGTGAACATACGTCTGCTTCGCTTGCGTGAAGGACCAGGCACAGTAGGTGGTCGATCCTCCACCACCTCGTCAGGCACAGCAGGCGGCTGCCCCTCCGCCACTTCATCCGGCACAATAGGTGGCTGATCCTCCACCTCCTCGTCCAAGGGATGGAACGAATCATCGGCATCCTGCTCATCATCCTTTTCGCCCGTCGTAGTGGACTCCGAGTCCTGCACAGGAACCATATTCGCCTTTTTCTTTCTCTTCTTGGACCCCTCGGGTTTTTCTGCCAAGCCAGTACCGACAATAAAGCTGGCACTCATGTCAAAATTAACGGGAGGCTTGCTCGCCGTAACATGATAGAGGGTCGCCATGTACAAAATCTTCCCTGACGTATTAGCATCGGGGACCGAAAAGTTAGCTCGGGTATGAACCGCATTGTAATAATGCCAAGCCCTAATACCATCAAGGACACTACCCTCAAAGCCTAGGCAAGCACTGGGACAATCAAGGAATAGCTGGTTGTACCCGAACTGGCGGGAGAACCTACTAGGCAAGTCGGGCTCCAGGTACACGTTATTGCGGTAACGGTATACCAGGTGCGCCGAACGAATATTGCTTAGCCAGAGGAGCATTTTTTTAGATAAGAGGAGGGGAGGTTCAATGCCGTCAACATGTACACCCCTCACTCCTCTAGCGGTAAATTGAGGAACAGACACAAAGAAGTCATGTCCGTCTACTCTCGCCAGCGCCCTCCGACAGGCTCGCATAGTGTCATAGTCCCAAGGCTGACGATGGTATCGGAAGAGGAAAGCGTCGTCAGCGGTAACACCGTCTTCTGCTCCGGGCCTCATTAACGACCGATAATGCATCAATAGCCACCCCATTAGATAATGGTAAGGTAGCTCTATTCGTTCAAAGTCCAGTATCGTCTCGCGGGCAATAACCATGGATGAAAAGGCACGGAGGCCGTGGTGTATGCTACACACCATGGTCGGAAGAAGGGCCAGCCTGACTTTGAAGACCAGCTTTACGGCAGGGAGGATGAAGTGGCGGCTGATCCTTTCAATAGAACCTGCCCCTCCCGAAACTAAGTAGTTTTGTAGCTACACCATCAAGAATCCGGCTAAGAGCGCTTTCTAAGACATCTGCCGGGTACCGTGGTAGAAATAGCTGAAGGAGTCAGTTCGACTCCTAAATTTGTCACTGGTGGACTTCGACCTCTTGGCATTCGACATCAGGTTATTTATCACCTCCTGGGTTTGAGGGCCTCGGGAAGAAACCCGGCCAGAGGGACTTAATTTGAAAAGATATGAAACCCAGGACGTGGTATGGGAAGCGTTTCCTTCTGAGCTATCGTTCTTCTTGATAGCTGTTTGGTGACAGATGCTGTGGTGGCATAGCAGTTCCCGGTACACGACAACGAAACCCGGGAATTGTCGATCCAGATCCTCGAATTCCTTATTTATCGGGGTGTACATTTCAAAGGCCTCGTCCCCCCATGGCTGCTTAGAAATAACATGTATTTCATGGAGAGCAAGTCCCAACTCCCCTCCAGGCGCGAAGAAAGTTCCCGTCCGCCGATTATACATTTCCAAAAGAGCCATAAACAACGGCTTGTTGATGGGTAACCCGTAGCAGGTACCCCGGATGGCATAATAGAGGTCAATCTCCCGTAGGAATGCCTTATATTTCCTCAGAATCCATGAGGTCAGGTTGGCCCACGTAGGGATGGGGTTTATCCAGTTCAGTAACGATAACCTGCCAACATGATAAGACCTTTCGTGAGCGAGCTGATTCAGAAAGGTATTGTAGAAACGAAATCGTAAAGCACAATACTCTAGAGGGGGATAAATAGAGTTGGCAGCGGAATAATGCTAATTTAAAAATGTTAGCAGCAATATCACAGAATAATAGTCACAACTAAATAATGTAAAGGCAGAGATAAGAAAGCAAACGCAAAGACAACGATGTATACTGGTTTCCCTCTGTTGAGGACTAATCCAGTCGGTAGAACTCTTGCTACCAGTTGAATCCACTATTGGCAAAATAGTAAGTTTTCTTACGAAGTCCTTACAACTTCTACAACGCGAGCTTTGATACGAAGAACTCGTCCAACTTCAATTTTGAAGAGTTGAATCTTCTATCAAGCCTCTGATTACAATCACTCTGAAATTTCTAGACCGTACCGTACTGGCAAATCGACTAGAGGATTGTAACTGGATTGGGATCTGAAATTTGAAGCTCGAGAAAAACTCTTTGGAAGACTGAAAGCTTTTTAGAAGAGAGAAGATTGAAAGTGAATGAGTGAGTAAAAATGATCGAAATCCTTCTCTATTTATAGGAGTTCCAAAGACAGAATTCTGGCAGAATTTGGGCCGAATTCGGGCAGAACTCGATGAGAAAATCTCGGTCAAATCCGCAACTGCAGGAGGACCAAGTTCCAAGGAATTCAAAAACAAAACGGCCACTAACCGAACTCTGGCCGAACTCTGGCAGAGTTCTGTCAGGGTTAGGTTATGGTTTTAAAATAAGTTTTTGGGGAATTTTGAAAACCTTTTTTAAAAAACCTTTTTGAAGCTTTTGTAAATACGAATGTTTTATAAAACTAAGGACGTTTTAAAAGCAGTTTGAAATCTTTTTAGAATAACCTATTTGCCAGTACGACTCGGTGTACAAAGTATTCCTAGACTCAAATAAAATGAAAAATACATTGCTTTAAAGAAATACAGACTCGAACAGGCAAACAGTGCTTCGGTCTTAAACTGTGTAGATAGCTGTTCTTGATCATGTCCAAGAGTCTGAGATATCCTGACTAGCTTCATATATCGAGACAGAGTTTGATCAATTATTAAAATTAGTTTGACCATATGAACAATGGGCCAACAATCTCCCCCATTTTGATAATTGACAAACTATGAATGATATAACATCTAAGCTTAGAATCAACTAATATATCACATCTCCTCCTCCTTATCATCATCATCATCATCATCAGCATGACCGACATGTCCAGAGGGACCAGCTGCAGAGGTACCAGCTCCAAAAGGGTGAGGAGAAACGCCAGTGTAAAACTCATTGACATAGTCTCAAGGAGCACGGTCAGAACGGTACCAATCATATGCGTTACCGGGCTGAAAGTAGGCATGAACAGCCTCATCCTCACAGCAGTAACCAGAGAAGGCTGGATCTCTAGGAATAGAACCGGCAGAATGTCCAGTCTGAGCAAATCGGAGATCAGTGAGAGAATTTGCTATCGCCTGATAACGAGTGACATCGCGGAACTCACGTTCGCGAGCCATATCCATCATCGAGACGTGCAAATCAGAAAGATGCTGGTGTATGCCTTCAAAGGTCATGGCATACTGCTGAGTAGGTGGAGGAGGTAGAGCAGTAGGAGGAACAGTAGGAGGAGCAGCAGCAGTCATACTACGACGAGATAACTTCAAAAACTTGGGCTCAGGGTCTTGAGTACAAGTTGAAAAATCAATATCAAAATGCTGGAAGATACGTGGAAGAATCATCGCATAAGAGAGATTTCTATCTCTTGTACGACAACGTCCCATCATCTGGATAATGGTCTTAGGGACAGAAAATGGAATCTTCTTAAGAATATGATACATAGCAGATAATTCAAGAGATGTCACATCATCCTTTGAAGTAGACTTCGGAAGGAGAGTGGAGTAGATGATGCGGTGCAATTCATAATTAAACAAGTTCAAGTTGTTTGCCTTAAACTTTCCAGAACGAACTCGATCAGGTGCACAGAGTTCAGCTTTGAAACTGGCAAGTGTCATGCCGTCGGGGAAATCAAATTCAGTGATATCAACAAGCGGTGCACCTTCGTTAGATAGACCAAGGATTTCTGCTAAGAGGACATCATTGAACTCGATGT
Organism: Iris pallida; assembly: GCA_029216955.1. Classification (NCBI taxonomy): domain Eukaryota; kingdom Viridiplantae; phylum Streptophyta; class Magnoliopsida; order Asparagales; family Iridaceae; genus Iris; species Iris pallida. The sequence continues at coordinate 2,506,551 of JANAVB010010792.1, forward strand.
CTAGTCCGCCAACACGAGTACTTACATCAAACGTATTTAATATGATATTGCAGTAGAACAGTCTAATGGCATTAGTTGCTACCGGGAAACAAAGTTTAACAACGTGTTGTAACCCTAATGCCTTAAAATATTGGCGATGTTCTGGAAACACAATCTATTTGATCGGAGCGCCTGTGCATATGGATTGCATGGAAAAGTCTCCATACCACAGAAGGGCTTAATCTAGGGTTTGAAAGTAAAACCTATCGAACGCGTCATCGCTTGATTGGACTGGCAAAAAGAGGGAATCCGTGGGTGGATTCGAAGATGATCCTTCCTCACTAGGATTGGTCATCTTCTTCCTCTTGAAGGGGTTAAATCCCTTAGGTGCCGTTGTGCAATAAAAGTAAATATTCACGAAATTGAAAGGAGGAGAGATACGGAGTTATACCTCCCGAGATTCGATTATGTTGTAGAGAACAACGAACTACGCACGAATCAAAATTTGAATGGATTTTACCACGTAGATAGGAAGAAACGGAGTGGTAAAGAACTAGGGTTAGGAGGCTCTCATGCGGCTGCTGTTGCTGTGATTGTGGTGTTTAAAAGCAATGAAGAAGAAAGGCTCTTGGGTTCTGGTTATATAGCCAGATACCTTCAACCAAACTCGGGCAGAATTCGGTCCGAAGTCTGGCCGAATTCGCCTGGGGTTGGTTTGGAACACTTTCTTTTTCATTGGCTCATTTCAAAGATTTAATTCAAAGATTAGTAATTTTAACATTCAATTAATATAATTAATGTTATTTTATAGATTAAATATCATTACACAACGACTGTCTCAGATTAGCTGTAGGAGTACTGTCCCAGCTGGCGGAGGTTCACCGGAGAACTCTTAAGTACCGCTTCGCTTCAACCGTAGTTGTGGTGACAGACAGACTCTTTATTGGCTTGTCTCTAACACAGTTTTTGCGTATTAAAATATAAATCATAAAATAAAATTAATTAACATTAGTGACGTCCAAAATTCCTAATTCTCGACATAAATAATTGAAACGATCTTCTGCTAGAGGTTTTGTAAAAATATCAGCTAATTGATTCTTAGTATCTATGTACACAAGGTCAATATCTCCATTTTGATGATAATCTCTAAGAAAATGATGTCGGATCTCGATATGCTTTGTACGAGAATGACATATTGGATTCTTAGTCAAATTAATAGTGCTCGTGTTATCACAGAAAATGGGAATGTGTGTGTAAAATAAATCATAGTCTTCTAAGGTTTGTTTCATCCACAAAATCTGAGCACAACAACGTCCTGCGACAATGTACTCAGCCTCTGTTGTTGATAGGGCTACAGAATTTTGCTTTTTACTAAACCATGAGACTAAAGCCTTACCTAAGAAATGACATGTGCCGCTGGTACTTTTTCTATCAACTTTGCATCCAGCAAAATCTACATCCGAGTAACCAATAAGGTCAAAGAACTTAGTTTTGGGATACCATAAGCCAACAGAAGAAGTGCCGTTAAGGTATCGAAAGATACGCTTAACTGCGCACAGATGTGATTCCTTTGGATTAGCTTGAAAACGTGCACACAGGCAAACACTGAGCATAATATCTGGATGACCAGCAGTTAAATAAAGTAAACTACCGATCATACCTCGATACTTACGTGTGTCGACCGGCTTGCCTTGTTCATCAATATCAAGCTTTGTTAAAGTTGCCATCGAAGTGCCAATAGGTTTAACATTGTCCAGATCAAACTTCTTTAGCAAATCTTTTATGTACTTGGCTTGATTTATGAATGTCCCATTGTCAGTTTGTTTGATTTGCAGTCCGAGAAAGAATTTCAGCTCTCCTATCATGCTCATCTTAAACTCATTCTGCATACACTTAGAGAATTCTTGACACAGAGATTCATCAGTAGATCCAAATATAATATCATCAACATAGACTTGTATTAAGAGAAGCTTGCCATTAAAAGACTTAATAAAAAGTGTAGTGTGCCTTTTGAAAAACCGTTGTCAAGTAGGAAAGAGCTTCGACAATCATACCAAGTACGAGGGGCTTGTTTTAAACCGTACAAAGCTTTCTTCAACTTGAAAACATGATCATGGTTTTTAAAATCTATGAAACCTGGAGGTTGTGCTACAAAAACTTCTTCTTTTATAAAATCATTTAAAAATGTACTCTTGACATCCATTTGAAATAATTTGAAATTATGAAAACATGCAAATGCACATAACATGCGAATGGATTCTAATCTCGCAACTGGGGCATAAGTCTCATCGTAGTCGATACCTTCTTCCTGATTGTATCCTTGAGCTACGAGTCGAGCCTTATTACGAGTCACTAAACCATTCTCGTTCAGTTTATTTTGGAATACCCAACGGGTGTCAATGACCGAATGATCAATAGGCTTGGGAACAAGTTCCCAAACTTGATTCCGTTCAAATTGGTTTAATTCCTCTTGCATAGCATCTATCCAAAAACTATCACTACATGCTTCATCAATAGTTTTGGGTTCTAGCTGTGAAATGAATGCAACACTAGAAACAATGTCTCGACTAGATATACGAGTACTTATACCTTTGGTAATATCACCAATTACCAAATCCTTTGGATGATCAGCCGTAAATTTCAATCTTTTCGGCAGGCTCTGAAGGTAGCTGGTTCCTAGATCTTCTCTAGGAGGATCAGCTAGTGCCGAGCTTGGTTGAGAATCAGCTGTTGTTGAGCTTGGTACAGTTAGATCTTCGTCATTGTTATCGATAGTTATTTGATTCAGTTCATCAAAAGTGACGTTGATTGACTCTTCGATGATCATGGTTCGTTTGTTGAAGACTCTGTATCCTTTGCTCTTGGCCGCATAACCTAAAAATATACCTTCATCGGCCTTTTCGTCAAACTTTCCCAAATTGTCTTTTGTATTAAGAATAAAGCAATTACAACCAAATATTCTAAAATATGAAACTGATGGAATTCTATCACACCATAGCTCAAATGGAGTCTTCTTCGATTTGGGTCGAATTAGAACTCTATTGAGAACAAAACAAGCTGTATTGACAGCTTCAGCCCAGAAATATTTGGGTAAACTAAACTGGTTTAACATTACTCAGGCCATTTCGGATAGAGTTCTGTTCTTACGTTCCATAACTCCATTTTGTTGTGGAGTCCTAGGGCAGGAGAACTCGTGTACAAAATTGTGTGTGTCACAAAATTGCTCAAACTCTGCATTCTCAAATTCGCCACCATGATCGCTTCTAATACGAGTGATCATGTAACCTTTTTCATTCTGTACTTTCTTGCAAAAGGCGACAAATTCGGATAATGCATCATTCTTGCGTGTCAAGAAGTATACATACGTGTATCTAGAGTAATCATCTACAATTACAAAAGCATAAAGCTTACCTCCGAGGCTAGCAACTCTGCTAGGACCAAATAAGTCCATATGTAGCAATTGTAGAGGTCTAGTAGTACATACTGCGTTTACTGACTTGAATATGGATCTGGTAGCTTTGTTCTTTTCACATTGGCTGCATACCGAATCTTTCTTGAATGTTATGTCCGGTAAACCGCGTACTAGCTTTTTCGTGGATAATCTTGAGATTGTGTCCATATTTGCGTGACCGAGTCTCGTATGCCACAGATGACTCTCATCACTTTTAGCCATTAAGCATCTGCCTGAAATGTTAGTTTCTTCCAACAAATAGAAAACATATATGTTGTCTTCCCTGATACCTTCAAAGATGGTGCTACTAGTTGAGCTATCAACTATAGTACATTTGTCTTTGCCAAAGTTGATGCCATAACCATGATCAGCTAGATGACTTACGCTGAGTAGATTATGTTTCAACTCGGTAACCAGACAGACATCCTTAATCACAGGATAGGGAGACTTACCAACATCACCGATACCAATGATATACCCTTTCAAGTTATTACCGAAGGAGACATAGCCTTCCTTCTTCTTCTTCGATAGTGTTACAAATAATGTAGCGTCACCGGTCATATGCCGTGAACAACCGCTGTCGAGGATCCATTTGCTTTTAGCATGTGAAAGGTGTTCCACCTACAAAACAGTTTACAGATGAAACTTTTGGTACCCATTTCTTTAGGGTCCTGAAATGTTAGCTTTTGGTATCCATGCATAAATATTTAAATCAACAAGTTTTCTGATTCTACATACAGAAGAAATATGACCAATGTGGCCACAATAATGACACTGTGCATGTTTAGTGTTGAAAGCTGAGTGATGTGCACGGTTGGTAGGTTTAGGTTTTCCAGTATAGAAGAAAGCATACCTATAATCCTGTTTGGGCTTAACCTTTTGGGGTAAAGGTTTGATAGGGTTAGGTCTGACAGTGTTTGGTTTGGAAATGTTCCGATTATTCGGTAAGTGACACATGTTAGGATAGGAAGCAGCAGTCTCAGGCTGTTTTCCTAACCTAATTTCTAATCTTTTGGAAGTGTCATACAACTTAGTATAGTCAGAAGTGAGTGCTTCCATTCTGACTTGTGCACTTTGAAGACTTTTCTTCTCTTTAGAAAGTTTTACTTTCAGTTGGTCAATAACCTTGTCTTTCTCTTCAGATGACTTGGTAGTCTCGTGTAATAAGAGCTTAATAGCGGAAAGCTCACCAGACTTACTAACATTATTTCTAACCTCAGCTAGTAGGTCGGTAAGTCTTCCTATTTCACCTTTGTACTCTTTGAGTACCTTCTTAGAGGTCTGATATTTGCTACGCAGTTTCCTGTAATCACTTATCAGTTCACTGAAGGCATCTCCTAATTGCTCAAAGGTGAAGTCATCATATGTATCAACTATCGGTTCAGGGAGTACCTGATCAGATGCCATAAAGCATATATTTGTAGCGTCTTCTGATTGTTCATCTTCTGAGTCGCTGGCTTCACTTTCATGCCATATGCTGGTGTTGGCATATCTTCGAGATGTTGATCTCTTCAGGTTCCCTTTCTCATACTTGTTGCTCTTTTTGCTTGATGATGAGTTTGTAGGACAATCCGTCTTCATGTGTCCCTTCTTCTTGCAGCCGTAGCAGACAGAATTATCTTGATACCAGTTGTTGCTGCTATTGTTTTCTTTGGCTTTCTTTTCATATCTCATGAATCTTTTGAATTTCTTTGCTAGGAGTGCTTGATCTTCAGCATCAGATTCACTGCTGTCTGAATCACCTTCAGCAGCTTTTCTGTGCTGAGCCTTGAAAGCGATCGACTTCTCCTTTGGTGCAGGCTCTTCAAAATATTGTAGCTCCAGTTCATGAGTGAGTAGCTTACCCATGAGTACTTCGAAGGACATAGTTGTGAGGTCGTTCCCTTCAATGATCGCAGTAGCCTTTGGAATCCAGTTCTTGGTCAGTGATCGCAGGAGTTTGCGAATCTTTTCATGGTTACTGTAATCTTTGCCTAGGGAGGACAAAGGATTTACAATATCCAAGAATCTTTCGAACATCTGAGTAACTATTTCGTTGGGCTTCATCTTGAACACCTCATACTCTTGAGTAAGTCTGCTGATCTTTGATTCTTTGACTTGAGTCGTGCCTTCATGTGTGACTTCAAGAAGCTTCCACACTTCATTAGCAGTTGTGCAGATAGACACCCTGTTAAATTCAGTTTTGTCCAAAGCACAAAATAAAGCGTTAATAGCACGTGCGTCAAGACTGGCCTTTTTCTTTTCTTCCTCTGTATATCTGTTATGGGGTTTTTCAACTAAAACTCCATCAACATTTATACGAGGTGGCTTTTGATAGCCATCAATAACAATAAACCATAAATCAAAGTGAAGTGATTTCAAAAAGAAACTCATCCGTGTTTTCCAATAGGTATAATTCGTACCATCAAACAGTGGAGGTCTGTTTGTGGCCTGGCCTTCACTTGTAAATTTCACAGTTGCCATGTGTTGTGCTGTGATCTATATAACAATTAATTAAATGAATAAGTAATTACAATGTTACCTTGCTTTACCTGTAACACCCGCTCTGATACCAATTGTAGGAACGAAATCGTAAAGCGCAATACTCTAGAGGGGGGTGAATAGAGTTGGCCGCGGAATAATGCTAATTTAAAAATATTAGCAGCAATATCACAGAATAATAATCACAACTAAATAATATAAAGGCAAAGATAAGAAAGCAAACGCAAAGACAGCGATGTATACTGGTTTTCCTCTATTGAGGACTAATCCAGTCGATAGAACTCTTGCTACCAGTTGAATCCACTATTGGCAAAATCGTAAGTTTTCTCACGAAGTCCTTGCAACTTCTACAACGCGAGCTTTGATACGAAGAACATGTCCAACTTCAATTTTGAAGAGTTGAATCTTCTATCATGCCTCTGATTACAATCACTCTGAAACTTCTAGACCGTACCGCACTGGCAAATCGACTAGAGGATTGTAACTGGCTTGGGATCTGAAATTTGAAGCTCGAGAAAAACTCTTTGGAAGACTGAAAGCTTTTTAGAAGAGAGAAGATTGAAAGTGAATGAGTGAGTAAAAATGATCGAAATCCTTCTCTATTTATAGGAGTTCCAAAGACAGAATTCTGGCAGAATTCGGGCAGAATTCGGGCAGAACTCGATGAGAAAATCTCGGTCAAATCCGCAACTGCAGGAGGACCAAGTTCCAAGGAATTCAAAAACAAAACGGCCACTAACCGAACTCTGGCCGAACTCTGGCCGAGTTTTGTCAGGGTTAGGTTATGGTTTTAAAATAAGTTTTTGGGGAATTTTGAAAACCTTTTTTAAAAAACCTTTTTGAAGCTTTTGTAAATACGAATGTTTTATAAAACTAAGGACGTTTTAAAAGCAGTTTGAAATCTTTTTGGAATAGCCTATTTGCCAGTACGACTCGGTGTACAAAGTATTCCTAAACTCAAATAAAATGAAAAATACATTGCTTTAAAGAAATATAGACTCGAACAGGCAAACAGTGCTTCGATCTTGAACTGTGTAGATAGCTGTTCTTGATCATGTCCAAGAGTCTAAGATATCCTGACTAGCTTCATATATCGAGACAGAGTTTGATCAATTATTAAAATCAGTTTGACCATATGACCAATGGGCCAACAGGTATCGGCTAGAGTAAACGTGAAGTTGGGACCAGATACGTTTATGGAAGTACCCGGAGTCAGTCCCATCACGCGCTGACTGACCGAATCCCTGCTCGCATATACTGACCCAATATTCTTATTATAATAGATGTTGCCCACGAACATCCCTGATTGGGTTGGAGTTATGTAGCCCACCAACCTCCTGCTCAATGGTACCATATTGAACCACGAGAGAGGAAAATGACGTTCCATTTCGGGAATATGGATCTCCACCCCGTCCAGAGTAAAATCCCAGCTCTCAGAAATGTCTAATACTCGGGAGTTCTTTATGGATAGGGCATCCTCGAAGAGAAAGGCCGATTTCAGATACTCTCCTTCCAGCCTTCCCGAGTTCATCATAGTACAAAAAAAGTGGAGAGGCTGGTTCTTGATGGCGCTCACCCTCTCCAAAGGCTCATCGGCGGGAAGCTGATCTGACACATGTCGAACTATGTCGTCGAGCTTCATACCCATGGCATATTGGGCTGAACCCACCAAAAGCTCTCCTGCTGGATTGATTGGCAGATCCACTGAAGAAAGACAAAAGAAGTGAGGTTAAAAGATGGTTAAAAACGAAAACACTTGGAGTTTCTTAAAAGGCTCCCACGGGTCTATGCGGCTCGATTCAACGTAGCCTTATGCGGCCCAAATTCAGTTGGGTTTCATGCGGTACTGCTTCGATAGAGCTTATGCGGTTCGGTTGAGCTTATGCGATTCTATTTAGCAGATGAGCTTATGCGGCTCGATTCAACGTAGCCTTATGCGGCCCACATTCAGTTGGGTTTCATGCGGCACTGCTTCGATAGAGCTTATGCGGTTCTATTTAGCAGATGAGCTTATGCGGCACGTCTTAGCGAAGCTTTATGCGGCCCAGATTCATCAGGAGCTCATGCGGTCCGGTTCAAAAGGACTTCATGCGGTTCAAATCTAGAAGTGCTCCTGCGGCTCAAGTCCTTCTCATGCGGCTCAAACACAGGGCATGCCCCATGCGGCTCAGATATGAGAGGGCCATGCGGCCCATGCAATATATGCGGCTTCATCATGTTGAATTTGGACAGTTCAATAAAGATGAAGAACGAAGGCTTGTGCATAAAATATGCAACAGAGCCATGGGTTTTAGGGTTCAAAGCGTTCAATACTCCATCCAATCCTTATCCTTAAAAGCAGGGTGGACGTCAGGGTGCACGGTAGGCGTTGTGACCGACGAAGAGGCCGCTTTCTTGCCCTTCGCAGAGGCAGCTTTGGAAGACTTGGGGGCCATGGTCGTCCGACGGTCGAAGAATAAAGACAAGAGACAAAAAATTAGGGCAGCAAGGGGCGAAGACGAGAGAGAATAAAGAAGTCTCTCCAATTGAACGTGTTCCTATTTATAGGCAAAAGGAGAGTGCTTCGATCCGCGTGCAGTGTGAAAATCGACTCTTCGGTTATCGAGATGAACCGTCTAAATAAAGATCAAACTCTTGGGATCCTGTCCCGAAAAGCGGCTTCAGAATCTGACAGCAAATCAAAGACAATTAATGCAAAAGATTTGCATACGTGGCAGGATGATGTGGCAAGGAGCCCATGCGGCCGGACAGCGTATGCGGCCAAACAATCCATACGGCTGGTTGGTCGATGCGGCTCAGATGTACAGGCGATTGAGAAGGCCATACGGCTGGGACGTCCATGCGGCCAGAACACCCCATACGGCCAGAGGAGTTTACACATAGCCATGCTTCTTATTCAAAGTATTTCAATTTTGCAAATTGAAAACTTTGAAGGGGGTCTTGTAGGAGCATGGAAAAGAATAAGGAAAGGTCTATGCGGCAAAGAATCTCCATGCGGCTTAGAGAGCCCATGTGGCTCAGGGGTCCATGCGGCTCAAACGTCCATGCGGCTCGGATAGACCCAGAGCCACGTGGCCTTCGATAGTTTTTTTCTTCATCTTTGGCTGCATTTAATGCCCTGACGGCTGACAGCTCTGACAAAAGACAACTCTGACATAAAGGCGCAATAATGACTGACATAATGGCGCGTTTCTAGGGAAGAAAAAAAATCTTCTCACAGCTGGCAGAATCTATCAAATCCCGGGGCATACGGCTGCTGCATTTATGCGGCCGCCCATCTTCATGCGGCTGCATCCCTTATGCGGCCGCCCATCAGCATGTGGCTGTCTACTTCATGCGGCCGCCCATCTTCATGCGGCTGCATCCTTTATGCGGCCGCCCATCAGCATGCAGCTGCCCACTTCATGCGGCCGCCCATCTTCATGCAGCTGTATCCCTTATGCGGCCGCCCATTAGTATGCGGCTGTCCACTCCCATGCGGCTGCCCATCTTTATACGGCTGTTCATCCCCATGCGGCTGTCCATCTTCATGCGGCCGTTCATCCTCATGCGGCCCACTCATATGCGGCTTTGTCAAGATGACCCAGTGAGGACACGTGGCGCTTATCACGATGATTGAGACACGTGGCAGTCTTATCTTCCTAGAATTATAGGTGCTAACAAATCCTAACAAAATTAGATTTATTGTAATCACCAACAGTGCCCAGATCAAATCAAATCGAGCAAATTAGACACGTAGCAGGCCGTTACAAGTCGCGAATATTCATGACAATCAACATTTATTATCCACAGAGATTTAATGCAATCACATTAATTGCTTAAATCTATTATATTCGAGATGGACAGCCCAGATTAATTATCTCTCAGGCCGTCGACTTTTGAGAATGTGCAATCATTGTAAACCCTAATGATGTCCTCCACTCTTATAAATAGCAAGGTGCCATTCCCTTGCAAAAAAACCACCCCCCGGATCCAGAGAGAATCAGAGAGAGAATATACAGAGATCGAAAGGACAGAGGAGCATATACAGAGAGAACAATGAGAGTATTTCTTCGTCAACGCCAAGCAGTTCTTCTCCAGAGCCAAGGCTGCACCCGATCGTCCAAGGAGTAAGGCAGAGCTGCCGTCGCTTTCCCGAGCCTCTATCGTCATCCTCCAAAATCTAAAATAAACAATTGTACTTAGATTGTTGTACCTAGGTTTTCGTCCCTAGGCTTTCTTTGTACGAGCGAGTTTGTATTGTGAGTCTAAGTTCAGTCCTCCGATAATTGTTCTTTTCTTTTACAATCAATGGCAAACAGTCCTCGAAACTAACTGAGTACTTACTCATTGACTTACCACTCGAACGTTCAACGACCCTCGCACACATTTCTTCTATGCATTTCCCAAATCTAAGCCACGCTCGTGCTACCCTCAATCTTTTCTTCCAAACTCACGATCTCAAAATCTTCGACACCTTCTCGTTCATCAAGTCTCACTTGATTCAGCATATCACTTAGTTTGGATCGTGCACACATTCCAGGCGTCCCTAAAATATATGCATTTCAACCAAGCCTTGTGATAGTGAATCCAATTCCACCTATCGATCCATCCACTCCATCCTAATAATCAATCCTACTGATGCTAACTCTCGCAATATGGACATCTCGCCTAGCTGCTAGGCAATCTCTTTTGGCTAAAGTCAATTGTCAGTATTGGAATCACAGTTTCCAAATAACGATATCAACACTAACCCCATCCTAAGGTCAAACCAAGGTGATAGTACGGGGTTTGCTACCCAAGCTCGTATCACTCCGATTTCTAAACTTCGAGCATAGATTGCCTACAAACATCCCGACATTCGTCGTACGGGGTCCGAGTCGTTCAGCAAAGCCATCCTACGACAACTCACGTTCAACCAATTTTATGACGTATCAAAATCGTTCATTCAATAAGTCATCTTGTATAGTCTATCCCTTCAAATACGTTCGATATAGTTCGCCTATCAATCCTTCTCAATTCAAGCACGCTATGACACAATTTAGTCACTAACCAAAATTTCACATTCCACATTTTCTAAGTCATCTATTCCAATTCACGTAATCGATCATAAGGTCGTCTAGCTTAACAATACATTGTACCCCGATCTCACGCGAGTCAGATTATCCACGGTGGGCATGAATCATAATGTACGCTTCCGTAGGATAATTATCTCCATCGGGACGTAACTCTTATTTTACGTCTAGACTATTTCATTCTCGATGTGCGGATTTGACCTACTCAATCCTCAAGTTTATTTTATTCGTCAATCGCAAGTCCTACAAATCCTCGAATTCACCTTCGCGTCAAACCGACAAGTCGAGACAATCAACGTTGTCGCGTCCTGATTTTCCGAGTTCGATCATTCCTGCAACATGAATCACCATGTCTGCGCTCACGCGGAACGATTGCCCCAAATCTGACGCAACACATATGCGAGGCTAGAGTTGCACTCGTACAAGACAAGATCGTCGACGTTGTGGCTCTCAACGTAACCATCAAGACATGATCATTTTCATCCAATATTCATCTCGATCAAAATCCTAAGTATAGTATCCAACCGAACAATAACACTTGTACAATCATTTTTCGTCGAGTCAGAGTACTTCCGAGTTATCGCATATCGATCTTTGGTACGCCTCAATACCATCGACGATATGCGTAACCTGACGATCTTCCTTTACAACCAAATTTCGAGTTGTACGAATGATGCTATCGTCCGACTAGATAATCTCCTCGACATTGAAATTCAAGTTCGATCATTATCCCTCGAATCATTCACAACATCGATTTTTCCTCAAACCAAATTCACGTATCGTTCATCCGTTTATCTTAAGTCATCGACCAACGTATTTCCTCAATTTGAATCATTCCTTTATCAATCGATCGACATCCCTGAGGCCAGAGTTATGTATTCATGAAGATGGTACACTTCGACACGGCACGCGTCTTTGTGTACCCAGTGGAGATATCAGACAGGAAGTCATGGCAGAGGCTCACAGTTCGCAGTACTCCATTCACCCAGGCGGCACGAAGATGTACAGAGATATTCGTCAGCACTTTTGGTGGAATGGTATGAAGAGGGAGATAGCCCGGTATGTCTCTCGATGTTTGGTTTTCCAACAAGTCAAGGCTGAACATCAGAGGCCAGCTGGACTTCTTCAACCTTTACCGATCCCAGAATGGAAATGGGAGCACATTACCATGGATTTCGTGACTGGATTACCCAGGTCTCCGGCAGGTAGAGATGCTGTTTGGGTCATTGTAGACAGGCTTACCAAGGTGGCACACTTTCTTCCATTTAGAGTTGGACAGTCAACGGCACAGCTAGCAGAGATGTATCTCAGGCAGATTGTCAGACTTCACGGAGTGCCAGTCAGCATAGTATCAGACAGGGATACGAGATTCACATCGCACTTCTGGCGCAGTCTTCATCAAAGTTTGGGGACTCGTCTCAAGTTCAGCTCAGCGTATCATCCGCAGACAGATGGGCAGTCAGAGCGTACTATACAAACTCTTGAGGATATGTTGCGGTCATGTACCCTTGACTTCGGTGGTTCGTGGGAGGATCACCTGCACCTGGTGGAATTCTCGTACAACAATAGTTTCCAGGCCAGTATCCAGATGGCACCCTTCGAGGCTCTGTATGGCAGGAAGTGCAGATCTCCGTTAGCATGGGACGATGTCGGAGAGAGGCAGATGCTCGGTCCAGAACTGATTTCTCAGACGGTTGAAGTGGTCAGAAAAGTCAGAGATCACCTCCGAGTTGCTCAGGATCGTCAGCGCCATTGGGCCGATGCTCATCGGCGTCCCTTAGAATTTGCCGTCGGCGACCATGTATTCCTTAGGATCTCGCCTACCCGCGGCGTCATTCGTTTTGGCGTACGGGGAAAGCTTAGTCCTAGGTATATAGGGCCGTTCGATATTCTAGAGCGAGTAGGTGATGTGTCCTATCGTCTCGCTCTTCCGCCGTCGCTAAGTGAGGTACATAATGTATTCCATGTATCCCAATTAAGACGGTACATCCCGGACCCGAGCCATATCCTAGATCATTCAGAATTGGTTGTTGGTACCAACCTTTCGTATGAGGAGAGGCCCGTGTCTATATTGGACCGGAGGGAAAAGACGCTCAAGAACAAGACTATTAACTTAGTCCGTGTTGCTTGGGGTCATCACTCTCTAGGTGAGTCAACATGGGAGCGTGAGGACGACATCCGATCGCGATATCCCTACCTGTTTGACTCGTGATGTATAATGTCTTTCTTATACCTTACGCTTTCCCTTCCTTGCTTGCATTGTATGATTGTATGATTGAACTGCTTAGTGTAGCTTGTCTGTGCTTAGTATAGCTTGTCGTGGCAATCTCTAGCTCCTTGATTTAATTCCGAGGACGGAATTCTTTGAAGGTGGGTAGAGTTGTCATCCTCATTTTTCCGTATTTCGTATTATGCTCGTATTTGGATTTTGGCACGTATTTTATTATTCTCGACTTGCGGATTTTTGAATTCTTGTAAATGGGTTTTAGACCATGGCTTGGTTTTATTTTGGAGATTGGTTTGGTTTGGTTTGTCATGATGGAACACCATAGCCTACACACCACCTCCATTACACCACAACACCCTCATTATAACCCACCTACTTTCTCTCTCCTCCATAATTTCTCCATTAATTTCTTCTTCTTCTTCTTCTTCTTCCTCCACCAACACCTATAGGCAAGTGCATCTTGCCATTAAATAAGCACCTCTTTTTATTTGTTCATTAGCTAGATTAGGACATGGAGCACAACATTAGAACTTGGAATTTTGTGATTTGGAGTCTCCATTGTTCTAGATCTAGGTTTTAATTATTTTCGGATTTACATGGTTTTGATCTATTTTAGTTGGATTTTATGGGTTTTTGATGCTTCCATGTGGAAGAGAATTCAATTTTACTCAAGTTAGAACTTTGAAAATCTAAATTTGGTTTTGATTTGACAAGGTTATGAAGAATTGAAGTTTTGGGTTGGGTGTTCTTCCTCTCGGACAGAGGTAGGAGAAGAACACAGCCTTTCCCTCTTGTTGGCCACGCGGCTCCCGCGTACGGCCTCTGCGTAGAGCTCCTGCGTACTGTGCATTGCGTATTGCACTTTGCGTAGCCCCTGCGTATGCTGGTCTGCGTAGAGCTCCTGCGTACTGTGCATTGCGTATTGTACTTTGCGTAGCCCCTGCGTATGCTGGTCTGCGTAGAGCTCCTGCGTAGTGTGCATTGCGTATTGCTGCGTACTGCTCCCCTTGCGCACGGCCTCTGCGTAGAGCTCCTGCGTAGTGTGCATTGCGTATTGCACCCTGCGTATTGCACTTTGCGTAGCCCCTGCGTATGCTGGCCTGCGTACTGTGTATTGCGTAGTGGCTTGCGTACTGTGCATTGCGTATTGCTTGCGTACTGCTCCCCTTGCGCAATGTAACCCTTGCGCAATGTAACCCTTGCGCAAGACAACTCTTGCGCAGCCTTGTATGCGCAGTCTATACCCCGCGTAGCCCAACCCTTGACCCCCTTGTGCTACCTACTTGTTTATGATGAATTTGTTATTTCTTGGTCTTGGCTCTTTTATAGTCCTATATATATTGGTATTGTATCAGGTATTTTACGCCCATTTTATATCCTTACGCCTTTTGTCATGAACTTGATTTTACTTATATACTTGGAATGACTATTGTACATGGCCTGGTATGACAAGGAACTTACATAACATGATAGTGACCCGTAATGGCGCACTCCTGACATGACCAACCTGACATGATAGTGGCCCGTCGTGGCGCACTCCTGACAAGTACCCTGACATGAATTATCTTGATAACTTGATAGTGGCCGTGGCGGCGCACTCCTGACTTGACTTGACTTGATAACTTAACTTGACCTGTCTTGACACCGTGGGTGCTCCTGCTTGCTTGCTTGTACAATCCACTTGTCTTGTCTTGCATCATGTCTAGGACGTGACTCCCTGGGTACCACGGCCAGGGACTCACGCTAAATTGGAATAGGCTAATGATTAGATCAAACTAGAACATGGAGAATTCCCAGTCACAGGCAATCTCGTTATCTGGGCGCTTTAATGGACTTGTAGCTTGCCGACGAGTAGAGCACATTTCCAGCACACTGTCATGTGTTGCACCCTCTAAGTCACCTAAGGGTACATTTGTCTCCCGGGCAATGTACCCACCTATAACTCTCAACCCGCGGAAGGATAACTGGATGGTCTGCAGGGCTTGGGACTGGGAGTTTCTCACTTGCATCTTGTTAGTAATTAGGCTTGTGATAACCCTAGTTAGTTAAAGTAGTAAGCCGTAGTACTTGCTTGGCCGATTGTGAATGAATGGTGTCCAGCCCCGTCTAAGTCTTGTCTAGCCCTTGTACCTGGAACTCTTGATCATGATTGTTTTACTTATCTCCAACGATAAATGGGTAGAGACAGTGAACTATTCAGGCGAAGGGGTACAATCCCGGTCCTTGTTTGGTTTAAGGATTGTAACCTGGCTCCCGGAATGGTTCCACGTCCTTAGTCGTTTATCGCTCTGTGTACTTTTATTACTTGTACTTTTATTCTTTGTGTTCTGATATGCTGGCTTTTGTTCTTATTTGTGGCCTCCTTTGTGGCACTTGCTCTTTCTGGGGTTTGACCCAGCTGGTTTTGTGTGGCCAGATTTCGGAGCAGCACCCGAGGATCTACCAAGCTTCCAGCCCAATGGTGAACACTAGACGGAACCCGGGCTACGAGTGGATTTTCCCTTTTTGTTTCACCCACTTATATGTAAATTTATTCTTTTGAGGCGTTTAGCCGACGAGCACCTGTTAGCTCGATGCACATTTACTTACTGTCTGCCTACGGGCTGTAAACATGATTAACAAATCCTAGGGTTGATCATGTACGACTGAACTCTTGCTAGTCCTATCATTTTGTACGACTAGCTTCATGATCATCCAATATGTAATATTTGGGACGCCTTATATATATATATTTGATGCTCTAACATCTTGTAACTCTGTTAATTGCTTGAGATTGAGATAATAGGCTTGACCTTAAGAGACTGCTGGCTTGTAGTAAACCCTCATATCTAGACAGCCGTGACCGTGTAGTTGAGATGTATTCTATTTCAATATACGTAGCTGGCTGTGTCCGCCCCCGCTCTCCAGTATTCTGGTTCTGGGGCGTGACACGGTTTAAGTGGTGGCCCATGCAGGTCTTGTCAATCAAGAAATGTGAGGGTTTACCGAATAGATGTCTCAATCAATATTCGCCCTTGATCTCTGCTCGTATCTTCAAATCCATGAGATTCTTGACCTGATCACATGCTTGTATCATTGATCTGTCCTGGTCCTTTCCTTATTGTTCCCTATGTCGTCTTCTTCAGCGGCATTACTCCCGGACCTGCCAACCAGCCAGAGGAAGCTCGACAAGCACCCCAGCGCCAGGAAGATCAAGTTCAGCACTCTGGAGTAGCCTCCCGAGTTATGCTTCCCGGAGGCTCAGAACCTCTAGTTCAGGGAGCTCCGCCCGTTCAACCAGCTAGACAGGATGAGGGACCTTTGGTAGGGCTTATCAGGGAACTGCTTGCATCCCAAGATCGT
Source organism: Iris pallida (assembly GCA_029216955.1). Classification (NCBI taxonomy): domain Eukaryota; kingdom Viridiplantae; phylum Streptophyta; class Magnoliopsida; order Asparagales; family Iridaceae; genus Iris; species Iris pallida. The sequence continues at coordinate 2,523,085 of JANAVB010010792.1, forward strand.
CGAGGCGACGCCTTGCACCAGGAAGTTCATGATGCACTAAACCGAGGAGGTCCCCAAGGAAATCAGGCGGCCAACAGTTTCAAGCGCTTGAACCCTCCCTTCTTTGACGGCAGTGAAGATGCGGTTGCCGCGGACGCTTGGCTTCAGGATACCGAGGTGGTTCTAGAAGCAGCTAGGACACCTGAGAATGAGAAGGTGGCGGTGGTACGCCTACAGTTGTTAGACTTGGCTCGCGATTGGTGGGCAGCTCAGGCCATGGGGTTAGCAGCACCAGTCACTTGGGCGACGTTCAGAGTGAGGTTCCAGACGAAGTACTTCGATGCGGTGGCACGGTACGACCTGCAGACCAGATTCACCAACTTGAAGCAAGGAGGCAGGACGGTCGATGGCTATGCGACCGAGTTTTCCAGGCTGAGTAGGTTCGCCCCCACCTTGGTGGCAACCGAGTTCGATAGGGCTCAGCGGTTCCAGCAGGGGCTGCATTTAGAGATATTATTAGCTGTGGAGCAGTTCGAGCACCAGACGTTCGATGCAGTATTGAAGGCAGCAAGGAGGCATGAGTATACCTCCCGGAGAATTGTGGACAGGACCGGAGGCAGGAAACGGTCCCACAACTAGATGCACCAATCTTCAGCTCCAGCCCCGGCAGCTAGGGGTATAACCATTGGAACTCCGAGGCGGGTGGCCTCAGTGACGTCGGTTCAGCATTCGACCCCGACGTACCCGCAGCAGCAGAAGCAGAAGCAGTCTTTCGCGGTGGGATGTTCTCATTGCGGGAAGCCGGGCCATGTAGTGGCAGAGTGTCGTAGGGCACAGGGATTGTGCCTAGCTTGTGGAGGAGCAGACCACCAGATAGGGACCTGCCCGAATAGGGGAGGTCCATCATCATCCAACCTTTCTAGTTCTTCAGTGAGGGGACCAGCCCCAGTTCCAGTCCAGCAGCAGCAGCAGTACCCTAGGCCATTGTTGCCTCAGGCCCAGGCCTTTCAGCAACAGAACCAGCAGCAGTTCACCCAGGCTCCAGCACAGAACCGACATAGGGGTTTCCAGCAGAGGGGACCCGCAGCTAGAGGTCAGGCTATGATGATGACCATGGAAGAAGAAGTTGCACCAGGTGAGGTAGTGGCAGGTACTATTCTCATCAACTCCTTTCCAGCATCTGTATTATTTGATTCTGGTGCATCGCATTCGTTCATGTCTGCACGATTCGCGACACGGATAGGATTGGAGCCCGAGTCATTATCAGTGAGGCTCAATATACTTACTGGTAATGGCCTTGTGGGAGTAGATCGAGTATTTTCCTCGTGTCGGATTGTAGTTAGCGGTAGAGAGTTCTCCGCTAGATTCATAGAGTTCCCTATGGCAGACTATGATGTAGTCCTAGGCCTGGATTGGTTGAGGAACCATTATGCTAGGATAGACTGCCATGTTGGCAGAGTTGTCTTTAGTATTCCCGGAGAGCCAGAGTTTTCATTTTCCAGAGGCACAGTAGAGCCATCTCCTCCAGTATTGCGAATGGCAGTAGCGGCAGTGCAGTTGCCCCGGATAGTTGAAGAGTTTCCAGATGTCTTCCCAGAGGAACTTCCAGGGATGCCGCCAGAGCGGGAGATCGAGTTCACCATCGACTTGATCCCCGGGACAGCACCAGTATCAGAGCGAGTCTACAGGATGGCACCTTCAGAGTTGGAGATTTTGTACAAGATGATTGAAGAACTTAGAACCAAGGGATTCATTCGTGCTAGTGGATCGCCTTGGGGAGCCCCGATGCTTCTTGTGAAAAAGAAGGATGGTACGTCCAGGCTATGTGTAGATTATCGTACCTTGAACTCAGTGACAATTAAGAACAGATACCCTCTTCCAAGGATAGATGACTTATTTGATCAACTCAAGGGGGCTTCAGTTTTCTCGAAGATAGACTTGCGGTCAGGATACCACCAGATCAGAGTCAGAGAGCAGGACATCCCGAAGACGGCGTTCAGATCTAGGTACGGGCATTGGGAGTTTCTGGTTATGCCCTTTGGAGCGACCAATGCGCCGGCAGTGTTCATGGACCTCATGAACCGTATTTTCATGCCTTACTTGGATCAGTTTGTGATAGTGTTCCTTGATGACATCCTGGTCTACAGCAAGTGTGAAGCAGAGCACGAGCAGCATCTCAGAGTTGTCCTCCAGATTCTCAGAGAACACCAATTGTACGCCAAGTTCAGTAAATGCGAGTTCTGGCTCGATCGCATTTCTTACTTGGGTCACATCATTACTAGAGGAGGAGTGGAAGTTGATCCCCAGAAGATTGTGGCTATCGAGGCATGGCCAGTACCCAGCTCAGTGGCAGAGGTTCGCAGCTTCCTTGGATTGGCCGGCTACTACCGGCGGTTCGTCTCAGATTTTGCAAGGATTTCAGCGCCGATGACCCAGTTGACCCGCAAGGATGTGCCGTTCGTTTGGACAGCAGAATGTCAGGAATCGTTTGAGAAGTTGAAGCGAGGTTTGATAACGGCTCCCATTCTCACACTTCCAGATGGGACCGGAGGATTCACAGTTTATTGTGACGCTTCAGGCAGAGGATTGGGATGTGTTTTGATGCAGCATGGGAAGGTAATTGCTTATGCGTCACGTCAACTCCGTGATCATGAGAAGAATTACCCGACCCACGACTTGGAGCTAGCAGCAGTAGTGTTTGCACTTAAGTTGTGGAGGCACTACTTGTACGGAGACAGAGTGGAGATATTTACTGATCACAAGAGCCTGAAGTATGTTTTCACCCAGAAGGATCTTAATATGCGGCAGAGAAGATGGCTCGAGCTACTTGTGGACTATGATGTGGACTTGCAGTATCACCCAGGGAAGGCCAACGTGGTAGCAGATGCATTGAGCAGGAGAGCCGGAGTCTACCTCCTAACAGCGCAACCAGAGCTATTGTCAGATCTTCAGAAGATGGGAATTGAAGTGATTCTTCCTTCCAATGTGGCCTTGATGGCCAGCCTACAGATTCAGTCCACCATAGTTGAGAGGATCCGGACAGCACAGTTAACAGATTCCAAGATTCAGCGGCTCAGAGCAGAGTGCGAGGCAGGGAGAAGGCCAGAGTTATGTATTCATGAAGATGGTACACTTCGACACGGCACGCGTCTTTGTGTACCCAGTGGAGATATCAGACAGGAAGTCATGGCAGAGGCTCACAGTTCGCAGTACTCCATTCACCCAGGCGGCACGAAGATGTACAGAGATATTCGTCAGCACTTTTGGTGGAATGGTATGAAGAGGGAGATAGCCCGGTATGTCTCTCGATGTTTGGTTTTCCAACAAGTCAAGGCTGAACATCAGAGGCCAGCTGGACTTCTTCAACCTTTACCGATCCCAGAATGGAAATGGGAGCACATTACCATGGATTTCGTGACTGGATTACCCAGGTCTCCGGCAGGTAGAGATGCTGTTTGGGTCATTGTAGACAGGCTTACCAAGGTGGCACACTTTCTTCCATTTAGAGTTGGACAGTCAACGGCACAGCTAGCAGAGATGTATCTCAGGCAGATTGTCAGACTTCACGGAGTGCCAGTCAGCATAGTATCAGACAGGGATACGAGATTCACATCGCACTTCTGGCGCAGTCTTCATCAAAGTTTGGGGACTCGTCTCAAGTTCAGCTCAGCGTATCATCCGCAGACAGATGGGCAGTCAGAGCGTACTATACAAACTCTTGAGGATATGTTGCGGTCATGTACCCTTGACTTCGGTGGTTCGTGGGAGGATCACCTGCACCTGGTGGAATTCTCGTACAACAATAGTTTCCAGGCCAGTATCCAGATGGCACCCTTCGAGGCTCTGTATGGCAGGAAGTGCAGATCTCCGTTAGCATGGGACGATGTCGGAGAGAGGCAGATGCTCGGTCCAGAACTGATTTCTCAGACGGTTGAAGTGGTCAGAAAAGTCAGAGATCACCTCCGAGTTGCTCAGGATCGTCAGCGCCATTGGGCCGATGCTCATCGGCGTCCCTTAGAATTTGCCGTCGGCGACCATGTATTCCTTAGGATCTCGCCTACCCGCGGCGTCATTCGTTTTGGCGTACGGGGAAAGCTTAGTCCTAGGTATATAGGGCCGTTCGATATTCTAGAGCGAGTAGGTGATGTGTCCTATCGTCTCGCTCTTCCGCCGTCGCTAAGTGAGGTACATAATGTATTCCATGTATCCCAATTAAGACGGTACATCCCGGACCCGAGCCATATCCTAGATCATTCGGAATTGGTTGTTGGTACCAACCTTTCGTATGAGGAGAGGCCCGTGTCTATATTGGACCGGAGGGAAAAGACGCTCAAGAACAAGACTATTAACTTAGTCCGTGTTGCTTGGGGTCATCACTCTCTAGGTGAGTCAACATGGGAGCGTGAGGACGACATCCGATCGCGATATCCCTACCTGTTTGACTCGTGATGTATAATGTCTTTCTTATACCTTATGCTTTCCCTTTCTTGCTTGCATTGTATGATTGTATGATTGAACTGCTTAGTGTAGCTTGTCTGTGCTTAGTATAGCTTGTCGTGGCAATCTCTAGCTCCTTGATTTAATTCCGAGGACGGAATTCTTTGAAGGTGGGTAGAGTTGTCATCCTCATTTTTCCGTATTTCGTATTATGCTCGTATTTGGATTTTGGCACGTATTTTATTATTCTCGACTTGCGGATTTTTGAATTCTTGTAAATGGGTTTTAGACCATGGCTTGGTTTTATTTTGGAGATTGGTTTGGTTTGGTTTGTCATGATGGAACACCATAGCCTACACACCACCTCCATTACACCACAACACCCTCATTATAACCCACCTACTTTCTCTCTCCTCCATAATTTCTCCATTAATTTCTTCTTCTTCTTCTTCTTCTTCCTCCACCAACACCTATAGGCAAGTGCATCTTGTCATTAAATAAGTACCTCTTTTTATTTGTTCATTAGCTAGATTAGGACATGGAGCACAACATTAGAACTTGGAATTTTGTGATTTGGAGTCTCCATTGTTCTAGATCTAGGTTTTAATTATTTTCGGATTTACATGGTTTTGATCTATTTTAGTTGGATTTTATGGGTTTTTGATGCTTCCATGTGGAAGAGAATTCAATTTTACTCAAGTTAGAACTTTGAAAATCTAAATTTGGTTTTGATTTGACAAGGTTATGAAGAATTGAAGTTTTGGGTTGGGTGTTCTTCCTCTCGGACAGAGGTAGGAGAAGAACACAGCCTTTCCCTCTTGTTGGCCACGCGGCTCCCGCGTACGGCCTCTGCGTAGAGCTCCTGCGTACTGTGCATTGCGTATTGCACTTTGCGTAGCCCCTGCGTATGCTGGTCTGCGTAGAGCTCCTGCGTACTGTGCATTGCGTATTGCACTTTGCGTAGCCCCTGCGTATGCTGGTCTGCGTAGAGCTCCTGCGTAGTGTGCATTGCGTATTGCTGCGTACTGCTCCCCTTGCGCACGGCCTCTGCGTAGAGCTCCTGCGTAGTGTGCATTGCGTATTGCACCCTGCGTATTGCACTTTGCGTAGCCCCTGCGTATGCTGGCCTGCGTACTGTGTATTGCGTAGTGGCTTGCGTACTGTGCATTGCGTATTGCTTGCGTACTGCTCCCCTTGCGCAATGTAACCCTTGCGCAATGTAACCCTTGCGCAAGACAACTCTTGCGCAGCCTTGTATGCGCAGTCTATACCCCGCGTAGCCCAACCCTTGACCCCCTTGTGCTACCTACTTGTTTATGATGAATTTGTTATTTCTTGGTCTTGGCTCTTTTATAGTCCTATATATATTGGTATTGTATCAGGTATTTTACGCCCATTTTATATCCTTACGCCTTTTGTCATGAACTTGATTTTACTTATATACTTGGAATGACTATTGTACATGGCCTGGTATGACAAGGAACTTACATAACATGATAGTGACCCGTAATGGCGCACTCCTGACATGACCAACCTGACATGATAGTGGCCCGTCGTGGCGCACTCCTGACAAGTACCCTGACATGAATTATCTTGATAACTTGATAGTGGCCGTGGCGGTGCACTCCTGACTTGACTTGACTTGATAACTTAACTTGACCTGTCTTGACACCGTGGGTGCTCCTGCTTGCTTGCTTGTACAATCCACTTGTCTTGTCTTGCATCATGTCTAGGACGTGACTCCCTGGGTACCACGGCCAGGGACTCGCGCTAAATTGGAATAGGCTAATGATTAGATCAAACTAGAACATGGAGAATTCCCAGTCACAGGCAATCTCGTTATCTGGGCGCTTTAATGGACTTGTAGCTTGCCGACGAGTAGAGCACATTTCCAGCACACTGTCATGTGTTGCACCCTCTAAGTCACCTAAGGGTACATTTGTCTCCCGGGCAATGTACCCACCTATAACTCTCAACCCGCGGAAGGATAACTGGATGGTCTGCAGGGCTTGGGACTGGGAGTTTCTCACTTGCATCTTGTTAGTAATTAGGCTTGTGATAACCCTAGTTAGTTAAAGTAGTAAGCCGTAGTACTTGCTTGGCCGATTGTGAATGAATGGTGTCCAGCCCCGTCTAAGTCTTGTCTAGCCCTTGTACCTGGAACTCTTGATCATGATTGTTTTACTTATCTCCAGCGATAAATGGGTAGAGACAGTGAACTATTCAGGCGAAGGGGTACAATCCCGGTCCTTGTTTGGTTTAAGGATTGTAACCTGGCTCCCGGAATGGTTCCACGTCCTTAGTCGTTTATCGCTCTGTGTACTTTTATTACTTGTACTTTTATTCTTTGTGTTCTGATATGCTGGCTTTTGTTCTTATTTGTGGCCTCCTTTGTGGCACTTGCTCTTTCTGGGGTTTGACCCAGCTGGTTTTGTGTGGCCAGATTTCGGAGCAGCACCCGAGGATCTACCAAGCTTCCAGCCCAATGGTGAACACTAGACGGAACCCGGGCTACGAGTGGGTTTTCCCTTTTTGTTTCACCCACTTATATGTAAATTTATTCTTTTGAGGCGTTTAGCCGACGAGCACCTGTTAGCTCGATGCACATTTACTTACTGTCTGCCTACGGGCTGTAAACATGATTAACAAATCCTAGGGTTGATCATGTACGACTGAACTCTTGCTAGTCCTATCATTTTGTACGACTAGCTTCATGATCATCCAATATGTAATATTTGGGACGCCTTATATATATATATTTGATGCTCTAACATCTTGTAACTCTGTTAATTGCTTGAGATTGAGATAATAGGCTTGACCTTAAGAGACTGCTGGCTTGTAGTAAACCCTCATATCTAGACAGCCGTGACCGTGTAGTTGAGATGTATTCTATTTCAATATACGTAGCTGGCTGTGTCCGCCCCCGCTCTCCAGTATTCTGGTTCTGGGGCGTGACAACGACTTAGCCAACCGTGCTTACGCAAACCATCCTTTCGTTTTATTAAAAACTGTTCTCCTATGTTTTGTAAAATAGTTAGACTTATCATATGGATATCCCGTGGGACATTTGAGAGAGAGCGCACCAACGATATCAACATATGGAAGCACAATTCAGAGTTTGCGAAAACAACGGAGTTAAAGAATTCAATCGGTAGTCCAAGGACGTAAAGCTGTGCTTTGATACCATTATGTCACGCCCCGCTCCCTTAGGAGTGATCGTCCTCGCTAAGGCGTGATGCCGTACGAGCCTAAATTGCGCTCGTGTAAGGCGGGTTCCATAACGGCCGATTTCAGCGGTTGCGACGGGGTCATCGCACAGATGTCCCATGCAGAGACATTTAACATGCAGCAGAAATTTAGAACAAAACACAAGTTATTCAAAGAAGCTCTTTTATTGATATTGAACAAGGTTACATTGGGGGCGCAAGGCCAAGATTACAATCACTCAAGCTCACTCATCTCACATTACAAGTCACTCATCTCTCTGTCATCTCTCAATACATGTCTAGATCCAGCGGAAGCTTCGGAAGGCGATGTCCATACATTATGTCCCGTATAAGTCTTCACTCCATGCGGCCGTACGCTTCGAATCACCAAGGAACTCTGTGCCTCGACGCATCCAAACGAGCTCCGTGCCACGAGCTTCTACCTGTGCCTGCATATAAAAACTACGTGGGTGTCAGTACTCAACTGTACTGGTAGAATGAGCTCCTCGCCCACCCATACAAACCCAACACGTTTGATTTACTTTGTGCAACATAGTCATTTCTTATCAATTCTCTTTCTAGTCTTGCCTTAGGATTATTTTAGGACCGACGCCTTGGCTATTTTGTGTCTTTTGACCATCCCGTGCTCGCAACATCAATATTAACTCGACAATGTTAACCTATCAAGTCGTGCTTGCCTTACGGCTTAAAATCAGAGACGCAACTACGAGATGAGGCACCATTTCCGTGTGACCGTGCTACAAACCCTTGCTGAGGCCGTGCCTCGCAACTCAGTCAGACTTAACCATATCGCCGCCTCGCGGCCCTTTCTACCTTGATCACCAACCGACCCAATCAAGACTCCTGGACTAAGTATCACTTGACCGACTTTACCTTGTGGCATTTTCTGACTTAAACTCAAGATGACTCAAACCAACTTATGCAACTTATATGCCAACAAATTAAGACCCGACGTCGCATCTCGTGCCGAAGCACGTCGCCTATGTTGATGCTAAATCTTAGGACCAGACCTTGTGTTCTAACTGTACATACATCCAACTGACTCAATCCAAAGGCACACATGCGGATTGCCGCCCGTGCCGACCCATCTATATGAATTGGTCACTAACATCACAAGCTATCCTGGATTATAGCATTGCCATTCGACGACCCTTTCAGCGCAAGTAGCTAGCCCCGCTGAAAGTTCCCGAATGACCTGAGCGGTTCGTCCAGCTACGGCTATACCTGTTTCCCTCCGGAATACCGCGATCTTATGGCGCCCAGGGTTGTTGTGCATGTAAACTCCTCCTTGTCGACATGTTGTCCAATGACTATGCAAGACTCGACTCAAACTGACGTCTCACACAGTCATCCTTCTTTTCAATGTTACCATCTCTTTCAAAACCAATATCGAGCCTTCTATCATTTGAGACCCCTCAACGATCAACGGTCGCGAGCATTCTTTCTATCATTTGAGACCCCTCGACGACCCACGGTCGCGAGTATTCTTTCCATGTTACCATATCATTTCATTCTACTCATGAATGCCTATTCGATAGTCCTTTCTCCAAAACTCATTAAATCAACCGTAGTTGCTGCCTTAACACTAGGTCCGTGCATCGTGCCTCAAACCGACTTCCGTTCTATGCGACGCTATCACCCAAGTCATACTTTATATGACGGGCCTTGGGATCGTGGGACTATTTAACCTGACAATCGCAGAATGAGCGGGACAGTACTTAGAATGACTTAGGTCGACCGACATAACTTTGCCTAACTTACTCAAGCCTACAACTTAACGAGCAAAGGCCGCGTCAAGCCTTGCCTCGATGGAACGTGCCATGCACGCGTTCAATTTTGAACGACCAAGTCATTTGGGTGCCTAGACTTATGGCACAAGTTGTGCAATGCTACTTAACTCATGGGGCAAGCCAAGGCTATGCCAAGCCTTGGACGACAGGACCGTGCATGCTTTATGATGCATTCATGCGGACGACGCCTATGACTTAGGCTATGTTCATAACTTCGCCGACTCAACCAACTATCCTTCTTCTAAGCCACGGAATGAAGGATCGAGTGTCATTTTCAAAGCACGTCGTGCACCAACTCTAAGCCGACCGTTGGACCTTTTCATATTCTAACTCAATTTGACCCGTCGGAATTATTCCCTTTAAGCTATGTTGATTCGTCTCTTTTATTATCAAGCCTACTTGTGCAAGTTAAAAATATGCGATTTATTATGTGAAGGCAAAGATGAGGCGAGTTCACCGAAACTACCCCACCTGAGCGAGCGGTCGCCTCGACCGAGCGATGTCTCCAAGTAGCCGTTCCAAGGCTAAGTCCGAACGCCGTCGGCGTTTCGATTCCTCCGATTGACTGAGCGGGATGGGACACTACATATGATAACTCGGGGGTACTCTGATTCGATGAATGATGATCGTGTTAGAAGTTATTATTTCAAAGGATGCTATGTTGGAGAATTTGAATAGAAATGAATGTTTGGAATGAAGAAGGAAAGTGACTTGATTGTTCGGTGATAACCACAACGACAACGATCTTGTCTTGCGCGAGCGCAACTCCAGCCTCGCACATACGTCACGTCGGATTTGGGACGATCGTTCTACGTGAGCGTTGGCATGGTGATTCATGTCCAACGGGAATGATCGAACTCGAAATACCTTGACATGGCAATTTTGATCGCTTCGACTTGTGGTTTGAAGCGAAGGCGGATTTGAGGATTGATCGAACTTATGATTGAAAAGACAAAGTAAAGTTGAGGATTTAGTGGACCCAATACGCGTACCGAAAATGAGTAAGTCTAGACTCAACGCAAGAGTTACGTCCCGATGAGGGCGATTATTCCGCAAGAATGTTGACATGGTGATTCATATCCGTCGTGGATAATCAGACTTGCGTGAGATCGGGGCACGACATATTACAATGCTAGACGACCTTGTGATCGACTACGTGGATTGGATAGGATGGATAGGTGAACTGCATCAAAACATACTTGAAGAGACAGACTACGATAATTGCTAGTACGGACACACGATAATAACATGTCGAGGATTTGGTTGAGGACAACCTATCGTAGGATGACTTTTCTAAACGAGCTCGGACTTGGAGCGGAGAATGTCTCGATGTGAATAGGGTGAACGATGCTTGATGTTTAGAAAGTTGAGTGAAACGAACATGGGTAGAAACTCCCGTACAAACGAACAAATACTTTAACCATAGGATTTGGGGTGAGCGTCGTGCAATGACTTTGTACAATGAACCGAGAACTTGACTTGTACCTATGACCTTGTGAGATGACCTAGCGGATAGGCGGACGACCCTATGCTGAGTGATTGAACCTGTGTGATTGACATTACAGTATCGTATGGACGGACGATAGACTTGGGGCAACAAGACTTAGAGTAGGACGGGGAACTGGGAGTGTACGTGAACGACAACGAGATTAGCCTCAAACGAAGCGTATGAATGAAATGGATGATGCGCAAGTAAAGTTGGGATAACGAATTGAATCATTGATAGGAAGATATAATCGATGATAGTACAGTACTTTACAGTACTTGGTCTTAAATTGGACGAGAATTACTTAGACTTGGTCGACTCCGCTAAGAAGAAATCGTATTGAATTCATAGACAAGAAAGCTTGAAAAGCGAATCGGATCATCTCGAGGACCGGGATAAACGATAGTGAGACGCACATGAGTTCGGTTTTAATAGAAGTTAGTAAAACGATCGGCAAATCGAAACTATCACGAGTAGCTTGTCCGACTTCGCTATCGCTAAGCATGGTTGAAATGTACGTATTTGTTGGACGCCTTGAATATGTGCACGATCCAAACTCAGCGATATGATAAACTCGAATGCAGCTGCAAGTGGATGTTGAGATGCGCATGAACGAATAAGTGAGTTAGCCTCAGCCTACGACTCTCGGGTTTGGTAAATTATAATGCACCTCGTATGACCATCTCAGCCCCGCAACAGGGCGTAATAGCAACCAAGTCGAAGAAACACGACAATTGAATAAGCACCATCAACTCTAAAAATGAGTAAAAAATCATTCAATAAAATTAACCAAACGTATGCGACACGAAACTTAGAAAGAAACCGAGTGTAGTTCGATACCATCGAACGATAAAGCCATTCGATAAGAAATTGTCTAAGATACGTACACGATATGAGTTAAGGAACGGTAGGATGACCCGCACTCAGAAAGTCTCGAGGACGAGACTTGTTTTGAGTGGTGTATTATGTAATGACCCGCTCCGCCCTAGCGGAATGCCGATTCAAACGGCAAGTGCAATGACTCAAACGAGCCGTCGACTCGAAGAGTTGCGTCGACCCGATAAAGAATCGATGCAAGACTTATATTGGCCCATCAAGGATGAATCCAGGCTTAGACTTTCAAAGGCGCGCTTGGAGTATCGCTCGGCCGATGCGAACATCGCTAAGGTGGGTGGCTCCGATGAACCCGTCTTTGCTTAGCTTAGACACATAATAATTTGGACACTATCACTAGAATCGCTAGGCGATAATACCGTGCATGCTAATAAATGACTCAACGCACCTAGCTAAGGGAATAATCCCATCTTGTATGCTTATTTAGAACATGGAAAAGAACTCGAAAAATATAGTGACTCTCGTACCGCACTTCGCGCTCGTTCTAAGGCACAAGCTTACATTCAAGTTCCTTATGCGTTCAACAATGAAGCAATGAATGGTTTACAACAATGAAACGGGAAGACTATCGACATAGTCGTTCCGAGTAAAGTACAGCAACATTGAAAGACTTCGGGACCGATGGGTCGCCAAGGCGACTTCCGTACTAGGAGTTGCATAATGTGTGAATGAATGAATCAACGAATGAATGAATGAATGAATGCGTGAATGAATCAATGAACAAACGAACAAGTGAAAGAAAGAAAGAATAGAAAGAAGGAATGAAAGATAAGAAAGGAAAAAAATGGTTAGCGGCAGGTATGACGGGGACGTACAACGGGACTCGCTACCCGCGCTGCACAGATGCCAACCTGGTCGATAACGCATTATGGCTCAGAGATAGCCTATGGCTCAAAGACAGCCGTTAAGTTAAAATGATAAGACAATACGAAATGGTCATGGACGGACTCGTGCACGAGTGAAATGATTCCAAGGCAACGAACGACGATGTCGTGGCCGGCCTAGGCGGACTCATGGCCTAAGGGCGGACATGTGTGCGGGCTTGGGCACATAACCAAACGTAAGGCCGGGTACTTCAATAGTCTATCAAGGTGTACCAGCGATCACGCTTGATAGATGAGAATACCATATGTAAATGTCCAAATGGCTCACATAGCCAGCGACCGATGTATATAGATTAAGTAGACTTTGCTGGTGGCAATCCACGTACAAGTCCTTGCATTGAAACAAAGTAGTCTAAGTTAACTGAATGAAGTGCCTTCTGAACAGGCTTAAATATAACACACCAAATGATCGAGAGTACTTCGTGCAAATGAGTTAGAAAATACGCCTACGACGCGCTAGGCCCTGAGGCGGGGACACGCCCTTGACACTGAATGTTTACGTGAATTACGTTAAGTTGATATATACGAACTGTTGACTAACTTGGTTTACTTTGGACAGGAAAGGCCGGACGGTAAGTATGGGTAAGTCGGGCATGTATTTCCATGCAAACACTTGAATCCGGCAACACGAAATAGGTTATGAAATATGCCATGAAACTGATCCTAAGGCAAGATTAGAAAGACAATGAATGATAGACGGTGTACAAAAGTAAATAGAATGTGCTTGGTAATGATAGAATTGTGGGCGAGCTAGCCTCCCCACCAGTGCATAACAATGTACTGATAACCCCACAGTTTGCTTGCAGGATGCAGGAGACATTGTCGGGTGCAGAGCTTCCCTCGAATGTGCTAAGGCGCGGAGCTAACTCTGGGACCTTGGAGCATTACAAGGAGCTGAAGCACCATATACAGGACATAATGTTTCTGAACATCGCCATGAATTATTTCATGTTATAAGCCACTTAGCACGCCTTTTATGTTTCAAAGGGAGAGAGAGCTTGAGAGACTTACTCGGCCTAGCGCCGCTTGTAAACTTCTTAAAAATCAATAAAGAGTTTGAATTCGCTTCAACTTGTGTTCGTTTACTTTCCGCTGCAAATAGGGACACTCTGTGCGACTCTGTGGCCTAGCTCAAATCGACCGTTTCTGGGATTAGCCTTGCACGGGCGCAACCTAGGCCCGTACGGCATCATGCCTTAGCAAGGACGATCGCTCCTACGGGAGCGGGGCGTGACAGCGTGTTCACAGCATTCGTGGACACGACACGATGCGAACTAGGACATGTGCTCGTGTCTGGGGGTTCGCCTAGGATAAGGCTACACCACAGGCAGCCTACCACGTGTCCCTATCGTGTCTATAACGGATACGAGACCCATATCAAAAGGCCAATGCACGCGTACGCGCGATAGTACATTCCCTATGCATGCGACCCCGCGTATCCGACACGACACCATTGGCCATGTGGCTTGGGGGACTGGTTCGCAGACACAACCCCTTCCTCACTGCCAAGTAGCAGCTGCTCTCGGGCAGTGTGCACAACACACACGAAGTCGAGCAACAGAGAAACCCTAATCCGTGCGCATACGTGTGTCCATGCCTTCATGTGGACACGACACCAAAATACGAAACAAAGTTAGGGAAATCACAAGATACATGTAGATCTACATTTCTATTCAAATAGATTTTAAAAACAGCAATAAATCACTCTTTGAGGCATTTAATCAAACACTTGTATATAGGTTATGATACCTGTCCGATACGGATACAAAATAATATACAATGGACACCAAACCTTCACTACAACTAGGGGACACCTAGATCTAGGCTACCATGCAATGAAAACAGAATTAAAATGAAATTTGAAGGGTTTTACCTATAGGTGCAAATGATCAAGAAAAGCCCCAAATCAAATAGTTCCCGTTGCTAGCCAAATCCTCCAAATTGCTCATAAACTGAAATCACTCTCTATGAACATCAAATAGAGGGTGATTAAAAACTATTGCAAAAGATTTGGATCGAAAGGGAATTAAAATAGAATTAATATGAATTCGGAAAGATGGAAATTTACCTTTCCTTTCTAAAAGTTGGTTGAGCACAAAAGAGGCAAGAACAAAGGAAAGGGGATTATATAGGGGTAAAACCTAGGTGTGGCCGGCCATAGTGCTGAAATTAGGATTAGGGTTCAAGTCATGGGCCATGGGCCAAGTATCATAAGTCATGGAATTAAATCCTTAAGTCATAAGTCATTGCACCTATCATTATTTCTCCTATTTCAAACTAGTTTCTAAATGACTAAAATGATGTTGACTTAAGTTAGACTAGGGTCACACCATGCTAACCAAGTCACCTTAGCCAGGGTCAACTTCTAGGTTAGTCTACAAGTCTCAATTAGCCAAAGTCAAAAATAGAAATCACCAATTCAATAAATCAAAATAAATTCAAAAAATTCAAAAATGACCAAAATACCCTCAGCTAAAATGTGGTAGTGACAAATCTACTCTCCTTAAAATAATTTCGTCCTCGAAATTAAAAGACGAAACTAAACCAGTGAGAAGGATAGACAATCATACCTCAAGGTCCAAAAAGATATGGGTATCGCTCGCGTGTCTCATCCTCCCGCTCCCAGGTCGACACTCCTGGAGAATGATGCCTCCATGCGCGAACCAAGGGTATCACCTAGTTTCTCAGTACCTTCTCTCGACGATCCAGAATCTCCACTAGCTGCTCTAGATAACTGAGAGTAGGTCCCACCTCAATCTCCGAATGGTCAAGTACATGGCTAGGGTCAGCCACATACCATTTCAACTGTGATACGTGGAATATGTTGTGGGCACCCACTAGTGCAGGTGGCAAGTCTAGCCTGTATGCCTCGTCACCGACTCTCCTACTGATCACGAAAGCTCCGATGAAGCGCGGGTAAGCTTTCCACCTTCACCAAACGCATGGTACCATAAGTCAGAGATATCCTCAGAAAACCATGTCTCCGACCTAAACACAAACAAGGTCTCAAGTTACAATAATCAAACATGGCCAACAATCACAACAAACAACCTACTTCTAATCCTATCTCCAGTCAAACTAAGTCAAACATATTCAATGGTCAACTATTGGTCAACAACTAGTCAATTTGTCAACATCCAAGTACTTGGTCAACAACTGGTCAACTTCTTAGGGTTTTACCTATGCTAGCTATCTAGGTGTTGGCAACTTGACATTAGCAAAAAAAAAACTCTATAATAGACTAACTCTTAACTTCCCAAATCCTATCAAGTCACCATAACTAAATACCTATAATCTAAGCACACAAATTCCAAATACCACATATACATAAGCTCAAGAACAACAACCTATTATATATATCCTAAGTATATCATCTATATATATATATATATATATATATATATATATATATATATATATATACTGATCATCAAAGTGTTAAAGTAGACTAAACTCATAAGGGACTGAACAAATGCTTAGAAATTAGGCTAAGAATGGATCGTCTGAAACATCAGTGTAGGCAAAAGGGAATGATACTAAGGAGACTGAATTTATAAGCAAAAAGGACAGGACATTAGGGTCCACTTGTAAAGTTAAAGTGAAGAAAAACTTACATGGTGATTGAAACATGCCTTTAGATCAAACCTGGCCTCTCCTCTCTATCTGGAATGAACACCTACTAACTACATGGAGGACAGTGGTCTAAAAGAAGTGAACCAAACTGGTGTAAAGGGAATGCAATAGGCAGTATATTGCAAATGAGTGCAGGCTACATACCAATCAAAATACATTACATATATACGAGCTATATATATTTAACCCTTATCACCTCAACTCTACTCAAAGTCTAATAACACACACTCCCTACCACATGCCTATCACTCCAATAAAGGGGGTCAGATACTGTAGGGTGTGTTGGGACAGAATAGTGGTGTAGCATGGCAGCATATGAAGATACAGAACAATCATATGTAGGACAATGATATGAAGGACACATACATATGGAAAATTGAACTAATGCTCAGGTAGAGGATTTTGGAGGACTGAACCAACAAGAAAAAAAAAGGGTTTGGACATGTACCTGGACAGATGGGCTAAACAGGTACATCTGTATCTAATACAATAAAAGAGGGACAAAATAAATAATCAAGGGAGAACTCTTATTAACAACCCATATTATATCCCTAATGTATACAACTTTCCTAAATGGACTGAACAACCATGCCCAAAAAGGTTTTGTAGGGCAGGTACTGCAGGTTATAATGAAGGGTATTGCAAGGCTATCAAGTAAAATGCTAAGAGATGCAATATGTCACCATGTATAGAAAGTAAGGATGAGTGCAGACCTCTAATATGTATGATACTAACCTTCCAGATATGCAGAATATGATAAGGGGTTGATGGTTATATTGGTGAGTCAATAATTGGGGTCTGAACATGGTCCAGTGAAATCTATGATATAACATGGTAGGTAATGAAATGTTGAGTGCAGTGAATAACTTGTACAAGTCTGAACCAAGGGAACTGGGTATCTAGTGAAGGGTCTGCACACTTCCTATAAAGGTTGATCAAACATGACTGAACTCAACATAAAGGAAACTTAACTAAAATAGAAAACTGGACCAAATAGGCTAAACAACATGTCAATACCCTATACAACAATGACCTATAGATACCAACCAAACCCATATCCCATATGCCAATATCATCTGTATCTATCTATCTATATACATAGACCTCTCAGTCATAGGTGAAACTACAACTATACTCAAGGACAGGCTCTGGTCATGGGTGCCTTATTGGAAAGGATAAGGAAATAATAATAAATCATCAAGGCTGTAAGGCATACTAACATCCTATATGAAAACTGGTTGGTATTATAAATAACAGAGGAATCGTCTACAATGGGTTATTATTCTAATACCAATGCTAACTATCATCTCTAGGGTACAGACACTCTAAAAGTCATCATATCATTTCACTATGAAAGAACTACATAGGAATAAGCTCTACAAAACTAAAATATCCGTACTTTTAAGTTATTTGATGGTGGAATACAATTTTATAACAACAGAAGGGTATGATAGAGATGATATGTTTAAAAACCTTCTCAAGATACAACCTAATAATCATATGCGTATGTCCAAAATTATTTTACTCAGAGTCCTCGCCATGCCAGTAAGCAAGGCTGCGATAAACGATAGATTCCATAACTGGGGTATGCATCTCTACAATCATGTCATCTGGAAATCTCGCTATGCCGACTAGTATAGCTGTAAGAAATTCCAAATCTCATAACCAAGATACGTACATCCGAAGTCAGGTCTCTATGTTTCTGCCATGCCAGCTAATATGGCTGCAATAAACTACAGGTTCCATAATCAGTAGACGTTTTACCATTCCTGTTATTCCCATCAACATATGTTATCAGAAAATATCGTAACTCAGGCCGTAAAATTTATCTCGATAGGAAAATCAAAATCAACAACGATCCATCAAAAATCAAATTCAATAATCAAGGAGTGAGAGCGAACAAAACAAGGGAAAAGATTTTTAAATTGAAGTTTAAATAAAATTTTTAAGGGTCGTCCCAGGAATCTCTCAAGGAATCCTAACTGTGATTGAGTACCTTCAAGATATATCCTAATCCTACTGCAGGCTGTAGTGATACTCTAGTTCGAATACCACTACATAAACTCGACCTATATAGGCCACCACTAAAAATGTGTCACGACCCGCACCCTAGAGTACGGGCACGAGAAGTGGGTAGGTCCGGCCTACGCCGCAGTGTCGGCGGTAGAATACTGTCCTAGGTCAATCATCTGACAATATAAGGTACCTTTAGAGTATATATACTCTGAATGGAGGTGACATAGCAGAATACAGTCTCAATCACAACTAAGCTAGAATACGATAAGATAGATAGATAGAAATGAAACGAATCCACAGAATACAGATAGATAGAGAGTCTAAGTGTCTAAGATAACATAACAAATCCAGAAAATATCCAAAATCTCAAATATAGTAATCCAGAGAATAAATACAATAAAAATCACTAATCTAAACTAATGGTGTGTTATCCACTACTAAGGGATCCTGCTGGAGATCAAAGTCGCAGCAATCCTCTAGGGTCGTCCCATAATAGGTGGTACAGAGCGCCTCGTCCTCATCCTCTGTAATATTTTCAACAGGTCCAGTCAGGACAGGAGTGAGCATAATATACTTCATACGAATCATAACAGTTTAGAAAATATAAACATGTTAGAGAGTAAGATACATGAAACAGAAAGAATAATATGATATAAGAGAGAGACTGTAAGTAAATATCTATAATATATATAGAGAACTAATCAGTGACTAGTGATTCAGAGTACAAGATAAAGATGTGAACAACTGGATGTGATTCATGACTATACTAAATAGGTGATTCATGACTATACTACTTTGGAATTATTCACTTGTTTAGTTCTACTCCCCCATCCTCAATCAATACACTAGGATCCAGTCAAGTTACGTTAAGATTCATGACTACGCTACTGGCTCATAAAGAGTGATTCATGAATAGATTCGTGAAGGCTCTGTGATTCATGAGAGTACAGGAATCACAAGCTGATACATGAAAGATTCATGATAATAGAAGCATGAGATACATGATGTAAGTAAAACACACGAGACATGAGTATCTGATGCTCCCGAGGGGGCCGATAACATCTCATGAAGGAATCCATATAGTACTAATCCGTGTTACCAATGTGTCAGCATCAAGTAATCTAAAGTAGGAATATAATCCTAAACAAGATATGAAATGATCAAAGAATGTACACGCCTGGTATCCTGAATATCTGAAGAGAATATACTGTCCGAGGAGTGGTGTCTAGCTCCTATAGAACAGTACAAGTCACTACATGTCTAAAATAGTAAAATAGACTGCTATAATGCATCTACATGATGTTTACGGTCAATCTAGGCTAAAGTCAACCTTTGGTCAACTCTAGTCAACTACACTAGTCAAACTTGGTCAACTAGGTCAAGCCTAACCCGAACAAGTCTTACTAAGCCTAGCCAGCCTATTCTAGCAAGCACACATCATCACAAGGCCTTACAAGCCATTAACACACAAGTCTCATGTATATACATGTCATGCACATAGGCTATCACATATGAATCTACATAGGTTATGTGTCATAGGCTATATGCCATATAGTCTATATGCCACATATTATATATACACTAAATTTACATAAGTAGCATACATATATATACCACATTATTATTATCAAGCATATAGGTAATATATATATATTTACATATAGTGTGATAGGGGTAGTGTGGCATGGGTGTGTGTGTGTACTTGACAGTTTGTGAGTGTGTAAGTGAAATGGGAGAATAGTGTGAGGGTTCAGCCATGTGTGTGTGTGTAGGGAACATGATAACAATTGTGTATATGTGATAGAAAATCAATAGGGACAGTGGTGTGTGTGTGTAAATGAACATAGTGTTGTAGATAGGTGCTCTCAGGAAATTCAGTGTGTAATATAATGTGTGATAGCTAACAGTGTAATAGAAAAATAGTGTTGTCAAGGTTAGGATTTCAGTTGACAGTTTTGATAGGTGTGTGTGTAATATTCTAAGATTCTAATGTGCAATATCAGTGTGTGTATAAAGGAACAGTGTATCAATGTTTCAGGAATGTGTGATAGTAGTGTGAAATCTCAGGAAACAGTTTTTAGCATTTCCAGTTACACATCAGTCCCAAACCATTTCGAAACCCAATTTCCTTTGTTAACATCAAACCTAACATGTAGCTAATACTTCAGACATATAGGGATTAAATAAATTGCAAATTAATCATGGAAAAATAGTTTGAAATCATATTTAATCTCAGAAATTATATAACAGTGAATGTGTATCAGAAAAATTGGGGATTCTCAATTCGAAGCCCAAATTAAATCAATAACCCACAATTAAGGGTTGGTAAATGTTGTGTATCATGCATATGTGTCATACAAGGCACTCGTGTCCAACCAAGTGGACAAGAATGTGTCCAAGATGCTAAGAACACACACGAATACTGAAACTGGACACAGCATCGTGCGCGTGTTAACAGCATTCGTGGACACGACACGATACAAACTAGGACACGTGCTCGTGTCTGGGGTTCGCCTAGGATAGGGCTACACCCCAGGCAGCCTTCTACGTGTCCCCATCGTGTCCATAACGGATACGAGACCCATATCAGAAGGCCAATGCACGCGTACACGCGACAGTTCATTCCCCATGCACGCGACCCCGCGTATCCGACACAACACCATTGGCCGTGAGGCTTGGGGGACTGGTTCGCAGACACAGCCCCCTCTTCACTTCCAAGTGGCAGCTGCTCTCGTGCAGTATGCACATCATACACGAAGTCGAGCAGCAGGGGAACCGTAATTCGTGCGCGTGCGTGTGTCCATGCCTTCGAGTGGATACGACACGGCACCAAAACATGAACCAAAGTTAGGGAAATTATAAGACACATGTAGATCTATATTCCTATTTAAGTAGATTTTAAAAACAGTAATAAATCACTCTTTGAGGCATTTAATCGAACACTTGTATATAGGTTATGATACGTGTCCGATACGGACATGAAATCAAATGCAATGGACACCAAACCTTCACTACAGCTAGGGGACACCTAGATCTAGGCTACCATGCAAAGAAAATAGAATTAAAATGAAATTTGAAGGGTTTTATCTATAGGTGCAAATGATCAAGAAAAGTCCCAAATCAAATGGTTTCCGTTGCTAGCCAAATCCTCCAAATTACTCACAAACTGAAATCACTCTCCATGAACATCAAATAAAGGGTGATTAGAAACTATTGCAAAAGATTTGGATCAAAAGGGAATTAAAATAGAATTAATATGAATTAGGGAAGATGGGAATTTACCTTTCCTTTCTAAAAGTTGGTTGAGCACAAAAGAGGCAAGAACAAAGGAAAGAGGATTATATAGGTGGGGGGAAACCTAGGTGTGGCCGACCATAGTGCTAAAATTAGGGTTAGGGTTCAAGTCGTAGGCCATGGGCCAAGTTTCATATGTCATGGAATTAAATCCTTAAGTCATGAGTCATTGCACCTATCATTATTTCTCCTATTTCAAACTAGTTTCTAAATGACTAAAATGAGGTTGACTTAAGTTAGACTAGGTTCACACCAAGCTAACCAAGTAACCTTAGCTAAGGTCAACTTCTAGGTTAATCTACAAGTCTCAATTAGCCAAAGTCAAAAATAGAAATCACCAATTCAATAAATCAAAATAAATTCAAAAAAATTCACAAATGACCAAAATACCCTCAAACTAAAATATGGTAGTGACAATTCTGGACATGTTGATGACGTTTGTTTCATCATCCGACAACGTCTGCAGATATTTTCTTTATGTATCACTATTAGTTATAATTATATCTTTTTATGTTTGTATTTCGAAATTAGTGCCATGAAACTGAGATCAGTCGATTCCAGTGATCTCACATCGCTGAAATTGATAAGATGACCATGTGGATCACTATGATATGATTGTTAACCTTATCGTTGATCATCTTATCTTGATTTACATGTCGTAGATTTCAATGTACGAATAACGAGGTGCAGCTTGATATTTTAATAATCTAAAACTTGCAATTCATATTATTATTAGCTTATATATATATATATATATTTTATATATATATATATATATATATATATATATATATATATATATATATATATATACATATATATAAACAATTTTGTAAAACACTAAATGATTTTGGGTTTCTAGTATTACCTAATAATATTTTGTAAATAAAATTATAGTTTCTAAGTATTATGAATGATTTATAGATAGATATGTATTTGTAATTATTTTTCCCTTAAATCTTAAGTCACGACTATTATAGTCGTTTCCTATTCCTCATCTCTATTTGTTTGCCATTGATTGTAAAAGTACAGAACAATTATATAGGAGGACTGGACTTAGACTCACAATACAAACTCGCTCGTACAAAGAAAGCCTAAGGACGAAAACCTAGGTACAACAGTCTAAGTACGATTGTTTAGTTCTGATTCTGGGGGGTGACAGTAGAGGCTCGGGAAAGCGACGGCCGCTCTTCCTTACTCCTTGGACGATCAGACGTAGCCTTGGCTCCGGTGAAGAACTGCTCTCAAGATGGAAAGACTCTTCTGTGCGCGCCTTTGTCTCTCTGTGTGTCCAGCTGGGTGGAGAGGATCTCTCTTGCAAGGGAATGGCACCTTGCTATATTTTTTTGTTTCTCTGGATCCGATCTCTTCTCCTCCCTTTTTTTCTCCTAAATTCTCCATGGTTTACAAGGGAATGGCACCTGGTGTGATCATTAGGGTTTGCAATGATCACCCTAAAAAATCGACGGCTTGGGGACTTAATTTCCATTTTCCTTGATCCTATTTTGTGGACAATTAATCTGGACCACTAATCTTGATTGAAACGAACCTAGACAATTAATGCTGATTGTGTAAAATTCGTATGGGCAATCAATATTGATTGTCATGAATCTTGGGAAGCTCGGATCTCCTGTACGTGTTTAATCCATGTGATTGCCATAAATCTGTTTTGATTCGGGTAATTATGATGATTGTACTAAATCAGGTTATTGGGATTTGTTGATAACTCTTGATTGATTTAGTGCCATATGGAAAACTGATCTTCTGCCACGTGTCATAATCGCGAGCCACAGCGCCATGAGGGTAGCTTCTTAGGTTTTGGACTGCATGAAGGTGGCAGCCGCATAGGTGAAGACTCTGAAATTTGAGCCGCATGGGGGTGGTTTTCAATTGAGCCGCATAGGATTTGCCACATGTCAAGACTACATGGGCATGAGCCGCATGGAGATGATCCTCATGATCCGAGCCGTATGAGAACAACGGTCGCATAGGGTGACTGTTCATAATTTGAGCCGCATGACAAGGGTCTTCACGCTCCGAGCCGCATGGGGTGGTGGCAGCCGCATAGGGGGCTTTGTAGTTGGTAGATCGTGCCAGCTGTAGAGAAGATTTTCTCTGTTTCTCGATAAATATGCCATCATATCGAAGTTTATTATTTCAGCTTTAGTGTCAGAGTTATTACTTTATGTCAGAGCATTTAATGAGAGCAGTCACTTTATGGCTAGCTGTAAAGCTGCATAGGGTCACGTGATTCTTGCCTTAGCCATATGAGGCTATTGAAGAGTTTCTGAGCCGCATGAGGCTCTGATAGATTCCTGAGCCGCATGAGGCTCCTTCTGTTTTGAGCCGCATGGGCTTCTTCTATTATGAGCCGTATGGGCTTCTTCTGTTTTGAGCCGCATGGGCTTCTTCTATTCTTTTCCATGCTTTTACAAGACCCCCTTCAAAGTTTTCAATTTGAAAAATTGGAATACTTTGAATAAGAAGCATGGCTATATGAGCTCCGCTGGCCGCATAGGATGTTCTTGGCTGCATGGCTTTTCTGGCCGTATGGCTTGTCTGGTCGCATAGACTCCCTAGCCGCATGAACTGCTCTGGTCGCATGGCTTGTCTCTGGCCGCATGATGTTCTCTCTGCCACGTAGACGGCATTAATTGCTCTTGATTCGTTATGATTTAGAGCCATCTTTAGGAGGGATTCCAAGAGTCGGTTCATTAAATATTTGGATTTCGTGCTTTCACGAATCTTCTTTATGAGAGAGGGGGCAAAATTCGAGGAGTCGGTTTTTGCGTGCAGCACACGACCCGAAGCGATTTATCGGACCACGTGCCCCCCCTATGTCGGCCTATAAATAGGGTGCTGTTAGGATAGAGAGACTTCTTTGCCTTCTTTTGTCTTCCTCTTCTCTTGCCTTAAGCTGCGATTCTTCCTTCTCCGATCATCATCACCAATGGCCTCGAAAGCTTCCACAGCTTCGAAAGCTTCCAAAGCTTCCAAGACCTCTGCTGCAGTGAAAGGCAAGAAGGCGGCGGCTCCCTCGCCGACTGTAACGCCTCCAGTCCATCCTGACGTCCACCCTACCATCCAGGGTAAGGACCGTGTAGAAGATCGAACACTTCAAACCCTGAAACCATGGCTCTGTTGCATGTTTTTATGCACAAGCCTTCTTCTCCTCAGCATTCAATACGTTTTTCATCATTATGAAGCCGCATATGCTGTATGGGCCGCGTGAACTTCTCATATTCAAGCTGTATGAGGTATATCTTATGTTTGAGCCACATGAGATCGTCTGGGCCGCATAAACGCCTTGAGGACTGAACCGCATGAAGCCCCTGCCGAAGGCTGAGCTCATTGTGAAGGAAGAGCTGCTGCCCCCTTTCAAACAAGAGTCATCGCTCGTTAAGGAGGAGGTAATTCCAAAAGCAGAGGAACAGAAAGGAGAGATGGCGTCCATTGCTGTAAAGGAGGAGTCCCAGTCTGACGACGGTAGTATTGGGAGTTCTGACCTTCCTATTTCGGACGAGGATTTTGCTCAAGTACATCCTTCATACGCAAAATAGTTGAGGGATTGGTATATGCGCCCCCGTAACTAGGATTCGTGGGCTCTCACAAATGTTCGTCTTTTGTCTTGATATTTCTGTCTGTCTTTGGCTGCAGTTTATGTTTGCTTCTTTTGGAAATCGATGTAATCTTCTTCCCTTTTGTCTGAATAAAATGATAGAGAACCTTTCTGGCTTGCTCGTGAGATGTAGTCATGTGAATGTAACCGATTTTGAATGACCGAAATACGTTCGCTCCATTCTTTGCTTGTAGTAGTTGCCCCAATGGGAGACTTTTTATAGACCTATTATCCTTAGCGTATCCTAGTTCTGGATACGGATAATAAGTTGAGAGAGAACCAACATACTTACTCAAAGGTAATGAGGACATGGCAAATATGAGGGGTTTCTTCGATGGAGCCTTCCCACTCAGAGGTAATGAGGACATGGCAGGAGTGGGCTCCATGAAGGGAATATAGAACAACTCAGAGGTAATGAGGATATGGAGGTTCTATGTGAGGGGCGATTTGTTTTTGATGGAAAGGAAACAACTCAGAGGTAACATCGACGTGGTTGTTTCAGAAAATCTGAGGATCTGTTACGCTTTTTGTGCACTGAAAGTGCGGATATTAGATCATAAGGAGGAAGCTCTTTTAGGAGGAAAGTTCAGAGGTATGATCATACATGACTTACTACCTAGGAGAGGCGATATAGATTTATCTGTAGTGACCAGAGTGTAAGTTCAGCGGTACCTGCGAGTACATAACTCGATAATCTGGGAGAGTTGGAGTCGGCATATGAGTTTAGTGGTACAGAAGAGTACATGACTCGTCATTCTGGAAGATTTGTAGTAGGGATATGAGTTCAGTGGTACGAGAGATGTCACGATCCGCACCCACTGTGAGGGTACGAGAACGTAACAACGCCCAGCCTACGCCGCAGTGTCGGCGGTAGAACGTTGTTCTAGGTCATGAAATATAACTAGCATAATATGAATACTCTCCATAAGGAGGCCAACACAGAGGTACAACTCAATCATAATCTAAGGTAGAATGTAGCACGATGAAATAGATAAGAAATCCTCAACTGAGGAACAACAGAAAAGAAATACAAGTCTTATCAACTCTAAAATATACAACTCTGAATATAAAGACAACAGCTAAGCATGAAAAGAAGGAACAGTCTAAGCTATCTACACTATACAAGGTATCATCCTGAGCAGCTGCCTGAACCTCCCCAGGGGTCCAGGTCGCGAGTGTCAACTAGGCAAGCTCCAAGTAAGGGTACATGGTGCCTCATCATCCTCTGCAAAATTTTTAACAGGTCCAGTCAGGACGGGAGCGAGCACAAAACATCTCACGCAGTTCATATCATGTTAGGAAATATAAAGCATACAATAGAGTAAGGTACATGAAACGCTGAAAGAAGAATGTATATGAAAACAGCAGAGATTTGATAATTGGAAATATCTATATATGATAAGTAAGAACTGTAAGCCTACTATAATTTAGAGTACAATATGGTTATGTAAACGGGTTAGGTTGTACAATAAAATGGGACTCCTTTGTACGTGAGTGTACAATGGACATATACAATTTCTTATACAATAGGATTGATCACATAACCACTTCTACTCTCCCTCCCCAATCAATACACAAGGATCCAATTCAATTACATTACCTTATACAATGGCTTGTACAATGGCTTATACAATGGCTCAATGTGATAATCAGAGTACAATATGCACAATGAGTGTACAATCATAAGGGTATTCAATAAATACAATATATAAGTGAAACGCATATCACATTATGTATTTAGTGAATACAAGGAGATAACATCTCAGAAGAAAATCCGTATAGTACCAATCCGTGATAATGATCGTGTCAGCATCAAGTACAGTAATCTAGAGCAAAAATATAAATCCAGACAAGTATGAAAGGGTCAGAGAATGTACTTGCCTCGTATCTGAATGTCTGAAGTAAATGTACGGTCCGAGATGAGGTACCTGACTCCTAGTTAGAGCAACACAAGTCAAGATGTATACAGAGGGTGATATATGAAATGTACAATGCATCTGCATGCTGTCTAGGTCAAACTAGACCAAAGTAAACTCTCGGTCAACTCTAGTCAACTAGACTAGTCAAACTAGGTCAACTAGGTCAAGTCCTAGCCCAACAAGTCTAATAAGTCTCACTAGGCCTAACCAAGCCTAGTCTAGCAATCACACACCAATCACAAGGCTATACAAGCCAAACACAAGCCACACATCAAGGCACATTCATATATGTTATTCATCAACATTATATATATATATATATATATATATATATATATATATATATATATATATATATATATATATATATATATATATATATAAAGAGAGGAAGGAACTAACATGTAAGTTATGTGTGTGTGTGAACATGGATGTGTACATGAAAAGAGAAAACATCACTAGTTATGAGTTTACACTACACATGGCACAAAACTAATTAACTCATCTTCATTACACATGTATTTATACTTAACATGCATGGCTACAAGTATACATCCATATACATCAGAGAAGAGACTATTTAAGTTATAACTAACATGCATCTATACTTTACATAAATCTATATATATTATAGCAATCATTTAGAGAAGGGTTACATGGCATGGTGGTTGATATAGAGTGGGGTGTCCTTGTGCAGAGGGTGAAGTTCATTCTCAGTTTAGTTCCACATTTACATATAAACTAAAGTGAGCTATCCCATAAACTGGTGTAACTAACCACATAAAATGAACCATGTTATCTGAAATCTGCCATTAAGCCAACATCCCATATGCATACAGCTCATGCATTGGTTCTATGTCTACATATAAAATCTGATATTGCATTTACAATATTTATACATTATGCATTCATATCTATCATTATTTATATACCTTGCATTTATATCTAGCATTCATTATATACTTTCATGCATGCATTGTATATCATTCTTTCATTCATGCATTTATGCATTGCTTACATATATTACATACTATGAAACCTACATATTCATTACAAGCCATACTTATACATGCTTACATTAGATAGGATACTTACACCTCATACATCATTTATTTAACCATTTACTCATGCTTGCATTCTCTATTTAATTACATAATGTATATACATTAACATGGGTTAAAATCAAATAGAACATTATATTACACACAAGGGTGCACAAAATGCATATGTCAAATAGTAACTCCTACTAATAATCAATATTGTACCATCTCAGCATGAATTAAAATCTAGGATTAAAATATGTTATATATCTATGTGTTAGCTTTCTGAAACATCAAACGGATCGCGTTTTCGTTTTCGGAAACTCCCGGAATTGCGAAAACACCGAGAACGCGTTTGTCTTTCGTACAGCTGACACTCAAATAATTTTCCACAAAGTTACAGAAAGAATTAGGCCTATTAATATATGTTTTTAGAAATTTAACTTCAATACGCTTCTTTTACAAAAAATGAGAGACTAAACCGAGCTTTGAGCTAGAAGTTATGACATTTCTAAGTTAGGGCTGAAATTAAAAATATGGATAAAAATCATGACGGATTTGGGTAGTTTGAGACAAAAGAACACAAGTATATAACATAATATATCAAGAACTCACTCTCTACACTAATATATATATATGAGACACTATAGAACACATCTCCAATACAAAAATATGAGATTAAACATGTAATAATTCATTCATACATAACAACAACACATAGTGTGTCCAAATTTGGGATTTTCCCACATGGACACAACCACAACACAAAGGACACTTCTATGACCTCCAAATGGACACAAAATGGACACAAATGGAGATACAACCTGGGGGTCATTCCTATGGGTTCAAAATAGACATATATGCATGAAAAAATGAAAATGAAAGGGGATTATACCTCCCAGTAGATCGAATCGAAGAAAAAGCCTTCCCGGAGCGACACCGACACGTAGAGATTCCAAAAGGACACGAACGAGCTCCGAATCCTCCCAAACTTGGGTAGCTTCCTCCTTGGCTAGAATGGAGAAGGAAAGAAGAAGATTTGGTGGTGAAATGGAAGGATTTGGTGGAGAAATTGCTAGGGATTGCTCTCCAGGAATTTGGGGAAGAACAAGAGAGAGAGTGTGGATGAGAATAATGAAATGAACTTGAGCCTATCCTCTCCCAAAGTGGCTGGCCATATGGGCTATTTTTCCTATTATGGTAAGGTCCAAAATGCCCCCACAAACCTATTCTATGAGTATTAGGAAAGGGCTAATTGGTTGGGGCTAAATTAGTCATTCTAAAGTCTCTAATCACACTAACCTTATCCATACTAATTAGTCTAACCTCTAACTAAAATATTTCTATCATGTGGACTAAAATTAATATCATGTGGGCCATGCCTAACTAGTGTGTGGGTCCCACTAGAGTCAAACTACCCCCGGGTCCCCGTTTCAAGTCGGATTGAGTTGAAATTCGAACCCGACTCAAATAACCCCAAAACAATATCATAAATAATAAAATAAATTTTAAAAATATTCAAAAATGTAAAATGATAAAATACTCCTATTTCTGAAAACTGGAGGGGTGACAAATTCCTCGAAATTAAAACCAAACAATAGTAAAATGTTAAAATCACAAGTCATAGTTTAAAAATGATTAAAAATCACCAAAAATCATAATATGAAATAATTATCAATAAATAATAATTATAATTACAAAATTTCAAAATTACCCTCATTTGGAAAATTGGGTGTTACAATCCTACCCACCTTATAAAAATTTCGTCCTCAAAATTAAGATGATCGCACCCCCTTCTAGGTCAAACATAGTCAAGGGTCAATCACTAGTCAATTTCTCAACATCCAAGTACTTGGTCATCAACTGGTCAACTTCTTAGGGTTTTACCTATGCTAGCTATTTAGGTGTTGGCAACTAGAATTTAGCAAAAGAGAAACTCTATAATAGACTAGCTCTCAACTTTCCAATCCTATCAAGTCACCTATAACTAAATACCTACAAGCTAAGCACATGAATACCAAATACCACATATATATATATGCTCAAGAACAACAACCCATCATATATATCCTAAGTATATTATCTATATATATACATGACTGGTCAACCAAGGGTTAAGGCAGACTAAACTTATAAGGGTCTGAAACAATGCTTAAAACTAGGCTAAGGATGAATGGTCTGAATCAAGGGAACATGGTATCTAGTGAAGGGTCTACACACTGCCTATAAAGGTGATCAACACAAAGGAACTCAACACGAAGGGAACTTAACTAAAATGGAAAACAGAACCAAGTATAGGCTAAACAACATATTTATAACCCTATACAACAATGGCCTATAGATACCAACTAACCTATATCCCATATGCCAATATCATCTGCAATCTATCTATGCAAATAGACCTCTCGGTCTTAGGTGAAACTACAACTATACTCAAAGGCAGGCTCTGGTCATGGGTGCCTCACTGGAAAAGGTAAGGAAAAGTAGTAATAATCATCAAGGATGTAAGGCATACTAACATCCTATGTGTAACTGGTTGGTATTATAGATAACAGGAGAATTATCTGCAATGGGTTACTATTCTAACAACAATGCTAACTATCACCTCTAGGGTACAGACACTCTACAAGTTATCATACCATTATACTATGAAGGAACTACCTATGAACAAGCTCTATAAACTAAATATTCCTACTCCTAAGTTATTTATAACAACAGAAGGGTATGATGTTTTTAAACCTTCTCAAGATACAACCTGTTAATCATATGCGTCTGTCCTAGATCATGTTGTCCAGAGTCTTCATCATGCTAGTGAGCAAGGCTACGATAATCACGGAGTCCTTGACTAAGGTACGTACCCTTAGGTTCATGGTATTTAAAATTTTCGCATTGCCGCATGCGACGGCAAAAACCTTAAATTCCCATACCCGAGAATACATCCAAAATCTGACTACATGTCCTCACTATGCCAACTAACACGACTATCGAGGATTCTAGATCCCATGATTTAGGCGACCTAGCCCATATGATTTTCTCAGAAGAAAAAAAACAAACACAACAAAAGAGTAATATAACAAAATTAATCAATCAACAAGGAATAGATGGAATTCGATTTCAAGGTAATTATAAAAGACAATTACGGGAATAGAATTGAGAAGAACGGAACTTGCAGAAAGATCTCCAATGGTCTGCGCATCCTTGACTGTCCTGACGATAGCTCGCCCTGCTAGTTTTCCCTGGTCTGCTGCTGATGCTGCATGAATCACCGCTGCTGCGAGAAATCAGAAATGACGAGAGAAAATCTCTATACAGATAGAGGTGCACCTCCAATGTAGCAGAAATGCCAACCTGAGTCGGCACAACAGAAGCTGCGGTCTCGATGCCCTGATGAACAGGACGAGAGGTGGCCAGCCTCTCGATAGTATCCCCCGAACCGAAGCGATGAGATCGTGCCTTCATAACCATCATGAAGACAGATCAAAACAAGAAGCAATTACTGAGAATGAAGCAAAAAATCAAGGGAGGACAGTTTATATTCAAGGGAAATCAATAAGCAGCAATTGGATAAAAGGAATCTGATTAAGAGTTTTTTCTAATGTGATTGAGTACCCCAAAAATATCCTAATCCTACTGCAGGCTGTAGTGATACTCTAGTTCGAATACCACTATATAAACTCGACCTGCATGGGCCACCACTAAAAACGTGTCACGACCCGCACCCACTGTGAGGGTACGAGAACGTAACAACGCCCAGCCTACGCCGCAGTGTCGGCGGTAGAACGCTGTTCTAGGTCATGAAATATAACTAGCATAATATGAATACTCTCCATAAGGAGGCCAATACAGAGGTACAACTCAATCACAATCTAAGGTAGAATGTAGCACGATGAAATAGATAAGAAATCCTCAACTGAGGTACAACAGAAAAGAAATACAAGTCTCATCAACTCTAAAATATACAACTCTGAATATAAAGACAACAGCTAAGCATGAAAAGAAAGAACAGTCTAAGCTATCTACACTATACAAGGTATCATCCTGAGCAGCTGCCTGAACCTCCCCAGGGGTCCAGGTCGCGAGTGTCAACTAGGCAAGCTCCAAGTAAGGGTACATGGTTCCTCATCATCCTCTGTAAAATTTTTAACAGGTCCAGTCAGGACGGGAGCGAGCACAAAACATCTCACGCAGTTCATATCATGTTAGGAAATATAAAGCATGCAATAGAGTAAGGTACATGAAACGCTGAAAGAAGAATGTATATGAAAACAGCAGAGATTTGATAATGGAAAATATCTATATATGATAAGTAAGAACTGTAAGCCTACTGTAATTTAGAGTACAATATGGTTATGTAAACGGGTTAGATTGTACAATAAAATGGGACTCCTTTGTACGTGAGTGTACAATGGACATATACAATTTCTTATACAATAGGATTGATCACATAACCACTTCTACTCTCCCTCCCCAATCAATACACAAGGATCCAATTCAGTTATGTTACCTTATACAATGGCTTGTACAATGGCTTGTACAATAGCTCAATGTGATAATGAGAGTACAATATGCACAATGAGTGTACAATGATAAGGGTATTCAATAAATACAGTATGTAAGTGAAACGCACATCACATTATGTATTTAGTGAATATAAGGAGATAACACCTCAGAAGAAGATTCGTATAGTACCAATCCGTGATAATGATCGTGTCAGCATCAAGTACAGTAATCTAGAGCAAGAATATAAATCCAGACAAGTATAAAATGGTCAGAGAATGTACTCGCCGTATCTGAATGTCTGAAGTAAATGTACTGTCCGAGATGAGGTACCTGACTCCTAGTTAGAGCAACACAAGTCAAGATGTATACAGAGGGTGATATATGAAATGTATAATACATCTGTATGCTGTCTAGGTCAAACTAGACCAAAGTAAACTCTCGGTCAACTCTAGTCAACTAGACTAGTCAAACTAAGTCAACTAGGTCAAGTCCTAGCCCAACAAGTCTAATAAGTCTCACTAGGCCTAACCAAGCCTAGTCTAGCAATCACACACCAATCACAAGGCTATACAAGCCAAACACAAGCCACACATCAAGGCACATTCATATATGTTATTCATCAACATATATATGAATAATATATATATATATATATAAGGAGGAAGGAACTAACTTGTAAGCTATGTGTGTGTGTGAACATGGATATGTACATGAAAAGAGAAAACATTACTAGTTATGAGTTTACACTACACATGGCACAAAACTAATTAACTCATCTTCATTACACATATATTATACTTAACATGCATGGCTACAAGTATACATCCATATACATTAGAGTAGAGACTATTAAGTTATAACTAACATGCATCTATACTTTACATAAATCTATATATATTATAGCAATCATTTAGAGAACATGGCATGGTGGTTGATATAGAGTGGGGTGTCCTTGTGCAGAGGGTGAAGTTCATTCTCAGTTTAGTTCCATATTTATATATAACTAAAGTGAGCTATCCCATAAACTGGTGTAACTAACCACATAAAATGAACCATGTTATCTGAAATCTGCCATTAAGCCAACATCCCATATGCATACAGCTCATGCATTGGTTCTATGTCTACATATAAAATCTGATATTGCATTTACAATATTTATACATTATGCATTCATATCTATCATTACATATATACCTTGCATTTATATCTAGCATTCATTATATACTTTCATGCATGCATTGTATATCATTCTTTCATTCATGCATTTATGTATTGTTTACATATATTACATACTATGAACCTACATATTCATTACAAGCCATACTTATACATGCTTACATTAGATAGGATACTTACACCTCATACATCATTTATTTAACCATTTACTCATGCTTGCATTCTCTATTTAATTACATAATGTATATACATTAACATGGGTTAAAATCAAATAGAACATTATATTACACACAAGGGTGCACAAAATGCATATGCCGAATAGTAACTCCTACTAATAATTAATACTGTACCATCTCAGCATGAATTAAAATCTAGGATTAATTCTGTTATATATCTATGTGTTAGCTTTCCGAAACTTCAAACGGATCGCGTTTTCGTTTTCGAAACTCCCGGAATCGCGAAAACACCGAGAAGGCGTTTGTCTTTCGTACAGCTGACACTCAAATAATTCTTCAGAAAGTTACAGAAAGAATTAGGCCTATTAATATATGTTTTTGAAAAGCTAACTTCAATACGCTTCTTTTACAAAAAACGAGATATTAAACCGAGCTTTGAGCTAGAAGTTATGACATTTCTAAGTTAGGGCTGAAATTAAAAATGTGGATAAAAATCATGACGGATTTGGGTAGTTTGAGACAAAAGAACACAGTATATAACATAATATATCAAGAACTCACTCTCTACACTAATAATATATATGAGACACTATAGAACACATCTCCAATACAAAAATATGAGATTAAACATGTAATAATTCATTCATACATAACAACAACACATAGCGTGTCCAAATTTAGGATTTTTCCACATAGACACAACCACAACACAAAGGACACTTCTATGACCTCCAAATGGACACGAAATGGACACAAATGGAGATACAACCTGTGGGTCATTCCTATGGGTTCAAATAGACAAATATGCATAAGAAAATGAAAAGGAGAGGAAATTATACCTCCCGGTAGATCGAATCGAAGAAAAGCCTTCCCGGAGCGACACCGACACGTAGAGATTCCAAAAGGACACGAACGAGCTCCGAATCCTCCCAAACTTGGGTAGCTTCCTCCTTGGCTAGAATGGAGAAGGAAAGAAGAAGATTTGGTGGTGAAATGAAGGATTTGGTGGAGAAATTGCTAGGGATTGCTCTCTAGGAATTTGGAGAAGAACAAGAGAGAGAGTGTGGATGAGAATAATGAAATGAACTTGAGCCTATCCTCTCCCAAAGTCGCTGGCCATATGGGCTATTTTTCCTATTATGGTAAGGTCCAAAATGCTCCCACAAACCTATTCTATGAGTATTAGGAAAGGGCTAATTGGTTGGGGCTAAATTAGTCATTCTAAAGTCTCTAATCACACTAACCTTATCCATAATAATTAGTCTAATCCTAACTAAAATATTTCTATCATGTGGACTAAAATTAATATCATGTGGGCCATGCTAACTAGTGTGTGGGTCCCACTAGAGTCAAACTACCCCCGGGACCCCGTTTCAAGTCGGATTGAGTTGAAATTCGAACCCGACTCAAATAACCCCAAAATAATATCATAAATATAAAATAAATTTTAAAAATATTCAAAAATGTAAAATGACAAAATACTCCTGTTTCTGAAAACTGGAGGGGTGACAAATTCCTCGAAATTAAAACCAAACAATAGTAAAATGTTAAAATCACAAGTCATAGTTTAAAAATGATTAAAAATCACCAAAAATTAATATGAAATAATTATCAATAAATAATAATTGTAATTACAAAATTTTAAAATTACCCTCATTTGGAAAACTGGGTGTTACAAGAGAGTACATGACTCGTCATTCTAGAAGATTTGCAGTAGGGATGTGAGTTCAGTGGTACGAGAGAGTACATGACTCGTCATTCTGGAAGATTTATAGTAGGGATGTGAGTTCAGTGGTACAGAGAGTACATGACTTGTCATCTTGGCAACTTGTAGGCGGAATGTGAGTTCAGCGGTACCAGCGGGTACGTGACTCATCACCCTGGAGGATGTCATTTAGACGTAATACTTCTTTAGGAACTTGTCGTTGATGGGCAACGTGAGCAAGTTTCCGTTTTATTTTACGAGGAGGTAAGCTCCATTGGAGAATACAGCATCAATGATGAATGGGTCTTCCCACTTTGGCTGGAACTTGCCGGCAGTTTTGTGAGTCATGACCATCGGCCTCCGAACTGCCAGAACGAGGTCGTCCACTGAATTGTTCTAGTTTTAACCTTCTTGTTGAAGGCTCCGGAGGTACGTGCCTGGTATAGCTCGATTCATTGTTGAGCTAGTAGGCACTTCTCATCTAGAGCCTCCAATTCTTATAGTCTGCGATGGTGATTATCATCCGTCGTCAATCTGTATGTGAGAGCCACGCGGAGTGAGGGGATTTGAGTCTCCAGTGGGAGAACTGCCATACTCTCGTATACTAGAGAGAATGGTGTGTTCCCGGGGCAGTCCGTACGGTGGTACGGTACGCCATAAGCATTCGCCAAGCTTCTCATTCCAGTCGCGCTTGTTTAAAGACACGAACTTCTTGAGAAGCTTGATGATTGTTTGTTGAATGCTTCAGCCAGACCATTAGCTGCTGGGTTGTATGGTGTTGAAGCAATATTCTGGATACGGTGCTTGTCGTAGAACGATAGAAGGCGTGGCTTGCGAACTGCGTACCATTATCATGGATGATCCTTTGGGGCAGTCTAAAGCGATAGATGACGTGATGCTTGAGGAAACTGATCATGTTTGAAGTCTTTACTTCTGCAAGCGGAACAACCTTCGCCCATTTGGAGAAGTAATCTGTGATTGCGAGTATGAAGCGATGTCCTCGGGACGAGGCGAGTGATCGGACCGATGATTCCATTCCCCACGCTTGGAAGGACCAAGATACAACCGTCGGGTGTAGAAACTTGGATGGCTAGTGGATGAAATCTGCGTAGACTTGACAGGCTTTGCATTTTCGTGCATAGTCTATTACGTCTGCAACCATTGTGGGCCAGTAGTAACCCACTCGACGAAGGCAATCTTGTAGTTTTAGGCCAGGCTGATGGGCCCTACAGATGCCATCGTGAGCTTCACGTACGGCTTCTTGTTTGACAGGCATCGAAGCATTAATCCATCATATGATCGTCGATATAGCATTTTTTCTCTGTATCATAGAAGAATCTGAGGGAACGTCTTCTAATAGAAGTAGCTTCCTTCGGATTCTCCGACAGGATGTCGTAGACTACGAAGTCGATAACGGTTGTCTCCAGTCTGTGCTCATCGACTGTCAGGGCGGAGTAGCTCTCGGCATACTGAACATTATTCCTGGGACAAACCAACTTACGGCCTATAATGTCAACCAGATGATGAGAATGATTAGGAACTGCTAAGGAAGCGGCTAGGCCTGCTAGGCATCGACTTCAATGTTCTGGAGCCTGGGAACGTGCTCTATGAGGAACCCCTCCAGGAAGGAGATGATGTCAACTGCTATTTGGTGATAGGGGATCATATCTTCATGACGAACTTCGTATGAACCTCGATCTGATGGACGATTAGCTGCGAATCGTCGTATGCTTCAAGGTACTCTACCCCCAGCTCTTTTGCAAGTCGGAGGCCAATAACCAAAGCGTTGTACTCGACCACGTTGTTTGAAAAGGGCTTCATAAGGGAATAAGCTCGATTGATCACCAACCCGGTGGAAGAAATTAGTACTATTCCGACTCCCGACGATGTTGCCCTTGGGCCCAGTTCTAGAAGCGCCGTCGAAGAACATTCGCCATATGGTACAAAGGAACGCCATATTTGAATTAGCGACCTCGTCTGGAATCTCTTCGTCTATTTTGGTCGACTCCGAACCTGGATGAGCTGCTAAAAAGTCTGCCAGAGCTTGACCTTTAACAGCCTTTTGCGGAACGAAGATCATATGGTAGGGGGACATAATATCGTCCAGTTAGCGAGACGAGAGCTGAGTGCGCCTGGTTTAGTCATGAGGACCCTGAGGGGGTTGAATCTTGATATGACGTAGATGGTTTGTCCTGTGACGTAGTATCGCGTCTTCTGAATGGCAAAAACTAGAGCTAGGCACTCTTTCTCTACGCAGTGTATCGATGTTCCGGCCCCATCATCATTCGGCTGAGTTAATATATGGCTTGTTCGTGGCCTGCCTCGTTGTTTTGTGCTAGTAGAGCACCGAGAGAATGTTCCATCGCTCGTACATAGAGCAAGAATGGTCTTCCTACAATCGGGGCCACCAGAACTGGAGGGTTCGTCAGATATTTTTGATGCTGTCGAAGGCACGTTGGCATTCTTCATCCCATACGAATGAGACGCCCTTCTTCATGAGGTGAGTGAATGGCTGACATCGTCCGGAGAGATTGGAGATAAATCTCTTGATGTAGGCTAGTCTCCCTTGAAGGCCTCGGAGTTCACGAAGATTTTTCGGGGGACCCATCTCCATGATCGCCTTCGTCTTCTCAGGGTCTACGTGGATACCCTGGAAGATAATGATGAAACCTAAGAACTTCCCGTTGGATACGCCCAAGAAAGATTTTGTGGGGTTTATTTTTAAATGTGTGTTCACATCAGGTCGAACACTGTCCTTAGATCATGCAGATGATCTTCCTTAGAGCGGCTTTTGACGGCAATGTCGTCAACGTAGCATTCTACTATTTTGTGCAAGTGGTCTCTAAAGATGATGCTCATATCTCTTTGATAGGTGGCGCCAGCGTTCTTTAAACCGAAAGGCATGACTGTGTAACAGTATGTGCCAATCGGTGTTCGAAATAATGTGTGCTTCTCGTCGTCAAGAGACATCTTGATTTGGTTGTATCCCGAGAAACCATCCATGAATGACAAATGCTCGAAGCCGCAGATGTTATCAATCATAATGTCCATGATAGGGAGAGGGAACTCATCCTAAGGACAAGCCTCATTCAGATTGTGAAAGTCGATGCAGATTCGAATCTGTCCATTCTTCTTGAGGACTGGAACTATGTTGGCTACCCATCAGGATGCTGTTCCTCATGGATGAAGCCACTGGCTATTAGTTTGTTTACCTCGGCTTTAATAGCATTCATGACGTCAGGACGGAATCGACGTTGCTGTTGTTTGACTGGTTTTGCGTCTGGACGGATATTGAGTTATGAAGTACAATCTCGGGGTTTAGTCCCGGCATATATTCGTAGCTCCAAGCGAACACGTCGATATATTCTCTGACGAGTTGTAGTAGTGATTCTCGCTCTTCGTCGGTCAGATTCTTACTGACGAAGATGGGCTTTGGAGAGGATTCATCACCTAGATCGACTTGTACAACCTCATCCTCGATGGGAGGCATCTTTGTTCGAACCGCTTCTCCCACTGTGCATCTAGTTGTTGTGCCCATAGCTCTAGCTCAAGAAGTTCGGGAATGTCTTCATATTCTTCGTAGGCATCGACAAGTACAATATTGACGGACCAGACTTGCCTGAGCATATCCCGATGCTGATATCTGAATCGAAAGTAGGTGATCAGGTAGAGTATGAGTGCCGGTCGCACTCTTCGTCTGATCTTTCAGGTGTCATCGCGGGTGTGACATAACCTAGCCCACATCTGGTTTTATTGTAGTAGTCTCGTGGTTTCCCAGTGGGGTCCGGCGATTGTAAGGGTAATCGCCGTCTAGTGCCGTAGTTCAAGCCTGGTGTAGTTTCCAGATCATATCCTTGTTTTTGCATAAGGTACTTGGATTGGGGCTATACATATAAAGGGGAAATCTCTCGGTGTCGGGTTCGAGCTCAATTTCTTCTATCTTGAAGGGCCGTGGATCATTTTTTTTGGGCCGAAGATGATTGGGTGATCCCCTCCCTCGATTATGCGATAAGCATCTTCCACTGGAGTAAGTTGGCTTGGGGTGTAGACATTTGTCACTTGTGTGCAGGTGAGCGCCTATACCGTGTTCCATAGCATACATTGTACAAAGCTTATTAAGCTCGAGGTAATTCAAAGATAGCCCTTTATTGATGAAATAAGGTATATTTTCCAGTGGGATTACATCGTCTGCGGATGGAACATCAGTGTAAGCAGCCACATACTTGGCCAGCTCTGACTCTTTTTCAGCCACCCCCTGTGTAAATGCAGACTGAGAGGATGACTTGGGCAACTTGATTATCAGGGGCTCCATGGGTGAGCAGAACATGGAGTTGTTGGCATACTAGCTACCCCAGTTTGGTGCTCGGTGCGGGCAGGAAGTTGTTGGCTGGCTAGCAGTCCCTGGCTTAGTGCTCGGTTGTCGATTCATTCTGGAAAGACGAATTATCATCAGTTTGACAAAGGGATTGAGCCCTCTGCTTGTGGCCGGCTAGCTTTAGACAGCCTGATTGACAGTGGCTCTGTCGTGGGTCTTGGCGCTTGGCCAGACTTAGGCAGTCGGATTATCATATGTTCCTCCTGTACAAAGAGGCTAACTGCATCCTTACGCAGTGGCTGTAAGGGACGCAGTTATGCCAGCTTGCAGGCTTGGAGGTTGATCGCCAGAGGTTTTCTGATCCAGATGCTGCTTCAGTTTGATCTTGAGTATCTCCTTCGGCTAGATACTTCTGCTTCGACTTCTCATACAAGCACGAGTCTGAGTAGTAGGACCGACCCCTTTGAAGGGATCGATGTCGGCAAATTCTGTTCTCACGAGGCCGTGCTTGTCGACATACTGAAGCACTAGTACAGTATGGAGGGCACGATCATGTAATCGTGTATCCAAGGATGCCCCAGGAGAATATTGTAGGAAGTGTCCGTATCTATAACATAACAGGTTACTTCCGACTGAAGGTTGCCGATTTGGCACTTAGGCGAATCTTTTCGATCGGGTAGCTCCTACCCGAATTAAAATCGCTGATGGCGGTGCTTGTCGGCGTCAGACGATGCATCGAGATGCGCAGATGGTGTAGTAGGCTCTTCGAGATGATGCTTATGGAGGACCCAGGGTCAATATGCATCTGATCGACCTTGATATCGCCAATGTCCCCAGTATAATACAAAGGGCGATCGTGCAGGTTAGTTTTGATAAGCATATCCTGCGGAGTGAAGACAATGTTTGGCATTGACCCTGTGCAAGTGCTATCCTGGAGGTCTCCCGGTGAGTCCTCCCCAGTGAGATTGGACTGAGCCAGGTATGCGTCGACATTCTGGAGTGCTTCGCTTAGTGCGACGCGGACATCCTTGGAGAGTCTCAGGAGCTCATATAGCGACAATTTGGCCAGTGTATTGGCCAATTGTGCCAGGATGTCAAAGTTGTATGGCCTCTCTAGCCTATGAGGCATCTTTCTTCAGAGTGGTTTATCGAAGCGAGTCTCCTTCGGCCTAGGCTTGTCAGTCTTCGAAGGTTGTAGAGGTCCTGGAGCATCAGCAGCTGTCGGCTGCTGATCTTCAGCCGAGTTACCCGGTGGAGGTTGGGTTTGTGCGCCGGAGCGGGTAACAATGGCAGCAGCTTCTTCGACCTCTGTCGAGATCGTGCGGCATGATTTAACTTTCCTATTCTTCTTCTTACTGGTAGAGGGAGACGTGGACTGAGTCACCTCAGGTACCAAGTTCGAATGGACCCACATGATCTCTCCTCGTGATGTGGTGAGGGGTACTAGACCAGCAGCTTGGTCTCGGGGAGGTGGAAGGTTATCGACCTCCATCCTTGCTCGAGGGACAGGTACTACTCTATCTTGAGTCCTTGTCGGAGGGAAGTTATCGAATTATACTGACACCATGTTGGCTGCTACGGTTACCTTTTCGAAATCAATGGCCAGGGCCTTAAAATCGATAAGTTGTTGGATGTATCGCTTCAGCTGATAGCAGTCTTGTGTAGCATGGTGAACATAGCGATGGTAATGGCAGTACTTGGGGCTCTCCATATCTGCAGGACGAGGCTCACGCCTGGGAGGAGGGAGCTGAATTCGTCCTCCTTGGATGAGCATGTCTAAGATGGGTTTAACATGGCCATCCTCGAAGGAGTAAGTCATCTGAGGCCACTGCTTTTCCCGCCAGCGTTGATTCGGGCTTTGGGGCTGCGTCGGTCACCATAGCCTGCTTGCCCTTATTGTCTCGATTGCTGGAGGAATTACCACCGTTGTTGTGTGTTGACGTTAGGGCGTTTGTCCCTGTCTTTCCCTTCCGAGATGTGTAATCCCAGTTGGCGGCTTTCTTCACCTTGTCTTC
This sequence comes from Iris pallida, assembly GCA_029216955.1. Taxonomy (NCBI): domain Eukaryota; kingdom Viridiplantae; phylum Streptophyta; class Magnoliopsida; order Asparagales; family Iridaceae; genus Iris; species Iris pallida. The sequence continues at coordinate 2,565,190 of JANAVB010010792.1, forward strand.
TGCGCTAGTGGCATTGATGATGAACGTCTTCCAATCCTTGAATTAACTTTCGCCCATCCAGAGGCTGATTGTGGGAAGCAGTCTCTTTTGGCAAATTTCAATCAAGGAGGAATCAGGGTTGCCAGAGGGCAGCTTCATCGCGGTTTGGCAAAACCACGAGATATAATTTCTTGTTAGCTCCTTTTCTTCCTGAACAACGTCCATGAGAGTGGACATTGTCACGTCTTGTCCTACTTCATAGAATCTCTCTAGGAACATGCGTTTGAAGACGGTGAAGGAGTGGATGCAATTGTCTGGCAAGTTGCGGTACCAGTCGAAGGCGACCCCTTCCAAGGCTCCGATGAACAACCGCGTAAGGATGGCATCGTCATGAGGCAGATGGTCGGTTGTGAATTTGAAGTAGGTGATGTACCTGCTTGCAGATGTCTTGCCATGATATGGATTGATGTGGAGTGGTTTATATTTTGGTGGGAAGGGAACATCTCTCTACGTAGCGGAATACGGTTGTTGTATCCTTAGGTCTTGGCAGTTTTTTCGAGCATGGAACATGGCCCGGAGCTCCTGGACCTCTCTTCTTACCTCCGTGGCCTCGTCTGCAGCGGTAGGAGCTGATATTTCAGGAGGACTATCGCCCGGGTTTGGTGTAGCTGAGTTCGAGTCCGCATTGACCGCGGGACCCAAGCTTATTTGGCCAGGCATTATTCCTTGCAGAGTTGGAAGGGCTACTTTGATCTCGTCCATAGACTTGACCAAAGCATGTAGTATGGCCTCCAGAGTGTCGATGCGTTGGCGATCACTGGAACCTTCTTGGTTGCTGTCTGTCATGAATACCATCCTCATATGAGAAGATGGAAGAAACGGTAGAGGACGTGCCCTCTGAGTCATACCCTTGTACAGAGAAGTCGTCCGGGTATGTGGGAATGCCCTCCTCTGGTTCTGACTCAGAAAGAGTGGTACCCCCAGCTTCAGAGCTTGCCTCATCTTGGAAATTATGGACGTCCTCGGAGATGTTGGGATCTACTGCATCTGTTGGGTGAACCATTCCCCCCTGACTATCTTCTTGGAATACCAGGTTATTGTGGATATTTGTTGGAATGCTACCCCCAGCACCAGTATCTCCCATAGATGTGGACGAATCTTCCAGTATGGCAGATTTCGTCTTTGAGCGGGTACCTTGGTAAACTCCTCCTGCAACGGCAGTAGACAGCCGTTTAGAAGAAATTTTTTTGGTTACGTCGGTTGAAATTTTTAGACTGGAGATATTTGTTTTCTTTCCTCTTCCGCTGCCAGAAATCTTCAGAACAGAATTGTAAGAGGCGACGAGAAGCGCCTCGTCATCTGAGTTTGAGTGTTGCAGCCTTTGGAAGACGGACCGTCGGTCTTTTTGTGCTGCTGCTTTGTTGCAGCAACAGTTGACTATGACTTGGGTGCATTGATGTCCTTGACAGGACTCTTTTCACGTCAAATCTTCGTCTCTTTCCTTGCGCTTGTAAAGAATCACGTTGCGCGGGTCACCTGCTTTGTGGGCTGATGAGTGCGTTGGCCTCCTGCCTGCTCTTTGATGTGGGGGTAGCGTGAGTACTCGCCCCCGATCCTTGTTAGGAGATTCTTGATAACTATCCCGTTCGTTGGCCGCAGGGACTGGACACGGGTAGTTCTGTACAACTTTCCATCAGGGACCCGAGTAATAGTCATCGGGACGCCCTGGTAGTCAGAAGTCGGGGCAGCCGACTGAGCTCGTCGAGCCCGTGCTGCCCGAGACTTCTTTTTCCTAGCACCTGAGAGTGCGTAGTAGGAAGAGTCCAAGCTGGTCAAAACAGAGTCTGGCATATGCTCCCGAGAGCCTTCGTGGTCAGGACCGTATGAGAGGCGGTAAAAGACTGAGCACGAGCTGCATGGAGTAGATTGAATGCCCTCAAGAACCAGCCTTTCTATTTTCTGAGTGATGAGCCTCTGGCGAGATTGAATGCCAGTTTCCGAGTGATGAGAGGTTAGTTAGGCATGTGGCGGACCAGTTTTCGAGTGATGAGCCTCTGGCGAGATTGAATGCCCTCAAGAACCAGCCTTTCTATTTTCTCAATGCTATGATGAACTCGGGAAAATTAGAAGGGGAGTACTTGAAGCCAGTGTTCTTCTTCGGAGATGCCTTGACTGTGAAGAACAGACATGTTCTGGATGTGTCAGAGAACTGGAGTTTTGTTTCTAATGGGATGGCGATCCGTATCCCCCAAATAGAGCGTCACTTCCCACTGTCTTGGTTCAATATGCTCCTATTAGACCGAAAGATGGAGGAGTCTTTCACTCCTACCCGAAGTGGAATGTTTGTGGGAGACATCCATTATAACAACAGTATGAAGTCAGTGTGTGCGGGCAAGGTGCACATTAGACATTCTGTAATGGGATTGGCTCCGGGTAATTTCTTGAATGTGTCGGGTCCCAATTTTACGTTTTCTGCAGCCGACACTTTTATGAACCAACTTGCTCGGAAGGGCTCCTATCCCATTGGCCGGTTGGCGCTCCCGAGTTGGATACACCCCATCCCCTCATGGACCAATCTGTCTACGTGGATCTTGCGAAAGTATAAGGCCTTTCTATGTGAGATTGGTCTTTATCATGCTATTCGGGGCACCAGCCATGGCTTGACCATAAACAAGAGACTATTCATCTCTCTGTTCGAGATGTATAACCGCCGTACGGGAACCTTCTATACACCCGTAGAGGAAATAGGGCTTGCGCTCCACGAAATGCATGCGATCTCCAAGCTTCCTTGGTAGACGAAGCTTTGAGGCATAGACTCCCACGAATGAGGAGTTCGAAGAGTTGGAAAGACGGTATCCAGGCTTCGTGGCTCTTTATCAAGAGATATTGTGCCATTATAGCACATGTCATCAAATAGCCAAAAATGATAGCAGCTCGGAAGGGAATGCCCCTCATACCAAGGACTGGGTGCGCTATCTCTTCATGACGGATGCCTCAGGTCAAGTTACTTCCTGACGTCCTCAATCCCATGAGACGGTTAAAGCCTTAGGGTCGTCGGCTAAAAGGGTGGCCACCACTAGTGACAGAGTCGGGAGTAAAACCGACTCCTTTGGTTATTTTTATCAGGATACCCAAGAATTGTCAGAGAAGACGCTCTTGGCAGGATTCTTGATGATATGGCTGTGAAATTGTGTAGTCTCGGAGGGAACTGGTTCTATCGAGAGGATCAGTCGTAACCTCATCCTTCCAGCTGTAAAGTTAGTTTTACGAGTCAGGCTAGCTCTCCTCCCGGCCATGGTGTGCAGCATATACCGTGGCCTTTGCACTTTCACATCCAAGGTCATTGCCCGCGATGTGACGAAAGATTTTGAACGGACTGAGCTGCCCTATCATTATCTGATGGGGTGGCTGTTGATGCATTATCCGTCTATGATGAGACCGGGCTCTGAAGACGGCGTAACTGATGACGATGCTTTTATTTTCTGCTATCGTAATGAGTCTTGGGAATACGAGACCATGCGTGCTTGTCGGATGGTACTGGCGAGGGCAGACATGTATAATATTTTCGTATCTGTCCCTCGTTTTACTGATAAGGAAATAGCGGCTGTCCATCTCGACGGTATTGGGCCCCCTCAACTTCTGGACGGCCAGATGCTTTTATGGCTGCGTAACATCCGCCCCGCTCATCTGGTGTATCGTAACGTAATACTGTCTTTCTGGAGCCTTATCTGCCTAGCAGGTTTGTCCTGCAATTTGGATACAACCAGCTTTTTCTAGACAGCCCCAGCTCTTGTCTGGGTTTTGAAGGTAGCCTTCTTGACGACATCAGGGCCTGGCACTACTATGACACATTCCATACCCATACCGTTTTCTCAGTTCCTGCTATCAAGGCATCGGTAGAGATCTTGTATATGGCGGCTCTGTACCACGTCATGGCGAACAAGCCCCCTGTCGGTTTTAACCCAGGTGCCAGTTTCGTTGTTGGTACCGGCCTGGATGGGGGTTCCCAGGAGGCCAAGACAAGAAAGAGGAAGAAAAGAGTCGAAGTGCCGGATTCGGACTCCGCTGTTGCAGATGACGAAGGCGACGAGCATGATGGAGATGACTCTTCCCTTCCGGAGGCAGATGTAGGAGCAGATCAGCCACCTGTTTTGCCAGATGATGGTGGTAGATCAGCCATCTGTTGCACTCGGTCCTGCATGAAAGCGTAGCAGGCAAATTTTTCCTGTCGACGGCATTCCTCGCTCTCGGAAACTGGCTGTGACCCGACACCGCGGGCTAACTATAAAGGAAGGAGGCGAAGAAGTTGACCCCGCATCAGAGGTACAGAAGTTACTACCGGTTCTTCCTTTCTTCTAGCTTTGATTTTAATCATCTTCTTTCCCTCTTGTAGGCGTCAGAAGAAAAGGACTCTCAAGTTGCCGAGGTCGTGACTCGGATGACGGGGGCTCCGGTGAGCCTGCCCCTGAAATTACTGAATTCCATCAAGATGATGCTGATCGAGTTGCCTCTTTCCCCGAGGTGGCTGGGTCAGAGGTGCCAGCCGAATTTGACTTGGAGATCGCGTGTGAGGATACCATGCCAGCTGCGAACGAGTTGCAGCCTCCATGCTCCTCTCCTGGTAAGATAAGCCGAATCTTAACTTGCGAGGAGGCCTATCTGCTCTATCATCACATCCTTCGAGTCACGTCGATTGATCATTATCATGGACATGCAGGTCCTGTCTCTCCAGTGCCGAGGATGGACATTGTTGAGACAGACTCTGCCGAAGGGGCGCTGGCGGAGAGCGTACCCCCTCCCCTTCCGGCTCTTGATGGGCCTCCTGCGGGCTCGAGTTCGGCAAGTCCGGTGATGGGATAACCGGGGCAGGGGACGATGGTCCTTGTGTCTTCCTCTACTCGGGCGGTCCCGAGAGTCGACCTCTCCGCCCTTCCAAGTGTTCAGCCTCTTCGGGTGGCAGAGGAAGAGTTAGCCGCTATTTGTGTATCATTCAGCTCGGAAGTTGTCCCCCTGGTGGCAAGTTCTAGCACAACTCCTTCGATGCTGCCGGCCACGCTTCCTCTGACGCCGTCCTCTACAGAGGTCCTGGACGAAGCGTTACAGGACGTGGTCGACAGCTTTTATCGTCACTTGAAAAGGGGGATAGAAGCTGCTGTAGAGAGAGGGACCTCTTTCATTTGGCCCGACAGTGCGCCCAGGGTCAAATTGATATCCTTCAGACCCTTCCTGGTGGGGCAGGGTGGCTGCACTTCTAGAGGCAAATTGCTGGAGACTGATCAGCTGGTGGCCCAGCTTCAGGTATTACGGCAGGTTGATCTGTCTGCTGCTATAGATCAGGAGCGTGGCTCCCTCACAACTGCTATAGAGAAGGCGAGGGCCGCTCAGGATTAAACCAGGCCGGCCATACTGAAAGATCTTCGCACTCTGTCTGATCGATATGATCAATTGAGCCATGAGAGTGAAGATGTTACGGCTTGGAAACGACTGCCTCCCACGGGATTACTGACACGCGGGAGCAGATCCTTGAGCTTCAGAGTAAGTTAATTTTCTTTGAGTCTGAGCTTGAGGCTGCCCGGATCGACAGGAGGCTAATTATCCAGGAGGCTGACAAAGTCAATCAAGCTTCGGCTGACCTGGAAATGGCTCTAAAGAAGTTGGACGACGACTGGCAGGCACTCATGGACCTGGATTATGGGGAGCGGTTGTCCCAGGAGGCTGAGCGCCGAACTAGACAGAGGCTTGAGCGGGGTACTGCCTTGGTGAGAAACCGCCTCTTGGAGTTGTATAATACTGAACTATAGTCGGCCTTTCCTTCTTTTGTTTCTGTTTTCCTTTTCTTTTCTTTTTGAGAGGGACATGGTCCCTACCATATGTAATGTTTTTTCGTCTTTCAAATAAAGAGTACTTTCCATTCTACCCTTCATTTGCATTGCTTGTTTGTGCCTGTGGTGTTATGGCGATGTTTGCCCCGCATGGGGACTTGTTTGTGGACCTGTTACCCCTAGCATACCTTGATTTTAGGTACGGATAACAAGTTTGATTGGGGATACCTAGAACAGTTCCACGGTAAGGTGGTCGTGGGTGTTCGGGGTATCGGGATACCTAGAACAGTTCCCGGGACATGATGAGGAATGGTGGGCCTGTACTAAGAGACTTAGCAAAGGACATTTGTGGGCCTATTATCCTTGGCGTACCCCGACTTAGGATACGGATAATAGGATGAAGGGGAACCAACATACTTACTCAGAGGTAATGAGGATATAGCAAGTATGAGGGTTTTACCGTAAGTCTTCCTACTCAGAGGTAATGAGGACATGGCAGGAGTGGACTCAACGAAGGATATTTGTGGTCAACATAGGACATTTGTGGGCCTATTACCCTTGGCGTACCCTGGTTCAGGGTACGGATAATAAGACGAGAGAGAACCAACATACTTACTCAGAGGAAATGAGGACTTGGCAAGTAAAAGGTTTTACCGTGGAGTCTTCCTACTCAGAGGTAATGAGGACATGGTAGGAGTGGACTCAGCGGAGAATATTTGTGGACCTATTATCCTTAGCGTACTCCGGTTGTGGGTACGGATAATAAATCGAAAGGGAATCATCATACTTACTCAGAGGTAATGAGGATATGACAAGCATGAAGGTTTCTTCAATGGAGCCTTCCCACTCAGAGGTAATGAGGACATGGCAGGAGTGGGCTCAATGAAGGAGGGCACATAGAACGACTCAGAGGTAATGAGGACATGGAAGCTCTATGTAAAGGGGTGATTTGTTTTTGGCGGAAGTGAAACGACTCAGAGGTAATGAGGACATGGCCGTTTTAGAAATTTATGGATCTGTTACCCTTTTTATGTACTGGGAGTGCGGGTAGTGGATCATGAGGGAGGATCTCTTCCAGGAAGAAAGTTCAGAGGTATGGTCATACATGACTTACTATCTGAAAGAGTGACCGAAATGTGAGTTCAGAGGCACCTGTGGGTGCATAACTCGATAATCTGGAGATTGTGGGTTCAGCGGTACCAGCGGGTACATAACTCGATAATCTAAAATTTGGAAATGTGAGTTCAGCGACCCAGCGGGTACATAACTCGATAATCTGGAATGTTGTGGATGTGAGTTCAGCGGTACCAGCGGGTACATAACTCAAGGATCTGAAATGTTGTGGATGCGAGTTCAGCGGTACCAGCGGATACATAACTCAAGGATCTGGAATTTAGAAATGTGAGTTTAGCAGTACCAGCGGGTACATAACTCAATAATCTGGAATGTTGTGGATGTGAGTTCAGCGGCACCAGCGGGTACATAACTCAAGGATCTGGAATTTGGAAATATGAGTTCAGCGGTACCAGCGGATACATAACTCAATCCAGAAAATGTCGTTTAGACATAATATTTCTTCAGGAACTTGCCGTTGACGGGCAACATGAGCAAGTCTCCATTTTGTTTTGTGAGGCGGTAAGCACCGTTGGAGAATACAGCCTCAATGATAAATGGACCTTCCCATTTTGGCTGGAACTTGCCGACAGTCTTGTGTGTCATGACCATCGGCCTCCCGACTGCCAGAACGAGATCGCCCACTTGGAATGTTCGAACTTTAACCTTCTTGTTAAAGGCTCCGGAGATGCGTGTTTGGTATAGCTCGATTCGTTGCTGAGCCAGGAGGCGCTTTTCATCTAAGGCCTCCAACTCTTGTAGCCGACGACGGTAGTTATCGTCCGTCGTCAATTGATAAGTGAGAGCGACACGGAGCGAGGGTATTTGAGTCTCCAATGGGAGAACTGCCTCACAACCGTACACCAGAGAGAATGGTATGTTCCCTGTGGCTGTTCGGACTGTGGTACGGTACGCCCATAAGCATTCACCAAGCTTCTCGTTCCAGTCGCGTTTGTTAGACGATACGAACTTCTTGAGAAGTTTGATGATTATTTTGTTGAATGCTTCTGCCAACCCATTTGCTGTTGGATTGTATGGTATTTAAGCAATATTCTGGATACGGTGCTTGTCGTAGAACCGATAGAAGCGTGGCTTGCAAACTGTGGACCATTATCGTGGATGATCCTTCGGGGCAGTCCAAAGCGATAGATGACGTGATGCTTGAGGAAGCTGATCACGTTTGAAGTCTTTACTTCTGCAAGCGGGACAGCTTTTGCCCATTTGGAGAAGTAATCTGTGATTGCGAGTATGAAGCGATGTCCTCGGATGAAGGTGGAGTAATCGGACCGATGATATCCATTCCCCATGCTTCGAACAACCAGGACGCCACTGTCGGATATTGAAATTCGGATGGTTGGTGGATGAAGTCCGCATGGACTTGGCAAGCTTTGCATTTTCTAGCATAGTCTATCGCATCTGCTACCATCGTGGGCCAGTAGTAGCCCATTCGGCGAAGACGGTCTTGCAATTTAGGGCCAGGCTGATGGGCCCCGTAGACACCGTCGTGAGCTTCGCGTACGGTTTCTTTGGCTTCTGCGTTTGGCAGACACCGAAGCAATAATCCGTCGTAGGATCGGCGATACAGCATCTGCGTCTCTGTATCGTAGAAGAATCTGAGAGAACGCCTTCTGATAGAGTTGGCCTCTTTTGGGTTCTCGGGCAGGATGTCGTAGACTACGAAGTCAATGAATGGTTGTCTCCAATCTGGGACTTTGTCGATCGTCTGAGCGGAATAACTCGCCACGAATTGAACATTGTTCTTCGAACAGACCAGTTCGTGGCCTATCACATCTACCGATTAATGAGTATGATTTGGCACTGCTAGGGAAACGGCCAGTCCTGCTAAGGCATCGGCTTCGATATTTCAGAGTCTGGGAACATGTTCGATGAAGAACCCCTCGAATGACGATGATGTCGATCCCTATTTGGTGATAGGGGATCATGTCTTCGTGGCGGACTTCGTATGAGCCCCGGATCTGATTGACGATTAACTGAGAATCACCGTATGCTTCAAGATATTCTACCCCCAGCTCTCTTACAAGTTGGAGGCCAATAACCAAAGCGTTATACTCGGCCACATTATTAGAGCAGGGTTCTGTGAGAATAAGCGCGATTGATCACCAATCCGGAAGGAGAAACCAGCACCACCCCGACTCCAATGACGATGTTGCCCTTGGGTCCAGTTCTCGAAGCACCGTCGGAACATTCGCCATATATCATCGTGGGAGGTTGCATGCGAGTCGCCGACCTCATCTGGGATTTTTCATATATTCTGGACGACTCCGAGCCCGGGTGGGCTGCCAAAAAGTCTGCCAGGGCTTGACCTTTAACAGCCTTTTATGGGACGAAGATCATATGATAGGGGACAATATTGCCCATGTAGCGAGGCGAGAGCTGAGTGCCCCTGGTTTAGTCATGAGGACCCTGAGAGGGTTGACTCGTGAGATCACATGTATGGTTTGTCCCGTATCATAGTGTCGCGTCTTTTGAATGGCGAACACCAGGGCGAGGCATTCCTTTTCCACGGCGGTGTATCGACGCTCTGGCCCAATCATCATTCGACTGAGGTAGTATATGGCTTGTTCATGACCTGCATCATTGTTTTGTGCTAGCAGGGCGCCAAGGGAATGCTCCATTGCGCGTACATAGATCAGGAATGGTTTTTCAGCGACCGGGGCCACCAGGACTGGAGGGTTCGACAAATATACTTTGATGCTGTCGAAGGCACGCTGATATTCTTCGTCCCATAAATGAGACGCCTTTCTTCATAAGATGGATGAATGGTCGACATCGTCCGGAGAGGTTAGAAATGAACCTCCTGATGTAAGCTAGCCTCCCTTGAAGGCCTCTGAGTTCGTGAAGATTTCTCGGGGGACCCATCTCCATAATTGCCATTGTCTTCTCAAGGTCTACATGGATAATCTGGGCAGTGATGATGAAACCCAAGAACTTCCCGCTGGATACGCCCAGGAAGGACTTCGTAGGGTTTATTTTTAAATTGTGCGCTCGCATCAGGTCGAATACCGTCCTCAGGTCCTGCAGATGGTCTTCCTTACAGCGACTCTTGACGGCGATGTCATCAACAAGCACTCCACCATCTTGCGTAAGTGGTCTCTGAAGATGACACTCATGGCTCTTTGATATGTGGCGCCGGTATTCTTCAAACCGAAAGGCATGACTGTGTAGCAGTATGTGCCAATCGATATTCGCAATGATGTATGCTTTTCGTCGTCAGGGACATCTTGATTTGGTTGTACCCCGAGAATCCATCCATGAATGACATACGTTCGAAGCCGCAGGTGTTGTCAATCATGATGTCTGTGATAGGGAGGGGGAATTCATCTTTGGGACATGCCTCGTTCAGGTTGTGGAAGTCGATGCAGATTCGAATCTTCCCATTCTTCTTGAGGACTGGTACTATGTTGGTGACCCAATCCGGGTGTTGTTCCTCACGAATGAAGCCGCTGTATTAATTTGTTGACTTCGGCTTCAATCGTATCCATGATGCCTGGGCGGAAGCGTCGCTGTTGTTGCTTGACTGGCTTTGCATCCGACCGAATATTGAGTTTGTGAAGAGCAATTTCGGGATTTAACCCCGGCATGTCTTCATAGCTCCAGGCGAACACATCAATATATTCTTTGACAAGTTCCAGCAGCGATTTTTGTTCTTCGACTGTTAGGCTTTTACTAACAAAGATTGGTTTTGGAGAAGATTCGCTGCCGAGATCCACTTGTATGACCTCATCTTCAGTAGGAGGTTCTCTCTGTTCGAACCGCTTTTCCTATTGTGTCCAACTGTTGGGCCCACGGCTCTAACTCGAGGATTTCCGGAATGTCTTCATCTTCTTCGTAAGCGTCGGCGAATGCCATGTTGACTGACAGGACTTGTCTGAATACGTCTCTTGCTGGTATCCGAGTCAAAAGTTGGTGACCCGGTTGAATGTGAATACCAGTCACATTCTTTATCTGATCTTTCAGGGTCATTGTGGGTGTAACATACCCTAATCCACATCGAGTCTTGTTATAGTAGTCCCGTGGTTTGCCAGCCGGGACCGGTGGCTTCAAAGGTAATCGTCGCCCAGTACCGTAGTTCAAGCCTGGCGTAGTTGCCAGATCATACCCATGTTTTTGCATGAGATATTTGGATTGGCGGCTATAAAGATACAGAGACAGTCTCTCGCATCTGATTCAAGGTCGACTTCTTCTATGGTGAAGGGCTGCGGATCGTCCTTTCGGCCGAAGATGATTGGATGGTCCCCTCCCTCGATTATGCGGTAAGCGTCTTCCACTGGAGTAAGCTGGTTTACAGTGTACAATTTGTCACCTGTGTGTAGGTGAGCGCCTATACCGTGTTCCATAGCAACATTGTATAAAGCTTATTAAGCTCGAGGTAGTTCAAAGATAGCCCTTTATTGATGAAGTAAGGTATCTTTTCTAGCGGGATTACATCATCTGCGGAGGGAACATCAGTGTGGGCACCACATACTTGGCTAGCTCTGGTTCCTCTTCAGCTACCCCCTGTATAAATGAAGACTGAGAGGATGACTTGGGCAGCTTGATCGTCAGAGGTTCAGCTGGCGGGGCAGAACATGGAGTTGTTGGCAGACTAGCGACCCCCAGTTTGGTACTCGATGCTGGGCGGGGAGTGGTTGGTTCGCTAGAAGTCCCAGACCTTGCATCGGGGTGACGACTCTTCTTGGGAAGGCGTATGATCATTAGCTTGTCGGAGGGATTGAGCTTCTCCGTTTGCGGCTGGCCGACTCTCGGCAGCCTGATTGTCAATGTCTCCGTTGTGGGTCTTGGTACTTGGCCGGACCTTGGCAGTCGGATTATCATTTGCTCTTCTTGTGCCGAGAGGCTGATTGCGTCCTTACGCAGAGTGGCGGTAAGGCGAACTTGCCAGGTTTGCGAGCTTGGAGGTGGATCGTCAGAGGTTCTTCTGATCCTGTGGTCGTCTCGGTACGAGCTTGCCCATCTCCTTCACCAAGGTGCCTCTTCGACTTTTCGTACAGGCAGGAGTCTGAGTAGTAAGATTCGACCCCTTTGAAGGGATCGATGTCGGCAAATTCTGTCCTCACGAAGCCGTGTTTGTCGACATACTTGAAGGATTGGTGCAGTATGGAAGGCACGATCATATAATCGTATATCCAAGGGCCCCAAGAGGATGTTGTAAGAAGTGTCTGCATCTATGACGTAACAGGTGACTTCCGACTGGAGATCGCCAATTTGACACTTCAGACGAATCTTCCCAATTGGGTAGCTCCTGCCCGAATTGAAACCGCGGATGGCGGTGCTTGTAGGCGTCAGGCGAAGCATAGGGATGCGGAGATAATGCAACAGACCCTTCGGGATGATGCTTATGGAAGAACCGGGATCAATGTGCATTCGATCCACCTTCACATCGTCGATGTATCCCGTGTAGTATAACGGACGATCGTGCAGGTTAGTTTTGTTGAGCATATCCTGCGGAGTGAAGACAATGTTGGGCATCGCTCCCGTGCAAGCGCTGTCTTGGAGATCTGCAGGCGGGTTCTCTCCCGTGAGGTTAACCTGAGCCAGGTACCCGTCGGCATTTTGGAGTGCATCGCTCAAAGCCGCACAAACATCCTTTGAGAGTCTCAGAAGCTCGTATAATGACAACTTGGCCGGTGTGTTGGCCAATTGCGCCAAGATGTCAAAGTTGTAGGGCTTCTCCAGCCCCTGCGGTGCTTCTTTTCGGAGGGATTTGTCAAAGCGAGTCTCCTTCGGCCTAGGCTTGTTGGTCGTCGGAGGCTGAGCAGGTCCCGGAGCGTCAATTGTAGCGGGCTGATGATCTTCAGCTGAGTTATCAACCACGGGTTGGGATTGTGCCCCAGACCGAGTGACGACGGCTGTAGCTTCTTCGATATCTGTCGACATTGCGGCAGGACCTGACTTTTCTACTCATCTTCTTGCAAATGAAATGGTGTGGGCTGAGTCACCTCTGATACCAAGTCTGGATGGACCCACATGACCTCTTCTCGTGATGTGGTGAGGGGCACTAGACCAGCAGCCTGATCTCGGGGCGGGGGAAGATTAGCAATCTCTATTGTCGCCAGAGGGATGGGGACCACACCGTCTTGAGTTTCTATTGGAGGGAAGCTTCTAAATTGTACTGATACCATATTGGCTGCCACGGTTACCTCTTTGAAATCGATGGCCAGAGCGTTCGAATCGATGATATTTTGGATGTACCGTTTTAGTTGGTAGCAGTCATGTGTAGCATGGTGGACGTAGCGGTGGTAATGGCAGTACTTTGGGTTCTCTATTTCTGTCGGCCGAGGTTTCCGTCTTGGTGGAGGAAGTTGAATTCTTTCTCCTTGTATGAGCATGTCCAAGATGGGCTTGACGTGGCTCTTCAAAGGAGTAGGTCATTTGTGGCCATTGCTTATTTGCCGTTTTGGCTAAGGTTTTTGTGCTGTGTCGACCACTATAGCCTGCTTGCCCTTGTTGTCCCGGTTGTTGGTGGAGCTACCCCCATTGTTGGTGTTGGCGTTGGGACGCCTGCCCTTGTCCTCTCCATTTGAGATGTGCAATCCCAGTTGGCGAGCCTTCTTCAATCGTTCTTCGGCGCTTGTGGCAGTGATGATAAACGTCTTCCAGTCCTTGAATTAACTTTCGCCCATCCAGAGGATGATTGTTGGAAGCAGTCACTTTTGGCAAATTTTAATTAAGGAGGAATCCGGGTTACCATAGGGCAGCTTCATTGCGGTTTGGCAAAACCGCTCAATATAGTTCCTTGTCAGCTCTTTCTCCCCTTGAACGACGTCCATGAAGGTGGACATCGTGACGTCCTGTCCTACTTCGTAGAATCTCTCCAAGAACATGGACTTGAAGCTGGCGAAGGAGTGGATGCAGTTGTCTGGCAGGTTGCGATACCAGTCGAAGGCAACTCCTTCCAATGCCCCAATGAATAATCGTGTGAGAATGGCATCGTCATGGGGCAGATGGTCGGTGGTGACCTCGAAGTAAGTGATGTACCGACTGGCGGAGGTCTTGCCATCATACGGGTTGTTTTGAACGGCTTATATCTTGGCGGAAAGGGACATCCCTCCATGCAGCAGGGTACGGTTGCCGTATTCTGAGGTCTTGAGAGTCTTCTCGAGCGTGAAACATGGCTCGGAGATCCTGGACCTCTCTTCTTGCTTCTCGGGCCTCATCCACAGCGGTGGGGGCCGTTACTTCAGGAGGATTGTTGCCCGGGTTCGGTGCTGCTGAGTTCGAGTCCGCATTGACCGCGGGACCCGCACTTGTTTGGCCAGGCGTCCCTCCTTGGAGAGTTGGAAGAGCCGCTTTGATCTCGTCTACAAACATGACCAAGGCATGCAGTATGGCCTCCAGAGTGTCGATGCGTTGGCGATCACTGGAACCACCTTGGCTACTGTCTGTCATGAATACCGTCTTTACATAAGGAGAGATGGAAGGAACGGTGGTGGACGTGCCCTCCGAATCATACCCCTGTAGCAAGAAGTCATCGGGGTATGTGGGAATGTTCTCCTCTGGTTCGGACTCAGAAGGGATAGTACCCCCAGCTTCAGAGTTTGCTTCATCTTGGGAGTCGTGGACGTCCTCGGAGACGTCGGCCCTTGCTGTTTCTGATGGAGAGTTGTTTCCTCGAGCTCATCTCCTTGGAACATCAGATTATGGATGTTCTGAGGAGTGCTACCCCCAGTCCCAGCCACCCCAGTGGTGTGGACGATGAATCTCCTACTGTAGCAGATTTTGTCTTTGAACGGGTATCTTAGAAAACTCCGGTGGTGGGCACCCGTTTAGACGATAGTCTCTTAGTCATAGTGGTTGAAATCTTCGGGCTGGGAACATTGGTCTTCTTTCCTCTTCCATCGGCGGAGATTTTCTGAGCAGAGTTGCAGAAGACGACAGGAAGTGCCTCATCTTCTGAACATGGTGGTTGCAGTCTTTGGAAGACTGACTGCCATTCTTTTCGTATCGTCGTATTATTGCAATAGCAGTTGACGATGACTTGGGTGCAGTGACGTCCGTGGGAGGACTCTTATACCCTGATGCACCTTCTTTTCCTTGCGTTTGTGGAGGATGGCCTCACGCAAGTCAGATGGGTCTGGATCGACCATGTTTGCTCCCTGGATTTTGGGAGACTTTTGGGAACCTCTTTGTCCGTTTGCCGCCGGGGGCTGGACTCGAGTGGTTCTGTACAACTTTCTATCAGAGGCCCGCATGACAGTATATCGTTCGATGGTCAGAGGTCGGATCAGCGGACCGAGCTTGCCAAGCTCGTGCTGCCCTAGACTTCTTCACTCTAGTGCGTGAGGGAACATAGTAGGAAGAGTTTAAGGGGTACTGGAGAGAGTCAGACATGTCTTCTTGGGAGCACAAGAGATCAGGACCATAGGAGAGGCGGTCGAAGACAGAGCCGCGTGGAGCAGGCGACATGCGGCTGGCATCAATAGTCTCCATGCGGCTGGCAGTCGTAGCCACATGGGCTTTCTTCATGCGGCTGAAAGTCTCAGCCGCATAGGTCTTCTCCATGCGGCTGGAAATCCTGGCCGCATGAGTATTATGACTTTGGCTAGTAGTCTCAGCCGCATGGTCATCATTCATGCGGCTGGCAATCTTGGCCGTATGAGTCTTCGTCTTGCGGCTAGTGCCCTTGTTTGGTTTCTTAATGGAGCACATAGAATCACTCTTTGCCCCTGCAAGTCCAGTATCGTAGTACTTTCCTCCGTCGAACTTGGGGACAGCAGAGTCCTCTATGGCTCGAAGTGGGGCCGCGCAGAGTCGCCTTCACCGTCTTGGGCAGCAGAGAGTACTCCGTCCAGAGCTCGGGGCGGAGCAAATGATTTTGGCCTCCACTCGCAGCGAGCTTTCTTTGTGCGGGTTCGCTTCTGGACCAGGCCAGCACTTCCTTCAGAGGGCATTTCTTCAAACGCCTGTTGGTCGAAGCGGACGACCATCTTCTGTTGCGTGGAGCCAAGTTTGGCTGCATCCGATTGCGTCACCAACTCTTCAGCCGTGGAGAAGTTTGTCCCCAGTAGAGTCACCATCGTGTTTGCAATTGATTGTAAAAGAACAGAACAATTATCGGAGGACTGAACTTAGACTCACAATACAAACTCGCTTATACAAAGAAAGCCTAGGGACGAAAACCTAGGTACATCAATCTAAGTATAATTGTTTTTTTAGATTCTGGGGGGATGATAGAGGCTCGGAAAAGCGACGGCAGCTCTGCCTTACTCCTTGGACGATCGGGTGCAGCCTTGGCTCTGTAGAAGAACTGCTTGGCATTGATGAAGAAATGCTCTCCTTTTGATCTCTGTATATTCTCTCTCTAGCTCTCCGGCTCTCTATGTCTCTCTCTCTTTTTTTTATCCGAGAATCTCCTCCTTCGCAAGGGAATGGCACATTGCTATTTATAAGAGTGGGGGCATCATTAGGGTTTACAATGATTGCCCATTCTTAAAAGTCGACGGCTAAGGATCACTGGATCTCGGCCGTTCATCTTGAATATACGAGATTTGAGCAGTAAATGTGATTGCATCAAATCTTTTATGGGTAATTAATGATGATTGACATAAATCCTCCTGATTTGTCATGCCAACCTCGGATTTCCCGACACGTGTCATTAATTTGCTTGATTGCAAATGATCTGATTTGATCCCAATATTTTATTGGGATTTGTTGAGGGATTTCGATCGATTTGATGCCATATGTCCCGTTATCATGCCACGTGTCTTAACCGCGAGCCACTGCAGAAATCTAAGCCGCAGGAAAGTTGCTCCTCATTGAGCCGCATAGGGCTGGCCACGTGTCAAGGCTGCTTGAGAGTATCCCCCTGAACATTTGAACTATATGGTGATGATCTGAGCCGCATGAGTGTAGGTGACCGCATGATGGGTGCCTTCTTTGTGAACCGCATGGAGATAGTCCTCGTGAGCCGCATGGGGGTAGTCTTCGTGAGCCGCATAAGACAGCTTCGGCCTGAGCCGCATGGGACAGCTTCGGCTTGAACCGCATGGGGTGGTCTCTGCTCGAGCCGCATGCGACTGTCCACGTGTCAAGGCCGCATGACAGTTTCTGGATCTCGTGGATCGTGTCAGAGATTTCCTCCATTTTCCTAGGAGTCTGCCATTATGACGGAGTCATAATTGTATTTTTTGTGTCAGGGCAGTCATGTGTCAGAGCTGTCAGCCGTCAAGGCATTTAATGCAGTAAAGGACAAACGGGAGAGTTGTTTGCAGGCCACGTGGCTCCTCTCTGAGCCGCATGGAACTTATTTGAGCCGAATAGACACTTGAGCCGCATGGATCCTTGAGCCGCATGAACTCTCTGAGCCGCATGGGGCTCCCTGGCCGCATGGATCTTTCTTTATTCTTTTCCATGCTTCTACAGTTTGATTTAGTTTTTGTTATTTTTGCCTCCGATACATTCTTGTCTCATATGATCATTTGGTTGATTCTAGTTGTTCTAGTGATACTGTTCTATTTTCTTATTCATATCTTCTTAGATGTTTGTGATTGGAGTACATATTTTTGTTATAGATCACCTAGATGTTGTAGATATTTGTTGGGTACTTGACAGCATTCTACCATCGATACTGCAGCGTAGGTTAGGCGTAGCCCATGTACTCGTGCCCAAATATCCGGGTACGGGTCGTGACACTAACACTTCATCAAAATGATTCATAAGACTAGCTACCCAAAATGGTGAGCTAGTGCCGAAAGCCAATAGTACATAACCATAGTCAGCTGTAGTCTGATTTAATTACAATTATGTAAAAGGAAACTAATGTCCAGAAAAACTGGCAAAATAGGTGCCGGTGGCTAAATGCCAAGTACAAAATAAAAATATCAGAGCGGTAAAGACGAAACCCACTTATGGTCCCTGGTGCCCAAGCTCCTGGTATGCGCCATTGTTCGGGTAGAAGGTTGGATCCTCAGGCTTTGCTAATTTTGGCTAAACAAAACCAGCGGGATTAGGCCCCAAATAGCAAGTATTACAAGGGAGCACATAATGAATAAGACAAACCCAATAAGTAAATTAAGATATGGTTCAAGAGTTATAGGCTTATACCATATCATCGAGACAATATGGCACCCTTACAACCAAATAAGGACAAACGATGCCAATATCGTACCGAGATAAGATACATCCTATAACTATGGTCAGGTTAAAGGCTTCTGATCGTAACTTTGGTCCATAGCCTATCGCAACACAATAGCCCAATCCAATAACCAACCAAGGACGGGTTGGACCACGCACCACGATCGTCCATGTTCCTCGGTTACTAACAAAAGAAAATATCACAAGCAAGTCGGTTTACAAGCGGTCATTCAATCCTACAGCTTTCTATGATTGTCTGGGTTATCCCAGTAATGCATATAATTTAGGAATCCTCAGACCATGCCATATCCTAGCAAGCCTAGATGAACCAATAATAATGCATAGCACATAGTACAGAGAATGCACCGATCCCTCATAAGGCTACCGTGCTAAACAGATCATAATAGTTCCAACGGTCCTATAGTAAGAGTTGGCACCGCATATAATAATCAGATACTGACTCCACTGGTGTGGATGAATATACAGTATCTGTGGTGGCCAGACGGCACGTTAGAACATGGCATAGGGCTGATAACATACGATCTCGAGACTCTGTTCCCTCCCAATACTTCTACTAATTTAAGTTGCTTCAATTAACCTATATTTATCTTGGAATCACATGCCGTGGTCGCATGGTCTTTCTCCTATATGTCATACCTTGGTACGGGTACCCTAAGTATGAATCCTCATTGGTTCAAGGAGTCCCAAATCTGGATCCATCCTTAGTGCAATGCATCAAACAACGATCAATATACCACGCCAATATTACTGACCAATTATCATGTCTGTGCTGGAGAGAATGCATGTAATGACATATAACACGAAGGATCACTTAGCACGAAGAGTCACACCTCATTGTACTCGTTAATAGCACCGCAATGAACACTAATATTGTATCTCAATACACACTTAGAAAAGGTACTAGCACGTTACAGGTAATCTAGTCAGAAATACGGTCAAGTCAGGAAAAAGGTTAAGTCAGAAAGCCACATGGACCCCTCATGACACAGAAGTCACATAGGACACATAGTCTGGTTCTTCTCAAAGGATAAGGTCGGGACAGAAAATCAAAGTCAAATAAATAACTCATCAAAACTAGATAAATATCAAATCATAAAATCAGGCGCATGGTATAACAAACGCATGGCGGAGAAATCAAAAAGTATAAAGTCCAAATAGACGCATAGGTCACGTGGTCTGTTGTATGCCATAAGCACAATGGGTCAGGCTAAGCAAAGAAACGCATGGACACATAAAAACCACGTGTCGGAATAATCTGGTGTACGATACGTATGGCACGGGCCCACGACATACGGAGAACAGGCGCACATCGTGCGAGGAACGAGCACGGGCGTGTGGGCATAAAATTGGTCCATGGTGCACGGAGAACGAGTGCAAGGTGCGCCGGCATGTGAGGCACGCAGCGCATACAGACAAAACTGCCCATGGCACGTGGAGCACGGAAGCATGGCCCACGAGCACACGATAAACGAATCACACCGGTGCATGAAACGCACATACGGATGCACGGTGCACAAATCGTGCAGCGCACAGATGCACGGCACGCGAGTGC
This sequence comes from Iris pallida, assembly GCA_029216955.1. Taxonomy (NCBI): domain Eukaryota; kingdom Viridiplantae; phylum Streptophyta; class Magnoliopsida; order Asparagales; family Iridaceae; genus Iris; species Iris pallida. The sequence continues at coordinate 2,584,771 of JANAVB010010792.1, forward strand.
ACAAAAAAATCACGCAGTCACACGGCACCGAAATGCTCAGCACGTGGATGCACAGTATGCGACAAACAAATTACACAGGCGCACGAACCTGTAGCGGACGAAGAACAGAACACGTGCGATAAAAGAATCATGCAGGCACGCAGCACGCGATGCACGGCATGTGGGATGCATGCCGACGCATGGGCGCCGAGTACGCACAGAAGGGTCATCGTCCCAGGCAGCAAGCTTTTGGCCATGGAGTTCTTAAAACTGCCAATGTCTATATTTGAGCAATAGGACTCAGAATCAAGCAAAATAAAATTGAATGAAATCAAGTTTTCTACGACATGGAACACTGGTTTTTGAAAACAACCAAGTTTAATAGATCAAAATCACGAAAATCTATAAAACTCTAGTTTTAGAAACTTAGATCTACATAAAACTAGGCATTAAAATCAAAAACTTAAGAACTAAACTTGGAGAGAATAAAGAGATGAACAATCTAGACTAATAATATAAAAAATATAAAAAGAAATAAAAATGCAAATGGTCTCTCATTTGTGCAAGATGTACTTGCCTAGGTGGATTGGTTGAGGGAAATGAATGAAAGAGTGAATGAGGAGAGAGGAGTGTAAAAAAGATTATTTTTATTATGAGGGTTGGCTCAACTAAACCCTAATCCCTAACATGACCTAGCCATACGGCTAATGACATGATAAATGCTACATGATACAACTAATCAAATTAATTAATTAAATAAAACCCTAAGCATAACATGGTCCAGAAGTCTTATCATCGAAGCAATGAGTCACGCTTACAACCAAACATGACAAGGGGTGGCACACTACTCCGCGATAAGATACTGTTCCATGTCATGGCCAGGTACAAATACTGGTTACATGCAATCAAGATACAAGTGCCAGATTCTATATACAGGAAAAAGCAAAAATTTTACGTATTTCGAGAATGGGGAGTAACACATTGAATAGTTAGAATGTGCCTAGGTAGGATGACTTGCAATTGAGATATGGGTTATGTACCTCTTTAATTTTTTATAAATATCTAAAGTTGAATTATTAAATTTAAATTATTAAAATAATAATATTATTGTTTAAATAATTCAATTAATGATAAAATATTTATTTCTTAAATAACAACAAGATTCCAGTATTTTGGAACAATGGTAACATATTTATTTTCGATCAAGAAAAACTCAACTACCCCAAGTCTATCTCTTCCATTCTGTAACCCCCAACATCTTCCATTTCGTAACCACCAACCTCTTCCATTCCGTAACCCCCAACTTCTATTTTGTAACTCCGACCCTTTCATTTTGTAACCCAATTATCATTTCACATTCATAACTTCCCTTTTATTTCTCTATAAAATAAAAAATGTTAAGGCAAAACTTAAGCATTACCATCTTCCTCCTTTAGAGCAACCCAGTGACCCGTGTCGCACTCGTCGATCCGACTTTCTTTTGTGTCCACGTCTGCTCTTGAGCACCCTTCAAGGAGATTCGGTACGAAGCCGTGTCCAGATTCGTATCTTTTGGTATCGAATTGGGTAGTATAGTGTCCACTTATTGTTATATTTAGTTTTTTGCATGTGATATTTATTTAATAGTACTATAGATTCGGTATTGTGCTGTTCTTTTGAGAGTTAAGCTTCTAATTGGTTTTCCTGTTATAAATATTTGTGTTACTGCTATCATAGTTTTAGAAGATGTTGTTGATGTAGGTTTTGTTATATTTAGATTTAGAGATGCTATTCAATTATAGTATTTAGCTTTAATGCTGTTTTAGGTAGGGTTGGGTTAAATGGGTTTTTATTGTCAGGTTAAAAGATTCAGCAGAGGCAGAAATGCTTTGTGAAGCTAGTACAACAAGTTGATATATACAGTATTGTATATTTAGTTTTAGTTACTAATGTATTACAAGTTTTGTTTGGTAGCCATTGTGTGGTTCTTTTAAAGTTCTTTAATAGGTTAATGCTAGATGAGTAGTACTTCTATTTTGGCTACAGGTTATGAGGTTTGATTTTGGGTACTTTATTCTAAAGATTTTAGTGGAGAAGTTTAAAATGAGAAGAGTTATGCCAGAGATTATGTACGAGACCAACTTTACTGCTATAGTTGAAGAGCAAGTACCTCCCCATCCTATTATCATAGAATTCATGGATGTCAAGTCTTTTGCCTAGCAGATATGTGGAGTTCTCTATAGATCTGATTTCGAGATCAAAACCAATATCTTAGAGCTTATAGAGTGAATCCCAAAGAATCTAAGGAGATGAAGGACCAGATCGACGAGTTGCTGAGCAAGGCTTCATCAGATTCGGAGCGTCACCATGGGGAGCACCAGTTCTTTTTTGTTCCCAAAAAGGAGGCACAGTTCGGATGTGCTTCAACTATAATGCCTTGAATAATGTTACTATCCAGAACATATATCCTTGGCCTCAGATAGATAATTTATTTGATCATTTGAGCGGGGCAAAGGTGTTCTCGAAGACAAATCTGAGATTAAAATATCATCAGGTGAAGGTGAGGGCTGAAGACATACCGAAGAGTGCATTCAACACTTAATATTGGCAGTATGAGTTCCTAGTTATGCCTTTCGGACAGACAAATGCACCTGTCATCTTCATGAACGTTTTCCATGAGTATCTGGATATGTTTGTCGTAGTGTTCATTGACGACATACTTATTTATTTATAGACTCCTGAGGAATATGTTGAGCACTTACAGATAGTACGAGAGATTTTGAGGAAGGCGAAGCTGTATAGCAAGCTATCCAAGTACAAGTTCTTCTTAGACTAAGTAGAGTTTCTTGGTCATGTGGTCACAGGAGTGGGTATTGCAGTGGACGCAAAAAAGATTACAGCAGTCGAGACATGGACCACTCTAAAATCAGTTATGAGATCGAAAGTTTTTTGAGCTTAGCTGGCTACTACCGAAAGTTCATGAAGAACTTTGCAAAAGGGGTTGAGCCTATGACTAAGGTGACAAGGAAGAATGAGGAGTACATCTGGACAGAGGAGTGCCAGACAATATTTGAGGAGCTGAAGAAAAGATTGACGACCGCACCAGTGTTGGCATTACCTTTAAGCGAAGAATTTTCAATCTATAGTGACGCCTCAGGGAAAGGATTAGGATGCATTTTCCAGCAGAATGGGAAAGTAATTGCTTATGCATCTAGGCAGTTACGGACTCATGTGAAGAACTACCCTACCCACGACTTGGATCTAGCAGGAATAATATTCGCTCTGAGTTGTGGATACACTATTTATATAAAGAGCGTATGGAAATCTTTACAGACCATAAGAGCTTGAAGTATGTGTTTACCCAAAAGGAGCTAAATATTAGGCAGTGGAGATGGCTAGAGCTGATGAAGGATTTTGACATTGACCTCTAGTATCATCCTGGAAATACCAATGTTGTTGTGGATGCACTTAGCAGATACCCAGTGGCCATGTATCTAACAAGGGAAAAACATCTACTTGAGGACTTGGAGAAGCTCGATATAGAGATTATTCCACCTCGAGCAGAGATGCAGATTATAAGCATGCTTATCCAGTCTAGTCAAATGGAGAAGATCAAGGAGACACAGTTCTAGGCTTCATCAACTAAGAGCACAAATAGATAGGACTTCTAGATGATTTTAGTATACGTGATGATGGATCGTTGAGGCATGGCACCAGACTGTGTGTACTGGAAGGCAGTTTGAGAGAGGAGACTATGAATGAAGCTCACCAGTCGCAGTATTTGATACATCTCGGTGCCAACAAGATGTTCAAAGACATGCGGGAATATATTTGGTGGTACGACATGAAGAGAGACGTTGCCAGATTCGTTTCCGATGCCTTGTCTACCAATAGGAGAAGACAGAGTGACAGAGGCCAGCTGGATTGCTATTGCCTTTATCCATTCTGAAGTAGAAGTGGGAACACATCACAATAGACTTCATCTCGGGACTTCCTCGTTCCCAAGGAGGGAAGGATATCATTTGGGTCATAGTCGGTAGACTGACCAAATCTCATTTTATTCCTTCAAAGTGGGACTTTCCACTGAGAAGTTGACGGAGCTGTATATGAGACAGATAATACCAATTAATGGAGTCTTAGTGAGCATAGTATCTGACAAAGACAACTGATTTACTTTGCACTTTTGGAATAGCCTGCAAGAAGGACTTGGTACTTAGTTAAAGTTCAGCATTGCATACCATCCTCTGACAGATGGGCAGTCTGAAAGGATGATACAGACTTTGGAGGACATGTTGCAGACTTGCGTATTAGATTTCGATGGACCATGGGAGGATCGTCTGCACTCTCATACAAATAGCCACCAAGCAAGCATTATGATGACACCGTTCGAGGTACTTTATGGACGATGACGCAGGACACCGCTCTCTTGGGATGATATTCGAGAAAAAGTCATGCTTAGACCAGAGATGCTCACAGAGGCAGCAGACAAGGTCAAGATGATCAGAGACAGACTTAGGGTTGCCTAGGATAGGCAGAAACACTGGGCCGATAGTAGTCGAAGACCCTTGGAGTTCACTGATGGCAATATGGTGTTTGTGAAAATATCTCCTACTCGAGGGACGATCAGATTTGGTCGAGGAGGGAAGCTGAATTGATATATTGGACCCTTCACTATAACTAGCAAAGTTAGAGAGGTGTCTTACCGAGTTGTATTGCCACCAAACATGGCTGGCGTCCACAACGTCTTCTATATTTCTCAGTTGAGGAGGTACATTCCAGACCCCAGTCACGTCTTGGATCACTCAGAGCTGGAGGTGGGACCTAGCCTCACCTACTCGGGGTAGAGATACTGGATCAAAGCGAGACTAGGTTGAAAAATAGTGTTATACCCTTGGTCCGGGTTGCATGGAGGAATCACTCTCCGGGAGAGTCGACTTGGAGGAGAGAGGATAAGAGAAAGGAATATTCTTACCTTTTTTTAGGTATAATTGTTTGTACCCTACCTTTGAAAATTTTGAGGACGAAATTTTTTAGGGAGGAAAGTTTTATAACTCTTTTGTTTTATTATTATAAATATTTAAAGTTAAATTATTAAATTTAAATTCTTGAAATAATAAGATTATTATTTAGAGAATTTAATTAGTGCTAAAATATTTATTTTTTAAAATAGCAACCAGACTACAGTATTTTGGAACAATGGTAACATATTCATTTTGGATCAAGAAATAACTCAATCACCCCAAGTCCCTTTCTTCTATTTCGTAACCCCAAACCTCTTCTATTCTGTAACCCCCAACCTCTTCCATTCTGTAACCCTAATTCATCCTTTCACATTCGTAACTTTCCATCATTTCTCTATAAAAAAGAGAATGTTATGACAAAACTTAAGCATTACCATCTTTCTCTTTTGGAGCAACCCAGCGACCCGCGCCATACTCGTCGACCTTCTTTCCATGTCCACGTCTACCCATGAGCACCTTTGAAGGAGATTCGGTATGAAGCCGCGTCCAGATTTATATTTTTTTGTGTCGGGTTGGGTAGTGTGTAATGTCCACTTACTGTTATATTTAGTTTCTTGCATGTGATGTTTATTTGATAGTATTGTAGATTAGGTACTGTGGTGCTGTTTTTTTGAGAGTTAAGTTTCTGATTAGTTTTTTCTATTATAAATAATTAAGTTACTGCTATCATAGTTTTAAAAGATGTTGTTGCTCATGTAGGTTTTGTTATAGTTGATTTAGAGATGCTATTCAATTATAGTATTTAGTTTAAATGTTGTTGTAGGTGGGCTTGTGTTAAATAGGTTTTATTGTCGAGTTAAAAGGTTCAGCAGAGGGGCAAATGCTTTGTGAAGCTAGTACAACATGTTCATATATACAGTGTTGTATATTTAGTTTTAGTTACTAATGCATTACAAGTTTTGTTTGGTGGCCTTTGTGTGGTTCTTTTAAAGTTCTTTAATAGGTTAATGCTAGATGAGTAGTACTTCTATTTTGGCTACAGGTTATGGTGGTTGGTTTTGTGTGATTTGTTCTAGAGATTTTGTGTTTTATCCATTTATATTAGAGTTCACTTATTACTTTTATCTTGATTAACTCACATCATTATTATTGATACTAACGACGGGACAAGCCAACTTTTCATTGACCTATAAATCATTTATTTATTTTGATTTATAATCAAAGTCATCTATTTATAATCGATTTGTTTTGTAGTAATTCGATCTCTAATTAAAATAATTTATTACTTTCTGTAAATGATTCGACTATAGTCGAAATTATTTCTCCTCTTTATTAATTCAATCTATAAATGAATTAATTCTTGTTTGACTTAGGAGCTTGTCTATGCTCCTTAAGTCAATATGACTTTTAGCATAACGTTTTTATACAATATTTGGTATAACTTGATATCATATCATTTTACATATTTTCTTACCGAAATTTTACCATCTGATTTCTAATTTAGCATAACTTAAAACAAAGTTCATTACAATAATTTCTAGTAGCTAAATTCATTATAGAAATAAACTAGTGTTTAGTTATTATTGATTTAAGATATATTAGAGTGATTAAATAAGGTTTTAGGGTAGATTTGGTTAGTTAGACATTATCTAATTGTGGAACCTAAGTTGTACCCACTTTTGAACATAGTAAGAGGACCAGAGACATTATCTCTTCTTAGCTCTATACCCAATCTTGGAGAAGGCAAGTACACTACATCTTTTACTATATAGAACATGAACTATAACTTTGTATGTTGAACATTCAGGACATGTTTTTTTCTTATTGCCAGTTGCATTTACTTTCCAAATAATTTGTATTTAATTTTCGCAAGTCGTTTTACTTTACACAAGTTGGCTTTACTTTTTACAGTTGTATCTCTATTTATTCCTATTTTTTGTGCATGGAATTAGGGAAAATAATAGTTAAATACATAATCAAAGCCCTAGTGTAATATGAATGATAGCTTAATTCACATGGCACACCTATGAATTTTGTCGGATCGGCTATATGCCTTATCAGTTGCATTTATTTTTACCATCCTATTAGCCGAGCATGTATTTACTATCTTTTCTGTCGCATTTACTTTTCACTTGAGCATGTTTGCAGTCTATTTTCTTACTGCACTTTCCTTTATTACCAGTTCTTTACATACGTTCCTATTTGATAGTTATATGCTTCAGCATACGTAAATAGCAGGGTTGTATTTTGTTCCTTTTCTAATTGGATCGTTACAGGTGAATTGACTGAGGAGGAGTTGCTTTGCAACTCATACTATGGATCTGCCCCTGAGACGCTAGCTCATATCCCAGAGGATGTTTCCTGCTAAGGAATACCCTATAGCTTAGCTTACTTTAGTATTTTAATTTGGTTTGTAATAATGTAAAAATTCATTTGCTGGATTTGTCTCCAGTTACTCTTACTTTGAAAATGTAACTAAAATGAATTTTGGACTTATTCTAGTTTATCTCGATATAGATGTTATGATATTATAATTTAATACAATATAATATTTATGATAATTGAAGGTTTAGAAAAGCTACTACACCGTGTCTCAAACCATAGGCTGGATGTGTCCGACTTATATTCGAATATTCGGGAGTGGGTCTGATATGTTATCCAAGACATGGATTTGACTTGTGCAAGTCCTTAGACGAAAAAGACTACCAGAAGATGTATGAGACTATCTTATTAGATTCTATAATTTTCAGAGGAGATTGTGGGATTATTGTCACGACCCGCACCCGCTTTTCGGGATGTGAGTGCGTGCGCAAGTCCAGCCTACTCCGCGGTATCGGCGGTAGTACGCTGTCTAGCCACAGTAAACAAGTGCTTATATAAAATATATTTTTATTTGCTCATTTAGAACATAAATCATTTACAAATCTATCATTACAATTGAAGAAAATACAATATCTTACAAATTTTGAAAACACTACCAATATATCTAACTATTCTTCTAGGGTGACCTCGGCATATCCCATGTCTCTCCCCAGATCCAAAGCAAAGATAGCCACGACTAATCTGAAAAATGGTTTCCAGTCAGAACAGAAAGAGTATATTAATAACAACAGTTCCAATAATTGATAATATCTATAAATGTTAAATAAGAAGAGTAATGATAAACAAATGAGCATAGATCATAGAATGACATAGAGTAAAAGCAAAATAACATGGTAATAATGCAATGAGAACAGTACTAAAGCTGACAAGACATACACAGCAATGTAAAAGTGAACCAGAAAACTGACCCTATCAAGTGTGTTGAAATACCACTTTCGCATGTAAACGACTAGGTAAGATTCTACCAACCGCACATATCATGTGCGGCTGCTATTCTCCAAGCAAGACCAATAGAATTTTCTGGGTATATTTACATGACTACTAATTATCTTTCTTCG
>JANAVB010010792.1:2603826-2780251 GCA_029216955.1 Iris pallida
ATAATGACAACTTGGCCGGTGTGTTGGCCAATTGCGCCAAGATGTCAAAGTTGTAGGGCTTCTCCAGCCCCTGCGGTGCTTCTTTTCGGAGGGATTTGTCAAAGCGAGTCTCCTTCGGCCTAGGCTTGTTGGTCGTCGGAGGCTGAGCAGGTCCCGGAGCGTCAATTGTAGCGGGCTGATGATCTTCAGCTGAGTTATCAACCACGGGTTGGGATTGTGCCCCAGACCGAGTGACGACGGCTGTAGCTTCTTCGATATCTGTCGACATTGTGCGGCAGGACCTGACTTTTCTACTCATCTTCTTGCAAATGAAAGATGGTGTGGGCTGAGTCACCTCTGATACCAAGTCTGGATGGACCCACATGACCTCTTCTCGTGATGTGGTGAGGGGCACTAGACCAGCAGCCTGATCTCGGGGCGGGGGAAGATTAGCAATCTCTATTGTCGCCAGAGGGATGGGGACCACACCGTCTTGAGTTTCTATTGGAGGGAAGCTTCTAAATTGTACTGATACCATATTGGCTGCCACGGTTACCTCTTTGAAATCGATGGCCAGAGCGTTCGAATCGATGATATTTTGGATGTACCGTTTTAGTTGGTAGCAGTCATGTGTAGCATGGTGGACGTAGCGGTGGTAATGGCAGTACTTTGGGTTCTCTATTTCTGTCGGCCGAGGTTTCCGTCTTGGTGGAGGAAGTTGAATTCTTTCTCCTTGTATGAGCATGTCCAAGATGGGCTTGACGTGGCTGTCTTCAAAGGAGTAGGTCATTTGTGGCCATTGCTTATTTGCCGGTTTTGGCTAAGGTTTTTGTGCTGTGTCGACCACTATAGCCTGCTTGCCCTTGTTGTCCCGGTTGTTGGTGGAGCTACCCCCATTGTTGGTGTTGGCGTTGGGACGCCTGCCCTTGTCCTCTCCATTTGAGATGTGCAATCCCAGTTGGCGAGCCTTCTTCAATCGTTCTTCGGCGCTTGTGGCAGTGATGATAAACGTCTTCCAGTCCTTGAATTAACTTTCGCCCATCCAGAGGATGATTGTTGGAAGCAGTCACTTTTGGCAAATTTTAATTAAGGAGGAATCCGGGTTACCATAGGGCAGCTTCATTGCGGTTTGGCAAAACCGCTCAATATAGTTCCTTGTCAGCTCTTTCTCCCCTTGAACGACGTCCATGAAGGTGGACATCGTGACGTCCTGTCCTACTTCGTAGAATCTCTCCAAGAACATGGACTTGAAGCTGGCGAAGGAGTGGATGCAGTTGTCTGGCAGGTTGCGATACCAGTCGAAGGCAACTCCTTCCAATGCCCCAATGAATAATCGTGTGAGAATGGCATCGTCATGGGGCAGATGGTCGGTGGTGACCTCGAAGTAAGTGATGTACCGACTGGCGGAGGTCTTGCCATCATACGGGTTGTTGTTGAACGGCTTATATCTTGGCGGAAAGGGGACATCCCTCCATGCAGCAGGGTACGGTTGCCGTATTCTGAGGTCTTGAGAGTCTTCTCGAGCGTGAAACATGGCTCGGAGATCCTGGACCTCTCTTCTTGCTTCTCGGGCCTCATCCACAGCGGTGGGGGCCGTTACTTCAGGAGGATTGTTGCCCGGGTTCGGTGCTGCTGAGTTCGAGTCCGCATTGACCGCGGGACCCGCACTTGTTTGGCCAGGCGTCCCTCCTTGGAGAGTTGGAAGAGCCGCTTTGATCTCGTCTACAAACATGACCAAGGCATGCAGTATGGCCTCCAGAGTGTCGATGCGTTGGCGATCACTGGAACCACCTTGGCTACTGTCTGTCATGAATACCGTCTTTACATAAGGAGAGATGGAAGGAACGGTGGTGGACGTGCCCTCCGAATCATACCCCTGTAGCAAGAAGTCATCGGGGTATGTGGGAATGTTCTCCTCTGGTTCGGACTCAGAAGGGATAGTACCCCCAGCTTCAGAGTTTGCTTCATCTTGGGAGTCGTGGACGTCCTCGGAGACGTCGGCCCTTGCTGTTTCTGATGGAAGAGTTGTTTCCTCGAGCTCATCTCCTTGGAACATCAGATTATCGTGGATGTTCTGAGGAGTGCTACCCCCAGTCCCAGCCACCCCCAGTGGTGTGGACGATGAATCTCCTACTGTAGCAGATTTTGTCTTTGAACGGGTATCTTAGAAAACTCCGGTGGTGGGCACCCGTTTAGACGATAGTCTCTTAGTCATAGTGGTTGAAATCTTCGGGCTGGGAACATTGGTCTTCTTTCCTCTTCCATCGGCGGAGATTTTCTGAGCAGAGTTGCAGAAGACGACAGGAAGTGCCTCATCTTCTGAACATGGTGGTTGCAGTCTTTGGAAGACTGACTGCCATTCTTTTCGTATCGTCGTATTATTGCAATAGCAGTTGACGATGACTTGGGTGCAGTGACGTCCGTGGGAGGACTCTTTATACCCTGATGCACCTTCTTTTTCCTTGCGTTTGTGGAGGATGGCCTCACGCAAGTCAGATGGGTCTGGATCGACCATGTTTGCTCCCTGGATTTTGGGAGACTTTTGGGAACCTCTTTGTCCGTTTGCCGCCGGGGGCTGGACTCGAGTGGTTCTGTACAACTTTCTATCAGAGGCCCGCATGACAGTATATGGGACGTTCGGATGGTCAGAGGTCGGATCAGCGGACCGAGCTTGCCAAGCTCGTGCTGCCCTAGACTTCTTCACTCTAGTGCGTGAGGGAACATAGTAGGAAGAGTTTAAGGGGTACTGGAGAGAGTCAGACATGTCTTCTTGGGAGCACAAGAGATCAGGACCATAGGAGAGGCGGTCGAAGACAGAGCCGCGTGGAGCAGGCGACATGCGGCTGGCATCAATAGTCTCCATGCGGCTGGCAGTCGTAGCCACATGGGCTTTCTTCATGCGGCTGAAAGTCTCAGCCGCATAGGTCTTCTCCATGCGGCTGGAAATCCTGGCCGCATGAGTATTATGACTTTGGCTAGTAGTCTCAGCCGCATGGTCATCATTCATGCGGCTGGCAATCTTGGCCGTATGAGTCTTCGTCTTGCGGCTAGTGCCCTTGTTTGGTTTCTTAATGGAGCACATAGAATCACTCTTTGCCCCTGCAAGTCCAGTATCGTAGTACTTTCCTCCGTCGAACTTGGGGACAGCAGAGTCCTCTATGGCTCGAAGTGGGGCCGCGCGAGAGTCGCCTTCACCGTCTTGGGCAGCAGAGAGTACTCCGTCCAGAGCTCGGGGCGGAGCAAATGATTTTGGCCTCCACTCGCAGCGAGCTTTCTTTGTGCGGGTTCGCTTCTGGACCAGGCCAGCACTTCCTTCAGAGGGCATTTCTTCAAACGCCTGTTGGTCGAAGCGGACGACCATCTTCTGTTGCGTGGAGCCAAGTTTGGCTGCATCCGATTGCGTCACCAACTCTTCAGCCGTGGAGAAGTTTGTCCCCAGTAGAGTCACCATCGTGTTTGCAATTGATTGTAAAAGAACAGAACAATTATCGGAGGACTGAACTTAGACTCACAATACAAACTCGCTTATACAAAGAAAGCCTAGGGACGAAAACCTAGGTACATCAATCTAAGTATAATTGTTTATTTTAGATTCTGGGGGGTGATGATAGAGGCTCGGAAAAGCGACGGCAGCTCTGCCTTACTCCTTGGACGATCGGGTGCAGCCTTGGCTCTGTAGAAGAACTGCTTGGCATTGATGAAGAAATGCTCTCCTTTTGATCTCTGTATATTCTCTCTCTAGCTCTCCGGCTCTCTATGTCTCTCTCTTTTTTTTATCCGAGAATCTCCTCCTTCGCAAGGGAATGGCACATTGCTATTTATAAGAGTGGGGGCATCATTAGGGTTTACAATGATTGCCCATTCTTAAAAGTCGACGGCTAAGGATCACTGGATCTCGGCCGTTCATCTTGAATATACGAGATTTGAGCAGTAAATGTGATTGCATCAAATCTTTTATGGGTAATTAATGATGATTGACATAAATCCTCCTGATTTGTCATGCCAACCTCGGATTTCCCGACACGTGTCATTAATTTGCTTGATTGCAAATGATCTGATTTGATCCCAATATTTTATTGGGATTTGTTGAGGGATTTCGATCGATTTGATGCCATATGTCCCGTTATCATGCCACGTGTCTTAACCGCGAGCCACTGCAGAAATCTAAGCCGCAGGAAAGTTGCTCCTCATTGAGCCGCATAGGGCTGGCCACGTGTCAAGGCTGCTTGAGAGTATCCCCCTGAACATTTGAACTATATGGTGATGATCTGAGCCGCATGAGTGTAGGTGACCGCATGATGGGTGCCTTCTTTGTGAACCGCATGGAGATAGTCCTCGTGAGCCGCATGGGGGTAGTCTTCGTGAGCCGCATAAGACAGCTTCGGCCTGAGCCGCATGGGACAGCTTCGGCTTGAACCGCATGGGGTGGTCTCTGCTCGAGCCGCATGCGACTGTCCACGTGTCAAGGCCGCATGACAGTTTCTGGATCTCGGTGGATCGTGTCAGAGATTTCCTCCATTTTCCTAGGAGTCTGCCATTATGACGGAGTCATAATTGTATTTTTTGTGTCAGGGCAGTCATGTGTCAGAGCTGTCAGCCGTCAAGGCATTTAATGCAGTAAAGGACAAACGGGAGAGTTGTTTGCAGGCCACGTGGCTCCTCTCTGAGCCGCATGGAACTTATTTGAGCCGAATAGACACTTGAGCCGCATGGATCCTTGAGCCGCATGAACTCTCTGAGCCGCATGGGGCTCCCTGGCCGCATGGATCTTTCTTTATTCTTTTCCATGCTTCTACAGTTTGATTTAGTTTTTGTTATTGTTTTGCCTCCGATACATTCTTGTCTCATATGATCATTTGGTTGATTCTAGTTGTTCTAGTGATACTGTTCTATTTTCTTATTCATATCTTCTTAGATGTTTGTGATTGGAGTACATATTTTTGTTATAGATCACCTAGATGTTGTAGATATTTGTTGGGTACTTGACAGCATTCTACCATCGATACTGCAGCGTAGGTTAGGCGTAGCCCATGTACTCGTGCCCAAATATCCGGGTACGGGTCGTGACACTAACACTTCATCAAAATGATTCATAAGACTAGCTACCCAAAATGGTGAGCTAGTGCCGAAAGCCAATAGTACATAACCATAGTCAGCTGTAGTCTGATTTAATTACAATTATGTAAAAGGAAACTAATGTCCAGAAAAACTGGCAAAATAGGTGCCGGTGGCTAAATGCCAAGTACAAAATAGAAAATATCAGAGCGGTAAAGACGAAACCCACTTATGGTCCCTGGTGCCCAAGCTCCTGGTATGCGCCATTGTTCGGGTAGAAGGTTGGATCCTCAGGCTTTGCTATGAATTTTGGCTAAACAAAACCAGCGGGATTAGGCCCCAAATAGCAAGTATTACAAGGGAGCACATAATGAATAAGACAAACCCAATAAGTAAATTAAGATATGGTTCAAGAGTTATAGGCTTATACCATATCATCGAGACAATATGGCACCCTTACAACCAAATAAGGACAAACGATGCCAATATCGTACCGAGATAAGATACATCCTATAACTATGGTCAGGTTAAAGGCTTCTGATCGTAACTTTGGTCCATAGCCTATCGCAACACAATAGCCCAATCCAATAACCAACCAAGGACGGGTTGGACCACGCACCACGATCGTCCATGTTCCTCGGTTACTAACAAAAGAAAAATATCACAAGCAAGTCGGTTTACAAGCGGTCATTCAATCCTACAGCTTTCTATGATTTGTCTGGGTTATCCCAGTAATGCATATAATTTAGGAATCCTCAGACCATGCCATATCCTAGCAAGCCTAGATGAACCAATAATAATGCATAGCACATAGTACAGAGAATGCACCGATCCCTCATAAGGCTACCGTGCTAAACAGATCATAATAGTTCCAACGGTCCTATAGTAAGAGTTGGCACCGCATATAATAATCAGATACTGACTCCACTGGTGTGGATGAATATACAGTATCTGTGGTGGCCAGACGGCACGTTAGAACATGGCATAGGGTGGCTGATAACATACGATCTCGAGACTCTGTTCCCTCCCAATACTTCTACTAATTTAAGTTGCTTCAATTAACCTATATTTATCTTGGAATCACATGCCGTGGTCGCATGGTCTTTCTCCTATATGTCATACCTTGGTACGGGTACCCTAAGTATGAATCCTCATTGGTTCAAGGAGTCCCAAATCTGGATCCATCCTTAGTGCAATGCATCAAACAACGATCAATATACCACGCCAATATTACTGACCAATTATCATGTCTGTGCTGGAGAGAATGCATGTAATGACATATAACACGAAGGATCACTTAGCACGAAGAGTCACACCTCATTGTACTCGTTAATAGCACCGCAATGAACACTAATATTGTATCTCAATACACACTTAGAAAAGGTACTAGCACGTATACAGGTAATCTAGTCAGAAATACGGTCAAGTCAGGAAAAAGGTTAAGTCAGAAAGCCACATGGACCCCTCATGACACAGAAGTCACATAGGACACATAGTCTGGTTCTTCTCAAAGGATAAGGTCGGGACAGAAAATCAAAGTCAAATAAATAAACTCATCAAAACTAGATAAAATATCAAATCATAAAATCAGGCGCATGGTATAAGACAAACGCATGGCGGAGAAATCAAAAAGTATAAAGTCCAACAAATAGACGCATAGGTCACGTGGTCTTGTATGCCATAAGCACAATGGGTCAGGCTAAGCAAAGAAAGCGCATGGACACATAAAAACCACGTGTCGGAATAATCTGGTGTACGATACGTATGGCACGGGCCCACGACATACGGAGAACAGGCGCACATCGTGCGAGGAACGAGCACGGGCGTGTGGGCATAAAATTGGTCCATGGTGCACGGAGAACGAGTGCAAGGTGCGCCGGCATGTGAGGCACGCAGCGCATACAGACAAAACTGCCCATGGCACGTGGAGCACGGAAGCATGGCCCACGAGCACACGATAAACGAATCACACCGGTGCATGAAACGCACAGCATACGGATGCACGGTGCACAAATCGTGCAGCGCACAGATGCACGGCACGCGAGTGCACAAAAAATGAATCACGCAGTCACACGGCACGCGAAATGCTCAGCACGTGGATGCACAGTATGCGACAAACAAATTACACAGGCGCACGAAACCTGTAGCGGACGAATGAACAGAACACGGGCGTGCGATAAAAGAATCATGCAGGCACGCAGCACGCGGATGCACGGCATGTGGGATGCAGATGCACGACGCATGGGCGCACGAGTACGCACAGAAGGGTCATCGTCCCAGGCAGCAAGCTTTTGGCCATGGAGTTCTTAAAACTGCCAATGTCTATAATTTGAGCAATAGGACTCAGAATCAAGCAAAATAAAATTGAATGAAATCAAGTTTTCTACGACATGGAACAACTGGTTTTTGAAAACAACCAAGTTTAATAGATCAAAATCACGAAAATCTATAAAACTCTAGTTTTAGAAACTTAGATCTACATAAAACTAGGCATTAAAATCAAAAACTTAAGAACTAAACTTGGAGAGAATAAAGAGATGAACAATCTAGACTAATAATATAAAAAATATAAAAAGAAATAAAAATGCAAATGGTCTCTCATTTGTGCAAGATGTACTTGCCTAGGTGGATTGGTTGAGGGAAATGAATGAAAGAGTGAATGAGGAGAGAGAGAGTGTAAAAAAGATTATTTTTATTATTGAGGGTTGGCTCAACTAAACCCTAATCCCTAACATGACCTAGCCATACGGCTAATGACATGATAAATGCTACATGATACAACTAATCAAATTAATTAATTAAATAAAACCCTAAGCATAACATGGTCCAGAAGTCTTATCATCGAAGCAATGAGTCACGCTTACAACCAAACAATGACAAGGGGTGGCACACTACTCCGCGATAAGATACTGTTCCATGTCATGGCCAGGTACAAATACTGGTTACATGCAATCAAGATACAAGTGCCAGATTCTATATACAGGAAAAAGCAAAAATTTTACGTATTTCGAGAATGGGGAGTAACACATTGAATAGTTAGAATGTGCCTAGGTAGGATGACTTGCAATTGAGATATGGGTTATGTACCTCTTTAATTTTTTTATAAATATCTAAAGTTGAATTATTAAATTTAAATTATTAAAATAATAATATTATTGTTTAAATAATTCAATTAATGATAAAATATTTATTTCTTAAATAACAACAAGATTCCAGTATTTTGGAACAATGGTAACATATTTATTTTCGATCAAGAAATAACTCAACTACCCCAAGTCTATCTCTTCCATTCTGTAACCCCCAACATCTTCCATTTCGTAACCACCAACCTCTTCCATTCCGTAACCCCCAACTTCTATTTTGTAACTCCGACCCTTTCATTTTGTAACCCAATTCATCATTTCACATTCATAACTTCCCTTTTATTTCTCTATAAAATAAAAAATGTTAAGGCAAAACTTAAGCATTACCATCTTCCTCCTTTAGAGCAACCCAGTGACCCGTGTCGCACTCGTCGATCCGACTTTCTTTTTGTGTCCACGTCTGCTCTTGAGCACCCTTCAAGGAGATTCGGTACGAAGCCGTGTCCAGATTCGTATCTTTTGGTATCGAATTGGGTAGTATAGTGTCCACTTATTGTTATATTTAGTTTTTTGCATGTGATATTTATTTAATAGTACTATAGATTCGGTATTGTGGTGCTGTTCTTTTGAGAGTTAAGCTTCTAATTGGTTTTCCTGTTATAAATATTTGTGTTACTGCTATCATAGTTTTAGAAGATGTTGTTGATGTAGGTTTTGTTATATTTAGATTTAGAGATGCTATTCAATTATAGTATTTAGCTTTAATGCTGTTTTAGGTAGGGTTGGGTTAAATGGGTTTTATTGTCAGGTTAAAAGATTCAGCAGAGGCAGAAATGCTTTGTGAAGCTAGTACAACAAGTTGATATATACAGTATTGTATATTTAGTTTTAGTTACTAATGTATTACAAGTTTTGTTTGGTAGCCATTGTGTGGTTCTTTTAAAGTTCTTTAATAGGTTAATGCTAGATGAGTAGTACTTCTATTTTGGCTACAGGTTATGAGGTTTGATTTTGGGTACTTTATTCTAAAGATTTTAGTGGAGAAGTTTAAAATGAGAAGAGTTATGCCAGAGATTATGTACGAGACCAACTTTACTGCTATAGTTGAAGAGCAAGTACCTCCCCATCCTATTATCATAGAATTCATGGATGTCAAGTCTTTTGCCTAGCAGATATGTGGAGTTCTCTATAGATCTGATTTCGAGATCAAAACCAATATCTTAGAGCTGCTATAGAGTGAATCCCAAAGAATCTAAGGAGATGAAGGACCAGATCGACGAGTTGCTGAGCAAAGGCTTCATCAGATTCGGAGCGTCACCATGGGGAGCACCAGTTCTTTTTGTTCCCAAAAAGGAGGCACAGTTCGGATGTGCTTCAACTATAATGCCTTGAATAATGTTACTATCCAGAACATATATCCTTGGCCTCAGATAGATAATTTATTTGATCATTTGAGCGGGGCAAAGGTGTTCTCGAAGACAAATCTGAGATTAAAATATCATCAGGTGAAGGTGAGGGCTGAAGACATACCGAAGAGTGCATTCAACACTTAATATTGGCAGTATGAGTTCCTAGTTATGCCTTTCGGACAGACAAATGCACCTGTCATCTTCATGAACGTTTTCCATGAGTATCTGGATATGTTTGTCGTAGTGTTCATTGACGACATACTTATTTATTTATAGACTCCTGAGGAATATGTTGAGCACTTACAGATAGTACGAGAGATTTTGAGGAAGGCGAAGCTGTATAGCAAGCTATCCAAGTACAAGTTCTTCTTAGACTAAGTAGAGTTTCTTGGTCATGTGGTCACAGGAGTGGGTATTGCAGTGGACGCAAAAAAGATTACAGCAGTCGAGACATGGACCACTCTAAAATCAGTTATAGAGATCGAAAGTTTTTTGAGCTTAGCTGGCTACTACCGAAAGTTCATGAAGAACTTTGCAAAAGGGGTTGAGCCTATGACTAAGGTGACAAGGAAGAATGAGGAGTACATCTGGACAGAGGAGTGCCAGACAATATTTGAGGAGCTGAAGAAAAGATTGACGACCGCACCAGTGTTGGCATTACCTTTAGACAGCGAAGAATTTTCAATCTATAGTGACGCCTCAGGGAAAGGATTAGGATGCATTTTCCAGCAGAATGGGAAAGTAATTGCTTATGCATCTAGGCAGTTACGGACTCATGTGAAGAACTACCCTACCCACGACTTGGATCTAGCAGGAATAATATTCGCTCTGAAGTTGTGGATACACTATTTATATAAAGAGCGTATGGAAATCTTTACAGACCATAAGAGCTTGAAGTATGTGTTTACCCAAAAGGAGCTAAATATTAGGCAGTGGAGATGGCTAGAGCTGATGAAGGATTTTGACATTGACCTCTAGTATCATCCTGGAAATACCAATGTTGTTGTGGATGCACTTAGCAGATACCCAGTGGCCATGTATCTAACAAGGGAAAAACATCTACTTGAGGACTTGGAGAAGCTCGATATAGAGATTATTCCACCTCGAGCAGAGATGCAGATTATAAGCATGCTTATCCAGTCTAGTCAAATGGAGAAGATCAAGGAGACACAGTTCTAGGCTTCATCAACTAAGAGCACAAATAGATGTAGGACTTCTAGATGATTTTAGTATACGTGATGATGGATCGTTGAGGCATGGCACCAGACTGTGTGTACTGGAAGGCAGTTTGAGAGAGGAGACTATGAATGAAGCTCACCAGTCGCAGTATTTGATACATCTCGGTGCCAACAAGATGTTCAAAGACATGCGGGAATATATTTGGTGGTACGACATGAAGAGAGACGTTGCCAGATTCGTTTTCCGATGCCTTGTCTACCAATAGGAGAAGACAGAGTGACAGAGGCCAGCTGGATTGCTATTGCCTTTATCCATTCTGAAGTAGAAGTGGGAACACATCACAATAGACTTCATCTCGGGACTTCCTCGTTCCCAAGGAGGGAAGGATATCATTTGGGTCATAGTCGGTAGACTGACCAAATCAGCTCATTTTATTTCCTTCAAAGTGGGACTTTCCACTGAGAAGTTGACGGAGCTGTATATGAGACAGATAATACCAATTAATGGAGTCTTAGTGAGCATAGTATCTGACAAAGACAACTGATTTACTTTGCACTTTTGGAATAGCCTGCAAGAAGGACTTGGTACTTAGTTAAAGTTCAGCATTGCATACCATCCTCTGACAGATGGGCAGTCTGAAAGGATGATACAGACTTTGGAGGACATGTTGCAGACTTGCGTATTAGATTTCGATGGACCATGGGAGGATCGTCTGCACTCTCATACAAATAGCCACCAAGCAAGCATTATGATGACACCGTTCGAGGTACTTTATGGACGATGACGCAGGACACCGCTCTCTTGGGATGATATTCGAGAAAAAGTCATGCTTAGACCAGAGATGCTCACAGAGGCAGCAGACAAGGTCAAGATGATCAGAGACAGACTTAGGGTTGCCTAGGATAGGCAGAAACACTGGGCCGATAGTAGTCGAAGACCCTTGGAGTTCACTGATGGCAATATGGTGTTTGTGAAAATATCTCCTACTCGAGGGACGATCAGATTTGGTCGAGGAGGGAAGCTGAATTGATATATTGGACCCTTCACTATAACTAGCAAAGTTAGAGAGGTGTCTTACCGAGTTGTATTGCCACCAAACATGGCTGGCGTCCACAACGTCTTCTATATTTCTCAGTTGAGGAGGTACATTCCAGACCCCAGTCACGTCTTGGATCACTCAGAGCTGGAGGTGGGACCTAGCCTCACCTACTCGGGGTAGAGATACTGGATCAAAGCGAGACTAGGTTGAAAAATAGTGTTATACCCTTGGTCCGGGTTGCATGGAGGAATCACTCTCCGGGAGAGTCGACTTGGAGGAGAGAGGATAAGATGAGAAAGGAATATTCTTACCTTTTTTAGGTATAATTGTTTGTACCCTACCTTTGAAAATTTTGAGGACGAAATTTTTTAGGGAGGAAAGTTTTATAACTCTTTTGTTTTATTATTATAAATATTTAAAGTTAAATTATTAAATTTAAATTCTTGAAATAATAAGATTATTATTTAGAGAATTTAATTAGTGCTAAAATATTTATTTTTTAAAATAGCAACCAGACTACAGTATTTTGGAACAATGGTAACATATTCATTTTGGATCAAGAAATAACTCAATCACCCCAAGTCCCTTTCTTCTATTTCGTAACCCCAAACCTCTTCTATTCTGTAACCCCCAACCTCTTCCATTCTGTAACCCTAATTCATCCTTTCACATTCGTAACTTTCCATCATTTCTCTATAAAAAGAGAAATGTTATGACAAAACTTAAGCATTACCATCTTTCTCTTTTGGAGCAACCCAGCGACCCGCGCCATACTCGTCGACCTTCTTTCCATGTCCACGTCTACCCATGAGCACCTTTGAAGGAGATTCGGTATGAAGCCGCGTCCAGATTTATATTTTTTTGTGTCGGGTTGGGTAGTGTAATATCCACTTACTGTTATATTTAGTTTCTTGCATGTGATGTTTATTTGATAGTATTGTAGATTAGGTACTGTGGTGCTGTTCTTTTGAGAGTTAAGTTTCTGATTAGTTTTTCTATTATAAATAATTAAGTTACTGCTATCATAGTTTTAAAAGATGTTGTTGCTCATGTAGGTTTTGTTATAGTTAGATTTAGAGATGCTATTCAATTATAGTATTTAGTTTAAATGTTGTTGTAGGTGGGCTTGTGTTAAATAGGTTTTATTGTCGAGTTAAAAGGTTCAGCAGAGGGGCAAATGCTTTGTGAAGCTAGTACAACATGTTCATATATACAGTGTTGTATATTTAGTTTTAGTTACTAATGCATTACAAGTTTTGTTTGGTGGCCTTTGTGTGGTTCTTTTAAAGTTCTTTAATAGGTTAATGCTAGATGAGTAGTACTTCTATTTTGGCTACAGGTTATGGTGGTTGGTTTTGTGTGATTTGTTCTAGAGATTTTTGTGTTTATCCATTTATATTAGAGTTCACTTATTACTTTTATCTTGATTAACTCACATCATTATTTATTGATACTAACGACGGGACAAGCCAACTTTTCATTGACCTATAAATCATTTATTTATTTTGATTTATAATCAAAGTCATCTATTTATAATCGATTTGTTTTGTAGTAATTCGATCTCTAATTAAAATAATTTATTACTTTCTGTAAATGATTCGACCTATAGTCGAAATTATTTCTCCTCTTTATTAATTCAATCTATAAATGAATTAATTCTTGTTTGACTTAGGAGCTTGTCTATGCTCCTTAAGTCAATATGACTTTTAGCATAACGTTTTTATACAATATTTGGTATAACTTGATATCATATCATTTTACATATTTTCTTACCGAAATTTTACCATCTGATTTCTAATTTAGCATAACTTAAAACAAAGTTCATTACAATAATTTCTAGTAGCTAAATTCAATTATAGAAATAAACTAGTGTTTAGTTATTATTGATTTAAGATATAATTAGAGTGATTAAATAAGGTTTTAGGGTAGATTTGGTTAGTTAGACATTATCTAATTGTGGAACCTAAGTTGTACCCACTTTTGAACATAGTAAGAGGACCAGAGACATTATCTCTTCTTAGCTCTATACCCAATCTTGGAGAAGGCAAGTACACTACATCTTTTACTATATAGAACATGAACTATAACTTTGTATGTTGAACATTCAGGACATGTTTTCTTCTTATTGCCAGTTGCATTTACTTTCCAAAATAATTTGTATTTAATTTTCGCAAGTCGTTTTACTTTACACAAGTTGGCTTTACTTTTTACAGTTGTATCTCTATTTATTCCTATTTTTTTTGTGCATGGAATTAGGGAAAATAATAGTTAAATACATAATCAAAGCCCATAGTGTAATATGAATGGATAGCTTAATTCACATGGCACACCTATGAATTTTGTCGGATCGGCTATATGCCTTATCAGTTGCATTTATTTTTACCATCCTATTAGCCGAGCATGTATTTACTATCTTTTCTGTCGCATTTACTTTTCACTTGAGCATGTTGCAGTCTATTTTCTTACTGCACTTTCCTTTATTACCAGTTCTTTACATACGTTCCTATTTGATAGTTATATGCTTCAGCATACGTAAATAGCAGGGTTGTATTTTGTTCCTTTTCTAATTGGATCGTTACAGGTGAATTGACTGAGGAGGAGTTGCTTTGCAACTCATACTATGGATCTGCCCCTGAGACGCTAGCTCATATCCCAGAGGATGTTCCTGCTAAGGAATACCCTATAGCTTAGCTTACATTTAGTATTTTAATTTGGTTTGTAATAAATAGTAAAAATTCATTTGCTGGATTTGTCTCCAGTTACTCTTACTTTGAAAATGTAACTAAAATGATATTTTGGACTTATTCTAGTTTATCTCGATATAGATGTTATGAATATTATAATTTAATACAATATAATATTTATGATAATTGAAGGTTTAGAAAAGCTTACTACACCGTGTCTCAAACCATAGGCTGGATGTGTCCGACTTATATTCGAATATTCGGGAGTGGGTCGTGATATGTTATCCAAGACATGGATTTGACTTGTGCAAGTCCTTAGACGAAAAAGACTACCAGAAGATGTATGAGACTATCTTATTAGATTCTATAATTTTCAGAGGAGATTGTGGGATTATTGTCACGACCCGCACCCGCTTTTCGGGATGTGAGTGCGTGCGCAAGTCCAGCCTACTCCGCGGTATCGGCGGTAGTACGCTGTCTAGCCCACAGTAAACAAGTGCTTATATAAAATATATTTTTATTTGCTCATTTAGAACAACTAAATCATTTACAATATTCTATCATTACAATTGAAGAAAATACAATATCTTACAAATTTTGAAAACACTACCAATATATCTAACTATTCTTCTAGGGTTGACCTCGGCATATACCCATGTCTCTCCCCAAGATCCAAAGCAAAGAGTAGCCACGACTAATCTGAAAAATGGTTTCCAGTCAGGAACAGAAAGAGTATATTAATAACAACAGTTCCAATAATTGATAATATCTATAAAATAGTAAATAGTAAAGAAGTACATGATAAACAAATGAGCATAGAATCATAGAAATGAACATAGAGTAAAAGCAAAATAACATGGTAATAATGACAAGTGAGAACAGTACTAAAGCTGACAAGACATACAACCAGCAATGTATAAAGTGGAACCAGAAAACTGGACCTATCAAGTGTGTTGAAATACCACTTTCGACATGTAAACGACTAGGGGTAAGATTCGACCAACCGCACATATCATGTGCGGCTGCTATTCTCCAAGCAAGACCAATAGAATATTTCTGGGTATATTTACATGACTACTAATATATTTCTTCGTCCGACTAGTACTAATGGATCCAAACAGGTCATGAACACAAAAATTGTACATTCGTCATGAACATAGTAATCACGAAATATAACATGTAAGGAATCCATAAAATACTACATCGTGTAACAATCACATCAAGAATCAAGATAAATCAATGTAAAACAATACTAAATACATGAATCATAGAAGTTATCAAATATGAAAACTATCATAAAATGTACTCGTCTGGGGTCCTTTGCTGGTGAAACCGATAGACCCATTCGGTACAGGATAATCCAATTAGCCTAGGCTTGTCTCCTCGGCGGAGTGACAGGCAGAAGGAAGCGGCGCACAGTGGGCAAAGACGTCGACAGGTCGGGGCAGACGACACACCGGCGGAGGGGTTGCGGCATGTCAGGAGGCTCAGTCACAGACGACGACGGCACAGTCGCCGGTACTAGATCGACGGCTGGGAATGACGCAGATCTATTGGCTCCACGTCGAGCATGAAGGAGGTAAGGAAGCGTGGGTCTTCGACGAGTGTATGGCCCGGTACGATGATTTTTGGCGGTTGCAAGAAGCGACACGTGGAGAGCTTGAGGGGCTCGGCCATGGCGGCCACTGGTTCTGACCTCGGTGTAGGCACGACAGATCTGGTGGCAATTGATTATAGTCCTGTGATGGTGATGGTAGGAAAAATGGCCTGAGAGATTAGTGTCGGTGGTGGTTGTGGGCGGTAGGCGGGGCAGTATGCAGAGGAGAGACACGTGGTGCGGGATGAGTCGAGATGGTTGTTACTGTGAAGTCGGGGTCGAAGCCAGAATTGATGGTATAGGTGGTTGGCGGAGCTCGGCCAGGCTATGCTTTCTCTTCGATGAGGGATTTATGTTTGTTTGCCTGGGGAGGCCGGAGATGAACCTCCGGGCTAGGCTCTGGGAGGAAATGGCGAGGCTTTGGTCGGAAGCACGACGCTCTGGGTGGTCAAAATCTGGGGACAGCGAGAGCGGGGTTGCGGTGGTCGACCTCAGGCATTATGGCGGAGTCGACGCGGATACGAGGACACATTAAAATTGGGGTTAGGGTTAGGATTAGGGGATTTGGGTTATGGTTGGAAAAACTTGATCCTTGATTGCTTGGGATTGGTTTGGCTCCTCAATCAAGGTGATAATTTTGGTTGTGGTTGAGATTAGGGTTTTGGAAAAAGCAAAGGAAGCCTCCTTAAATAGTTGGAGGATTCCTAGACCCATAAGAATCAAAATCTAATGATCATATATCTTCCATAATTTAAATCCTAAATAAATATTACATAAATTAATCAAATCTAAATATAATATTCGACAACAATAGTAGTTCAAACTTATTATTTAATATAATCAAATAATTTTAAAAGTTGCATTTTATAATTCTAAATCAAGCTAGATAAATCAAATCTCAATCACAATAATAGTTTAAAATATATTCAATATTATCAAATACTATTAAAACAGATTTTAGAAATTCAAATCTTAATTGATAGTAATAAATCAAATAATTCTAAATTTTTTTTTCTAATCCAAAAATCTATTTTAAAACAATTGGAAAAATCTTTTAGAATTAAACTAAATAAATATTGCATCAAATAAATTATAGATTTAATCAAAATCAATCTATAATGATATAAAAATAATACTAGATATTATTAATGACATTTAAAATATATTTAACCAAATCTAACTTAATACTTTGTAAATAATAATAAAAACTTTAAAATAATTCTTTGAAATAATACTCAATATTAAATAATATTTGTAACATATTTTCAAATCATTAAAAATAATTAATGGTCTAAATATATTGTTTATAGAATAAAAGGATATGAAATAGTTTGACAAATCCCTTCATTAATCAAAATATTTTTTGTACAATAACAATATATTTTGTAACTAGAAATATTTAAAATAAAATAAAATAAAATAAAAAAATTCGGGAAGAGGAGTTACAAATTTACCCACCTTAGAAAATTTTCGTCCTCGAAATTGCAAATGGCACAATTTAGGTATGACTAAGAATATAATCAAGAAAATGGTTTGATCAATGATCAAACGAGTTAGAACGTGAATGGAATTGAATCTTAAGAATAGATACTACGTGGCACGATTAAAGTATAGTCGAAAGGGCTAAGTCACAGTGGTCAAGAGTATAATTGAAATAGGATTACTAAAACAAGAAAAAGTCATAGGCATGATTAACTACTGTTAGAATTATGTAGGCATGGTAATGATCAAAATTTAGACAAAGTTTAAACATTGTTAAAGTCACTTAATTAAGAAGTAGTCGTGATCAAGGCTAATCATGCTAGTCATGTCAGCATGATTAAAATTTCGCACGAGTATGAATATGATCACAATAATCAAGATCAAAAGTTGGAATAAAATCTAAGCATTAGCAATAACTGAGTTTGAAATATAGGCACGACTATGACTATAGTCAAAATAGTTTAGTCACGATCAAAGTCGTTTAAGTACGATCAAAATTTGAAATAATTTTGGCACGAAGCAAAATTATTTACGCACGATTATTTAATCAAGATCTAGGTACGACTATGATTCTAGTAAAATGGAATCAAAATATACTAAATGATTACTAGAAAGGAGCTAATAGGACTGCGTAAGAAAGAGAATACAAGGCTTATCGAGAAAAATAAAATAGGGTATAAAATCAAACCGAAATGAGGGTGTAATGGTCATATGCCAATAAAAGACATAGTCTCTATGGTATTCGAAAACCATAAGTATATCCGAAGTCATTTAACCGAGAATCTATGCCTCGCCAGTGTACATCTAGCTGCAGTAAACTATTGGTTTTATGACTCAAATATGATATGGTATCGAATACCCTACCAAATCTATACAATATTGACATAAACATAACTAAGATCAAAGTAGGACAACTAAGACATAATTCTAATAATATTCGATATCCTACGATTATTTAAAATTATTTCAACTTAGGGGTCATGTCCATGCCAGTGCGTTGCTAGCTGTAGTGAATTCACGGTCTCCATGATTCAAATAAATAGGGTCAGTGCTCATTTTCTTTGCCATTGTAAGTCATCAAAAATTATTCCAACTATATCTATAAGAATTTCAAAGTAGTTTCCAGAAATGCAAACAAGTCGATCATGATAGGAAATGTAAGTATATGTCCTTGAAATGAAAGTATCAATTTTAAAAATTAACGATCGATTAGAAAAGATTGACTGAACATAAGAGAAGTAAAAAATTTCTAATTTCTATTTCTCTAATATTCAAGGATCGAGGGAAAACATATATGTCTTTAATTTCTACAAGAACTGACTCAAAATTAATATATGGAAAATTGAATCAAGTTAGGCTCAAAAGTCAATAGATGGAAATAAAATATAGACTCCTAGGGAAACAATTATTTATGGCTAATATTAAAGTACTATGGATCTTAAGATATGACGATGACATTTAGAGAGGGCAGAAAAGTAAAATTTTCAAATGATCAAGAATAGAAATTGAATCCTAGGAAGTCCTAATTTATTGGACGAACAGTCTACCCACCTTTGATCCTACCATCCTATTGAAAAAAAAATGTATCCTTCTATGAAAGTCATCTAATAGGGCTTAGAATTTAATAAATCCTTACCTAAGTCACATGGCCTATGTAGCAATCTTAACTACACAACAATCAAATTAAATAAAGGAATTCCTATTCCTAGTTATTCTCCTAAAACCAAATCAATCCTAATTTGTGAATGATCACTTACTAGTCGCAGACTCGCAGCAGTACGACTAATATGGTACTACTATGAGTTCGTACAATTTACGAAGACTGACCTGCATGGACCACCAAAAAACTTGTCACGACCCGCACACGCTTTTCGGGATGCGAGTGTGTGTGCAAGTCCAGCCTACGCCGCAGTATCGACGGTGGTACGTTGTCTAGCCCACAATAAACTAGTGCTTATATAAAATATATCTTTATTTGCTCATTCACAACTACTAAATTATTTATAATATTCCATCATTACATTTGAAGAAAATATAATATCTTACAAATATTGAAAGCGACTGCCAACATATCAAACTAGTCTTCTAGGGTTGACCTCAGCATATACCCATGTCTCTTCCCAAGATCCAAAGCAAAGAGTAGCCACGACTAATCTGAAAAATAGTTTTCAGTCAGAATCTAGAACGAGTACATTTCTAACAGCATTTTCAATAATTTACAAAGCCTATAAAGCAGTAAATAGTAAAGAAGTACATGATGAACAGATGAGCATAGAATTATAGAACTGAACATAGAGTAAAAGCAAAAGAACATGGTAATAATGACAAGTGAAAACGACACTAAAGCTGACAAGACATGCAACCAACAATGTATAAAGTGGAACCAGAAAACTGCACCTATCAAGTTTTATAAAATACCACTTTCGACATGTAAACGGCTAGGGATAAGATCCGGCCAACCGCACGTGTCGTGTGCAGCTTTTATTCTCCACGTAAGACCAATAGAATATTTTTGGGTATATTTACATGTCAACTAATGTATTTTCCCGTCCGACTAGTACTAATGGATCCAAACAGTTCATTAACAGGAAAATCATATATTAGTTACGAACATAGTAATCACGAAATATAACATGTAAGAAATCCATAAAATACTACATAGTATAACCATCATGTCGAGAATCAACAGAAATCAATGTAAAATAATACTAAATACATGAATCATAGAAGTTATCAAATATAAAAACTATCTGAAAATGTACTCGCCTGGGTCCTTTGTTAGTGAAATCGATAGTCCCATTGGGTCTAAGATAATGTAATTATCCTAGGCTTGTCTCCTCGGCAGAGCGGCAGGCGGAAGGAATAGGCCTGCACTAGGCGAAAATGCCGATCGGTCGGGGCGGACAGCACTACGGTGGAGGGTTTACGGCGCGTCAGGAGGCTCAGCGCGGATGACGAAGGCGTCGCTGGTGCTAAAACAATGATTGGGAATGGCGTAGTTATGTTGGCTCAAGCCGAGCTGAGGAGGTGAGGAGGTGTGGGTCGTCAGAGAGTGTTCGGCCCGACAAAGTAATCTTCGACGGTCGCAAGGAGTAGTACGTGGAGAGCTCGATGGGCTCGGCTATAGCGCCACTGGTTCTGACCTCGATGCAGGTATGTAAAATATGGTAGCAATTGGTTGTGGTCCTGTGATGGTGATGTTAGAAAAAATGGCCTGAGGAGTTGGTATCGATGGTGGTTGCCGGCGGTAGGCGGGGCAGTAGACGGTAATGGTAGAAAAAATAGCCTGAGCTCAACCAGGTTATGGTTTCTCTTCGGCGAGGGGTTTGTGTTTGTTTGGCTGGGGAGGCCGGAGATGAACGGCCGAACTGGCTCCGGAAGGAAGTGGCGAGGCTTTGGCCAGAAGCACGACGCTGCGGGTGACCAAAATTTGGGGATAAAGAGAGCGGGGTTGTGGTGGCCGGCCTGGGGCAGTTCATGGCGGAGTCGACAGGGACATGAGGACACATTAGAATTAGGATTAGGGTTAGGGTTAGGGTTAGGGTTAGAGTTAGGATTAGGGGATTAGGGTTAGGGATAGAAAAACTTGGTCGTTAATCGCCTGGGATTGGTTTGGCTCCTCAAGCAAGGTGATAATTTTGGCTATTAATTGAGATTAAGATTTTGGAAAAAGCAAAGAAAAGCCTCCTTAAGTAGATGGAGGATTCCTAGTCCCATAAGAATCAAAATCTAATGATCATATCTCTTCCATAAGTTAAATCTTAAATAAATATTTTCACTTTAATTAATCCAACTAAATATAATATCCGATAACAATAATAGTTCAAATTTATTATTTAATATTATCAAATAATTTTAAAAGTGGTGTTTTATAATTCTAAATCAAACTGGATAAATCAAATCTCAATCACAATAATAGTTTAAAATATATTCAATTTAAAACAAATTTTATAAATTCAAATCTTAAATGTAATTGATAGTAATAAATCAAATAATTCTAAAAGTATGTTTTCATAAATCCCAAAATCTATTTTAAAAAAATTGGAAAATTCTTTTAGAATTAAACCAAATAAATATTGAATCTAATAAATTCTAAATTTAAACAAAATCATTGTATAATAATTTAAAAATAATACTAGATATTATTAATAACATTTAAAATACATTTAACCAAATCTAACGTAATACTTTTTAAATAATAATAAGGCTTAATTGCTAATTGCTACCCTCAACTATCACACTTTTTCAAGTTGATACCCTAAACTTTTTTTTGTAACAACTTGATACCCGGATATTATTTTGGACAAAAATGCCCCTACCCCTAACCCCCCTCCCCCGTGCTAGCTTCGCCCCCCCCCCCTCTGCTAGCTCCGGCCGCAACTCCCCCCCCTACCCCCCCTGCTCGCTTCAGGCCATCCCCCCCTCTCGCTCCGGCCGTCCGCCCGCTCCTTGCCTCTCCCTAGGGCTCGACAGCGGGAGGAGGGGGGCTGGGAAGGGGGGTGCGGAGCGGGAGACGGGGGGGGGGTAGGTGGCCCGGAAGCGAAGAGGAGGGGGAGAGGTCGGCCGGAAGCGAGGAGGGGGGGGGTCGGCTGGAGCTAGCAGGGGAGTGGCCGGAGTGGGGGAGAGGGGTGGAGGGAGGGAAGGGATAAGGGCATTTTGGGGTTTTTTAAAATATTAGGTATTAAGTTGAAAAAAAAATAGTTGAGGTATCAATCTGTTACGAAAAAAAGTTTAGGGTATCAACTTGAAAAAGTGTGATAGTTGAGGGTAGCAATTAGCAATTAAGCCTAATAATAATACTTTAAAATAATTCTTTAAAATAATACTTAATATTAAATAATATTTGAGACATATTTTCAAATCTTAAAAATATTTAATAAGTCTAAATATATCGTTTATAAAATAAAATCATATGAAAAAAGTTTGACAAATCCCTTCGTTAATCAAAATATATTTTGTATGATAACAACATATTTTCTAACTATAAATATTTAAAATAAAATAAAAACTTTTAAAATATGGGAAGGGGAGTTACAATCATTAGCCTCGTAGATAAATTTGTAGCTACCTGTGTGGTTCATAGAGCATAGATATCGGCTCGTAATCCGACGTCGGCCCGTGTTCCGATGCAATTCATATTTACCCACCAAAGTTGTCTTCGACTTGTATTCACTTAGGTGGTTAGCTTTCTTTTTTATATTTATTTAATTTTAATTTATATGTTATTTTTGTATCTTGTTACGTCCCTCTGAGGACCTGGTTCTTTTCAAGATATGGACAAGCATTTGTATCCTACTGTCTACGGACTGGGGATTGAGACATAGTTCGTTGCTGATGACATTAAGGTATATCCGGAGGAGTTTCCTAAGCTTGGGGTATGCAGTTGCTAGTGCCATGGGCATATTTATCTACATAGCCACTGTTCTTGGCCATTTACTTTTCATTCTGTATTTACTTTCTAACATTGTATTTTTACGTGGATTCATTCCAGTGTATTTTTCAGACATTTGGATGTTGAAGTAGTATTGGATATTATCTTTTATTTCTATATTTCATTTCCAGTAATTCTATTATTCTTGTTGTTTGTTTTGTGGATGAGATTAGGTTTTGCCTATGACTATAGCCATTATATTACAATGTAAGTGCATCTAGATGTGCCATTAAATTGGAACACATCTAGTCGTACCAGCTGGAATGCTTACGTCTAAGTTTCTATATAAATTGGAACCGGGGCGTAACAATTTCATTAGTAAAGACTTTTTCAATGTTGGACTCCGATCGTCCCGTGGGTTTTTTTGCAAGGACTTTCATGTCAAAGGTGACTGTTTTGCATTGTCTTTATTTGTTATTTTGGTAAATTGGTTTGTATTACTTTTCTTCGGTTCTCTCATATTCTCTTGGTTTGGGGAATCAATTTCCATTTTTTGTTTCCAATACCATCCTTCTTTTATAGATCTTGTAAAAAAAATTTCTTCTTCACCAACATGTGGCAATCTTCCTAACCAAAGTTGATGACTCCTCGATCAGATCTCTTCCTTCCTTCTGTCTTATATGACGAGGCCCTAAAAGAAAAGTGTGGACTTTCTTTTAGATTTCATGTAGACGAGCACCCTGAATAGCTATATATATATCTTTAAAAGAAAAAAAAGAAAAGAAAAACTCTACTGTTCATCACCTTGGGCCCGAGAGCTCAAGAACAGAACATGTTATATTCTTTTGTCTACGACCACCTACGCTATAACCTGATAAATCTTCCATCGAATTAAGTCCAATCAAATCCTACAATATCCTACTCCTCTTCTCTTCATCCTAATCCAAATCCTTGAACAAATCAAATCAACTCTCGAATTTAAATCGAATCTATAAATGTATATGTAGATAGATATTTATAATGGGAACTTCTTGCGCTCGCACGCAACCCTCTTCCCTGGCCTGTGCGTAGCCTGCACGAGAATCTCCGACCTCCTGAGCCTCCTACTCAGCCATTGCGCCACCTGCAACTGCCCACCGTTGTCGTAGAGCCGTCGGAGAAGCCCTGTTTGACAGAAAATGGCGTGCATCCTGCAACAGAAACTACCCTCAGGTACCCATGTTCATCATAAGTTTTCTTCGCACCTACTGCATTAAAATTAAATATACAAAAACCTAGGTGAAGTTAACCTATCTAGATTCAAAGTCCAATAATTAGAATATGGTGTAGTCAAACGATCTATCTGAATAATCTATGTGATAATTAACGGAAAACTGTTTCAAAACAGTATAGAAGTAGTCCACCATCCTAACTTAGAAGACAGAGTTAGGGCTAGATTTTCATAATTTTTAAGAACTAATTATAGAAAGTTATAGACAATATATACATGATTATATTCCCTTTGGTAGTTCTTGATTTCATCAAGGTTGTAGAAATTTATTTGTTGCTAAAAACCAAGAAAAATATATTTTTTCGAAAACTAAAATTGTAGGAATTCTTCCAATATGCCGTGCGCCTCGACAAACTGGGCAACATGGTCACAATTCATGAGCATCAAAAGATGCATATAGATGTTGTCGACATGTAGGATCCGACGGGACTCGATTTTGTTGTGTGTGCGCGACAAAATTGAAGCGTATTCGTCGAGATACAATGTATCGGCCCCTTTTCAAACTAGCCCATAACTTCGTGCACGTTCGTCATCTCGAGATAAAACTTGTACCAATATGACCGTATCAATTTTCTGGTCCTGTATGCCAAGTTTGGTCCTATTCTGAGAAGGTCGACCAGAACGCTATTTTGACGGGCCTACGATCCGATCCAACGAACGAATTTGTGCACGGTCCATCGGAATCCAATTTTTGAGATACGGTTGGGTTTATCTCATCAAATCGGACCCGTAGACATATAGTTTGATGACTTTAGAGACCGTAGATATTGGCACAGCTTTTCGGTACAAAGTAGGTCCAACGACGGACATCGTTTTGACCCAAAATTATGATTTTGCTCCTGTATCCAAAATTAGAGTTTTGGGGAGGACATTCATCGACATTTCTTTTATGTCAAATGTATTGGTGATTTCTGTTTCAGCATCTGGAGACTGTTGTGCGAGTTGGACTTTTGTGTGGCACTCCGAGTGGTTGGTATTATCGGTTTCACCAGCAAAGGACGCAGGCGAGTACATTTGTTCCTTGTTTTCAATATTGCTAATTCCTATATCATACTGTTAGTTATATCATACTTAATTCTTGGTACGCTCGTCACACGATAGCACTCATGTTTCTTGTTCATGTCATATTTTCTGTCTTGTACCTGGGATCGGGACGGGGAAGTACTAATAGATATGTGAGCAGACCTTAGCCCATATTTTATTTCTTGCATAGTAGACCTTGTTAAATAAGGTAGACCTTATTAAATAAAGTAAATCTTATTAAAGTAGACCTTGTAATTAACATAGACCTTTTGGTGTAACTGTCCCAGACTGATCACATATCGAAAGAGTTCTTCAAAACACATACATAGTTCTATTCTCCGGTTACATGCTGCCAAATATTTTCCTGCCTAGTGTTCTTCATGTTTTATGTTACTTATGGATATTTTTCATCATGTATTTTATGACTTAACTTTTGTCTTATAGTAGTTAGTATATATTTGGAACTGCACTCTATGAATTGTACTCGTTTCATTCATAACTAAAAGCCAACATTTTTCATGTTAATCGCGACTACTCTTAACAATGGGGAGACACAAGTGTACTTGTCGGCCAAAACATAGAGATTAGCTAGATAGAAGAGTTGTAGTCATTTTCCATATTTGTAAGAATATTGTACTTTCTTTAAATATAAATCTTGTAAATTTTTAGCAATGTGAATGAGCAATAAAGTTTATTTCTGAGCATTTTGTTTTATTGTGGCCTAAAGAATATTCTACCACCGACACTGCGGCATAGGCTAGCTTGGACACGTACTCGTATCCCAAAAAAGCGGGTGCGGGTCGTGACAAATTTTTTTGGTGGCCCATACATGTCAGTCTTCGCAAAAGATTGCGAACTCGTGGAAGTACCTATGTTAGTCGAACTAATGCGAGCCTGCAACTAGGAAATGCTCATTCACAATTAGGATTGAATTAATTTAGGAGGATGACTAGGAATATGAGTCCCTTATTCAACTTGATTGTTGGGTAGTTAAGGATTGTTATATAGGTCATGCAATTTAGGTAAGGATTTACTAAATTTAGATAACTTGAAAGATTCCATAGATATGCTATTGCGTTTAGATATGATAGTAGGATCCAAGGTGGATGGACTATTCATTTGGTGAGTTAGGCCTTCCAAGAATTAATGATATATCTTGATAAATTGTTCAATTTTTGTTAGATATCATCCTCATATCATAAGTCTGAAAGGCTTATCTAATTCCCATTTTGCCATAAGGAATTATTTTATAATTTCTAATTCTGTTATCTATATATGAATCTCGGGTAGTTTATGATTCAAAGCTTTTCCCTCAATCATTTGAACATCCATAAAATAGAGATTAGAATGTCTGTACGCCTCTTATCTTCAGTTATTTTCTCCCTAATCAATCTTTTATTTTCAAGAATTGATACTTATAGGATAGATACTTACCCTTCTCCTATCTTGATCACCCTGGAATCGGTTCGAGTTATCTTTCCTGTCTAGGTCGTACACTACCAAAATAAGTCATATTGGCGACGAATTTGGCGACGCAAGTCATATACGTCGGTAATATTTGTGAATTTAGCGACGTTTTATGATAACGTCGCTGAACGTCACTATCAGCGACTGTTTAGCGACAGTTTAGCGCCACACATTATGCTTTGGAAAGCTGATATCGCGGTCTAGTCGCAGAACGTTGCTGTTTTGTCTAACTCAGCGACGTTTTGCGACTCCACATTATGGACGTCGCTAGTTTGTTATTGGATAGCGACGTTTAGCGACGTCCTTTGTGGACGTCACTAAAATGTTTATATAGGGTTCACCCAATCGATCTTTTATTTTCTTTCACCCAAAATTTTTAATCTTCCGCTCCCCAAATTTCTCTCCCCCTTTCTCTCTCCTCTCCGGGGACCTCTCCCTCCGGCGACCCCTCCCTCCGGCTACCCCCTTCCCGCGGTGACCCCCTTTCCTGCGGTGAAACCCGTTCCTCCGGCGTCCCCCCTCCACCGTTGATTCCCCTCGTCGACGCCGACCCGACTCCGACGCCAACCCGTCTCCACCGCTGCTCCAGCGCCGGCAACCCCGACCCGACTCCGACCAAGTCAGGTAAACCCTAACCCTAACTGTAGAAATTATGGTTTCTAAATTCTACATAATGGTTTCTAAATTCTAAATGTAGAAATTATGAGGAATAAGTTATAGTTCCTGTGAATGGGTTGAGACCATCATAAAACTCCAATTGAGCCTTAATATTCTACAGAATAAGCTCCTATATTCTGAACTTATAACCTAGAAATTGGGATGGACCTTACTATCTAACCATAGTAGAAGTTTTGAGGGAATTTGAGTCAATTACTAGAAAGTATAACTTGTATTTTAAAAATTGGACATGTCGGTTCAATCAGCTGACTCATGGACCGGTACGTTTTTTTGGATCAAATTAGTAGTTGACTCACGATTTTTTCAATGGCTTGTAAATAAATATTTTTATAAAAATCAGTATCTAGAAGAAATTAAATTTGGATCACTTAGATTAACTCTGATAGTTGAACCACTAGTTGAACATTTGACTCAACCCATTGTCTTGTCTAAAACAGTCTCCGATACGAATGTTTAAAACATTAAAGTCGGTCATAACTTAGATAGGAATACATAATACAAAATGAAATTTACTTGATTTAAACGACATACTTGGTGATCACCACTAGGGTAGTTTTCAGGTCGGAGTGTTAGTAACTGTTTAAAGTGTCGGTGGGTGTGTGAATAATAATAATAATAATAATAATAATAATAATAATAATAATAATAATAATAATAATAATAATAATAACGTCAAGAATTGGTATTCTTTCACCCAAAATTTTTAATCTCCCACTCCCCAAATTTTCTCCCCCTTTCTCTCTCCTCTCCGGGGACCCCTCCCTCCGGTGACCCCACCCTCCGGCTACCCCCTCCCCGCGGTGACCCCCTTCCCTGCGGTGATCCCCGTTCCTCCGGCATCCCCCCTCCACCGTTGATTCCCCTCGTCGACTCTGTCATTTTTATGATCGATCATAAACGTTATCTTTGTTTGGGCATGCACATGTTTGCTCTTGTTCTTAGTCATGGGTGAGCACATATACCTATGTACCGCTAGTCGTACACCCGTACTAAATCCACCCACATATGCGTTTAGGTTCTTGAGAAACACAACCACTAGGGGCGCACCAGATCTATATCTGCTCGCACGTGCGTGCTTGTTCTATTACTGCGGGCGAGAACAAACACATTTACCCGCGTGAGCACCCATGCACCTTTATGTCATGGACGCTTGTGCGATAAGCCACCCCCTTAAAATATGACTAAGCTCTCTATAAGGGGCATACTCTCCCTCTTCCCTTTCCATCCTTATATATACAGTATAAGTTTTTAAGCAAAAAATGAGGTTCTTGAAGTACCAAAAAAGGGGTAAACCAATGTGATCTTGAACAGACAATCTTTTTGAAAGTTTGAGCGATGTTGGCGCATTGACGCAAAAATTGAGGCATCTATTTTGCACTTAACAATCGCATGTCACATGAATCAAGGTGCATGATTCATCGCTTTCAATTGAAGTGTCATCGACGCATGATTTTTTGAAAATCAGAGCATCATCTATGGCTGACAGTGCTCCAGCCTGTACCTATAAATTGAGGGTCTACAGAAGAGAAACTCCCTGCTATTCTCTTTTCTGTATGTGTCAGATCTTAGTATTTGTCAGATCTTAGTATTCCTAAGTAAGAGTGGGTATATGTGAGTGAGTGTCATTAGAGTGTTAACTGAATGAAGTAACTCTTGTAGACCCAAAGGGTCGATATTGGACAGTTGGTGTCGTATACTCCTACAAGTACAATTATACCTCACCAATAATCTCAGTTTTCTCTAAATTGTCACTCTCTACTGACCTCTATCTAAATTGTGCATCCATATCTAAACTGCCTTAACATTCATTCACTGACTGCAATGTGCTTATATCTATCTTACAGAATTATCCTGAAATAGATATCGAGCTGAATTACTATCTGTAGAATCGTTCGTGGATGTACAACCATCATCCGGATGACATGTGCGGTATGCGGGATGAGAGGGTGTACACCAGTTCCTGTAGTTTGCCAAGGCGTTCCCTCAGTACATGGACGGTACCAAAATTAAGTGTCCGTGTGTGAGATGTCGCAACTTGAAATATCATCTAGAAGTGGATGTCACGTATCATTTATACTCGAAGGGTTTCATGCCGAATTACTATCAGTGGAGCGAGCACGGAGAACTTGTGTCTTTAGCATCGGAGTACGAGCCTTATGTGGATGTCCACAACAACGCTCCTTACGACGATGGGTTGGTGAACATGGTTTTTGACGCGGCCGGGCCTAGTTTCGATCCGAATGATCATGATGCACCTGAGGAGGCACCGAACCCCGATACTGCATAGTTCATGGAGTTGCTGGAGAATGCAAGGACTCCATTATATCCTGGTTGTGAGGATCATTCACCGTTCGAGGTGGTTACAAGATTGTTGAGCATCAAGTCCGATTTTAACATGTCGCAAGCTTGCTACAACCGTCTTATGGAGTTGCTTATAGAAATATTGTCTGAGGGTGCGAAGTTGCCTAAAGACTTCTACCGGTCTAAGAGGATGGTTAGATCGCTCTGGATGGGATACGAAAAAATCGATGCCTGTCGCAACGGGTGCATGTTGTACTACAAAGACGACAAGGATGAAGACGCCTGCAGATTTTGTGGTGTTGATCGCTACAAGACATATGGTAGAAGAAAGTCTGTCGGTGCCAGAAAGCCTACCTCTTCGATGCACTACTTGCCGTTGACGCCGCGGTTGCAGCGGTTGTTTATGGTGAAGGAAACTGCAGAAAACATGAGTTGGCATAACGGGAACATACCGAAGGAGTGTTGGATCACCCATGTGATGGAGAATCATGGAAGCACTTTGATCGAGAGTATCCAAATTTTGCTTCTGATCCGCGTAATATCAGATTGGGTCTCTGCTCCGACGGGTTTACCCCATTCGGACTTTCGGGATCCCAGTATTCGTGTTGGCCTGTGATCGTCACCCCGTACAATCTACCGCCTTGGATGTGCATGAAGACTCCGTATATGTTGCTCACCGTTATTATCCCTGTTCCGAACAATCCGAAAAGGAACATCGATGTGTATTTACAGCCATTGATTGATGAGTTGAATCATCTGTGGGAAGTAGGTTCCAACACGTACGATGTATCTAGAAAGAAAAAATTTCAGATGCGGGCAGCACTTATGTGGACCATCAACGACTTTTCAGCCTGTGGAATGTTATCTGGATAGAGCACGCATGGTCGTCTTTCATGTCCATATTGCATGGACAGCACTAAGGCTTTCCGTTTTAAATATGGAGGCAAACCGTACTTCTTCGATTGTCATCGACAATTTTTGTCGAAGGATCATCCGTACCGGAGGAACATGAATGCTTTTCGTGCTGGTGTTGTGGGAAAGGCTAATCCTCCGCTAAGGTGGCCCGGATACACGATATAGAAAGAGGTAAAAGATTTACCAAGAGCTATTGAGCAGCCTGCTACGGGCTATAAGTGTGACGGATTTGGTCGCACTCATAACTGGACGAAGAGGAGTATATTCTGGGATCTTCCATATTGGAGCACCAATCTGATTAGACATAACTTGATGTCATGCATATCGAGAAGAATGTGTTTGACAACATAATTAATACTGTAATGGACGTAAAGGGGAAGACGAAAGACAATCCAAAGGCTAGATTAGACTTAGAAGAAATCTGTAGACGTCCTACATTGCATTTGATACATGACGGGAATGGAAAGTTGAAGCAGCCTAAGGCAATTTTCTCACTGGAGAAGGAGGATAAAGTGAGGCTTTGTAGGTGGATTCAAGGTCTGAAATTTCCAGATGGGTATGTTTCGAACTTGAGAAGATGCATCGACCTCAAGGAGAACAAACTGACAGGTATGAAGAGCCATGATTGTCACGTATTCATGGAGCGGTTAATTCCGATTGCATTTCAGGAATTCTTACCGCAGGCAGTTTGGGATCCATTGACGGAGCTTAGTATATTCTTCAGGGACCTTTGTTCTAAGAAATTGCTCGTTGATCGTCTAGAAAAGCAAGAGAAGGACATTGCAGTAACACTGTGCAAGCTAGAGAGGGTGTTCCCTCCTGGATTCTTCGACTCTATGGAGCATTTGCCGATTCATCTTTCCTATGAGGCACGTGTTGGTGGACCCGTCGAATATCGATGGATGTACCCGTTCGAGCGACATTTGAATCACCTAAAAAGAAAGGTAAAAAATAAGGCTCGGGTCGAGGGTTCTATTTGTGAAGCCTATATTCTCGAGGAGATTACAAATTTCTGCTCCTCCTATTTCAAACCTCATGTTGCTACGAATAGAACGAGGGCTCCAAGAAAGGACGACGGATATCAAGAATTTAATGATGGAATACTGAAAGTATTCAATGCGTCCGAAAAGCCTTCGGGGAAAATGAAGAAGAGATATTTGAATGACGAAGAGCTAAGGGCTGCTCAATTGTATGTATTACTCAATTGCGACGAGGATGAAGTGGAGAAGCTAGAGGGGTAAAAAAGGAATGATGAGTTTACGTCATCTCAATGTAATAGTATAATCTAATATTATTGTACTAATCGGCGGTTGCTTCGTTGTTTTCCAGCACATATAATGATGAGTTGAGGCTGGTTAGACCCTACCTAACAGACGAAGCATTAGAACAAGAAATGAGACGTCATTTTCCTTCTTGGTTGAGCGAATATATAAGTAGCTCGGTAATTACTGGCCTCTTCTAATTCAAATGCGCAATAAATAACTTATTATCTCTTCTTTGATATTCAGGTCGATCGTCTAATTTCACCCGAGATTGAATTAATTAGAACTCTTGCCAAGGGACCAATTACTTTTGTTAAAATATGGTCAAGTTACTGTGTCAATGGCTTTCAGTTCAAGTCGACAAATGCTCCGATCAGAGACAGCTTCCTGGATCTTGATTCCACGAAAAATAGTTGTTTGTGTATCAAGTCTTCGAACTACAAAGACGTCGATCCAGGAAATGATTTCTTTGGCATCTTACGAAAGATTGTGGAGTTGTCATATAATAATGGCAGAGAACCTGCAAAGATTGTGTTGTTCAAGTGTGAATGGTTCGATCCGATTGAAAATCAAGGTTGGAAAATTGACAAGCATGGTCTTGTGGATATAAACTACAAGCGTAGATATCAAGGCTACGAACCGTTTGTCCTAGCAACTCAGGCTCAGCTCGTGTACTTCACAGCTTTCCGAGACGGGGAGCAACGAAGTCTGACTGGTGGGCAGTATGCAAGACTAAAGCTAGAGATACTTTTAATGTTGACGAAAAAGCTTACCAGGAGGACGAGCTACCTCTTGTAACCAATATTGTCGATGTGGACTCCACAGAAGTTACGCATTACACGACACATAATGTAGAAGATGTAGAACTATCCGAAGAGGAAGACGAAGCCAACGAAGGCAAAGATAAAAGTGAAGATGAGAAGGAAGAGGAAGATGAGGTCGAGGAAGACGAACAAGATGATTATTCTGAAGATGATTGAGAGAGATATACTTATCTGAACTTAGATGTTTCTTCTAGAATATATTATCTGGACTTAGATGTTTATTGTAGAATGTATCATCATATGTTGTCATGGTTATTATCTTGTCTTTGTTGTACTCTTATATTTCTTGTCTCTATTATTTGTTGTACATTCATATTTCTAGTCTCCATTATTTGTTGTACTTTCATATTTCTAGTCTCTATTATTTGTTGTACTTTCATATTTCTAGTCTCTATTATTTGTTGTACTTTTATATTTCTAGTCTCTATTATTTGTTGTTCTTTCATATTTCTAGTCTCTATTATTTGTTGTGTTCTCATATGCTGTTATCAGGTATGGCAGGTCATCGCGGATCATTCCGAGGGGGACGACGAGGTCATGATGTCACGCCCCAGAACCAGAATACTGGAGAGTGGGGACAGACATAGCCAGCTACGTATATGAAATGGAATCCATCTCGCTATACGGTCACAGCTGTCTAGATACATGAGGGTTTATCTACAAGCCAACAGTCTCTTAAGGTCAAGAACAA
This sequence comes from Iris pallida, assembly GCA_029216955.1. Classification (NCBI taxonomy): domain Eukaryota; kingdom Viridiplantae; phylum Streptophyta; class Magnoliopsida; order Asparagales; family Iridaceae; genus Iris; species Iris pallida. The sequence goes on from JANAVB010010792.1 coordinate 2,637,136, forward strand.
GCCTAGTGTCTTAATCATAAGCAAGTAAGTAAAAGGTTACAAGAAGTATGATCATTAAATATACAATAGTAAGGCGTCCCAAACATTACATATTCAGCTGATCATGAAGCTAGTCGTTACAAAATGTTAGGACTAGCAAGAGTTTAGTCATACATGATCAACCCTAGGATCTGTTAATCATGTTACAGCCCGTAGGCAGACAGTAAGTAAAGTGCAATCGAGCTAAACAGGTGCTCGTCGGCTAAACGCCTCAAAAGAATATTTTTACAATAGAGTGAGAGAGCCAAAAATAACCCACTCGTTGCCAGGGTTCCGTCTAGTGGCCACCATCTGGCTGGAAGGTCGGTAGATCCTCTGGAGCTGCTCCAAAATCTGGCCACACAAAACCAGCTGGGTCAGACCCCAGAAAGAGCAAGTACCACAAAGGAAGCTTCACTTAGGAACTAAAACCAGCAATCAGCACAATTATAAATAAAGGTAACAACTGAAAATAAAAAAATACATCAGGATGATATACGACGAGATAACCATGGAACTATTCAGATAACCAGGTTACAACCCGTAAACCAAACAAGGACCGGGGTTGTAACCCTTCGTCTAAACAGAACTTGGATTCTCACCATTTATCGATAAAATAAATACAGGCATTCCGGTCATGCAGTAACATGAAACAAGATCAGGGCAAGACTAGACAGGTTAGACTCCATCCAATCATTTCACGGCCAAGCAAGAATTACGGCTTGATACTTTAACAAACTAGGGTTGTCACATGCCTAATTACTAGCAAGATGCAGTGAGAATCTTCCGCAGCCACAAGCCCTGCAGTCCATCCAGGTTACCCGGGTTAAAAGATTTAGAGTTGAATTCAGGTAGGTACACCGTCCAGGAAACGAATGTACCCTTAGGTAGCTTGAAGGGTGCAACACATGACAGTGTGCTGGAAATGTGCCCTACTCGACGGCAGGCTACAGATCCCAAGGCGTGCCCAGGTAACGGGATTGCCTGTAGCTGGGTGATCTCTTCATGACTAGTGTATTAATCTAGTTATTAGCCGCAGTCCATTTCAGTAGGTACTCCTGACCGTGGTACTCAGGAGTCCCCTCCTAGACATGATGCAAGACAGGACTGGTTTATTTGTACAAGCACAGTCGTCCACGGTGTCCAGGATTAATTATACAGGTCATGTCATGTCAGGTAGCCGTCGTAACAGCTATTTAAGATAATCATGTCAGGTTTATCATATCAAGTGTACTAGTCAGGAGTGCGCCATGACGGGCCACTATCAGGTCATGTCAGGTATTATGTCAGGAGTGCACCACTACGGGTCGCTATCACGTCATGCTCAATTATCAATTCCAAACATATCAAATGAATTCATGATTTTCAAGTTCAGGACAAAAGGCATAAGGATATAAAATGGACGTTAAATATCTAATAAAATATCAATATACAGGGCTATAGAAGAGCCATGCGGCTAAAGCATATGCGGCCATGAATGATCTCATGCGGCCGGAAAGAGAACAGTCCATACGGCTGAATGGATATGGGTTCATGCGGTCCAAAATCCGAGTTCATGCGGCTCGGATAAATCGGTCTCAAGGCAGCGCGGGTGCGCGGCGCATGCGGCTGCAGGAGCGTATGCGGTCAGGAAGGAGGAATTTCATGCGGCTGGGGAGCACAGGAAACCTGCGGCTAAGAGTAATGTGGAGCAGTCTATGCGGCTCAAATGGTCCTTGTATATGCGGGTGATCGGTTGAGGGTCCCTGCGGCTCATGGTGGATGGGCCTCATGCGGCCCGAAACAGTGGGCGCACATGCGGCCGAACATAGAAGAATTATGCGGCTCGCGGAGAGCGGGAACATACGGCTGCATTGGTCTCAGCCTCATACGGCTGGGGCTAAGTTCATGCAACTAGAAGTACAAAGGATCTCATGCGGCTCAAATATGCATGCGGCTAGTTAGGAGTACAAGTTCATGCGGCCAGGAAGGCAAGGACGCATATGCGGCTAAGTGGGAAGAGTCCATACGGCTGGAAGAACACTTGCCGCAAGAAATGTTCATGCGGTCAAGTCAAGTACTGTTCTTCTTCTCCAAATTCTGAGAAGAAGAACGCCATGAGAGCCAAGTTTCCAAGCTCCATAACTCCATCATCCGGATCCCAAATCCGAACATCCATAGGTCAAAATGGGCAGAATAAAATGTTCTACAACATGGAACCATCAAAACTCAAAAATAACAGTATTAAGTAGATCAAAACTCAAGAATTCCAAAAATAAAGTAAACTTAGATCTACAAGAATCTAGCCATAGAAAGTAAAAATGCCAAGTACTAAAGTTAGTTAAAACGCTGTAAGGAAGAGAATGAAGCAATAAAATTTGAGTTCCTCCATGAAGCAAGTTACACTTGCCTAGACCTCTCTCTCCCTCTCTCTGGTCGGTAAGGAAGTAATGGTGGAGAAGATGATAAATGAAGAGAGAGAAAGGAGAAGGGTTAATAAATGGTAGTGGTGGTGGTAGGTAGGTAGGGGGTTCACCCCTTGGTTCATGATGAACCAAGAGCAATACAAACCGAACCAAGCCAACCCAAACCAAGAACAAACCGAGCCCAGGAAGGAAATTAAGCAAGGAAATCATGCAATACAATAATAAATACGTACACGTATTCCAGAAATACGTAATACGAACCACTGGCATTACAACTCTACCCACTTTAAAAGAATTCCGTCCTCATAATTTAATTAAGAGGTTAGAGAGCAATGACAAGCTACATTAATCATATGCAAGCTTTAACTAGGCAGACAATCACTCATTCAAGCAAGGAATCGAAGGCTTGAGGCATAAGAAAGACATTATACCTCATGAGTCAAACAAGTCGGGATATCGCGATCGGATATCATCCACACGCTCCCACGTTGACTCCCCCAAAGAGTGATGACCCCAAGCAACTCGGACTAACTTGATAGTCTTGTTCTTGAGGATCTTCTCTCTCCGGTCCAATATAGACACGGGCCTCTCCTCATACGAAAGGTTGGTACCAACAACCAATTCTGAATGATCCAGGATGTGGCTCGGGTCCGGGATATACCGTCATAATTGGGATACTTGAAATACGTCATGCACCTCGCTTAGCGACGGCGGAAGAGCGAGACGATAAGATACGTCTCCTACTCGTCCAGAATGTCAAATGGCCCTATATACCTAGGACTAAGCTTTTCCCGTACGTTGAAACGAATGACGCCACGGTTAGGCGAAATCGTCAGGAATACATGGTCACCGACAGAAAGCTCGAGAGAATGTCGATGAGAATCGGTCCAATGGAGCTGGCGATCTTGGGCAACTCGAAGATGATCTCTGACTCGCCTGACCACTTCAACTGTCTGGGCAATCATTTCTGGAATGAGCATCTGTCTCTCTCCAACATCATCCCAGGCTAGCGGGGATCTGCACTTCCTACCATACAGTTCCTCGAACGGTGTCATCTGGATACTGGCCTGGAAACTGTTGTTGTACGAGAATTCTACCAGGTGCAAGTGATCTTCCTATGAACCACCGAAGTCAAGTGTACAGGACCGCAACATGTCTTCAAGGGTCTGGATCGTGCGCTCCGACTGGCCATCTGTTTGCGGGTGATATGCTGAACTGAACTGGAGATGAGTCCCCAAACTCTCTTGCAAGCTACGCCAAAAGTGTGACGTAAATCTTGAATCTCGGTCCGAGGTGATACTGACTGGCACTCCGTATAATCTGACAATCTGCCTGAGGTACATCTCTGCTAGCTGAGCCGTCGACTGACCAACTCTGAATGGAAAAAAGTGAGCCACTTTCGTGAGCCTATCAACTATAACCCAGATAGCGTCGCTACCGGCTGGGGATCTAGGTAATCCAGTCACAAAATCCATGGTCACATGCTTCCACTTCCATTCTGGAATTGGTAAGGGCTGAAGAAGTCCAGCCGGTCTCTGATGTTCGGCTTTAACTTGTTGACAAACTAAACACCGGAAGACAAACCGAGCTATCTCCCGCTTCATGCCATTCCACCAGAAATGCTGTCGGATATCATGGTACATCTTCGTACTGCCGGGATGGATGGAATACTACGAACTGTGAGCCTCTGACATGATCTCCTGCCTGATATCTCTACTGGGTAAATAAAGACGCTTACCATGTCGAAGTGTACCATCCTCATGAATGCATAACTCTGGTCTTCGCCCTGCCTCACACTCTGCTCTGAGCCGCTGAAGCTTGGAATCTGTTGACTGCGCCATCCGGATCCTCTCGACTATAGTGGACTGAACTTGCATACTGGCCATCAAGGCCACACTGGAAGGGAGAACAACTTCAATACCCATCTTCTGAAGATCTGCTAACTGCTCCGGTTGTACTATTAGGAAATAAACTCCGGCTCTCCTGCTCAATGCATCTGCTACAACGTTGGCCTTCCCGGGATGATACTGCAGGTTGACATCGTAATCCACAAGAAGCTCCAGCCACCTCCTCTGACGCATGTTAAGATCCTTCTGAGTGAAAACATACTTCAGGCTCTTGTGGTCGGTAAAAATCTCCACCCTATCTCCATACAAGTAGTGCCTCCATAACTTAAGTACAAACACCACTGCTGCCAGCTCCAAGTCATGGGTTGGGTAATTCCTCTCATGATCACGAAGTTGTCATGACGCATAAGCTATTACCTTCCCATGCTGCATCAGAACACATCCTAAGCCTCTGTCTGAAGCATCACAATATACTGAGAATCCTCCTGTTCCATCTGGAAGCGTGAGAATAGGAGCCGTTATCAATCCTCACTTCAACTGCTCAAAAGAACTCTGACACTCTGCTGTCCAAGCAAACTGCGCGTCCTTGTGGGTCAACTGCGTCAATGGCGCTGAAATTCGAGCAAAATCCGAAACAAACCGTCGGTAGTAGCCGGCCAATCCAAGAAAACTACGAACCTCTACAACTGTGCTGGGCACTGGCCATGACTCAATAGCCACAATCTTTTGGGGATCCACTTCTACTCCTCCTCTGGTAATGATATAACCCAAGTACGAAATACGATCGAGCCAGAACTCGTATTTACTGAACTTGGCATATAACTCGTGCTCTCTGAGGATCTGAAAAACTATACGGAGATGCTGCTCATGCTCCGCCTCACTCTTGCTGTAGACCAGGATGTCATCCAAGAACACAATCACAAACTGATCCAAGTAAGGCATGAAGATGCGATTCATGAGGTCCATGAATATTGCCGGCACATTGGTTGCTCCAAAAGGCATAACAAGGAACTCCCAATGCCCATATCTCGATCTAAAAGCTGTCTTCGGGATGTCCTGCTCTCTGACTCTGATCTGATGATAACCTGAGCGCAAATCAATCTTCGAGAATACTGATGCCCCCTTGAGTTGATCAAACAAGTCATCTATCCTCGGGAGAGGATATCTGTTCTTGATTGTCACTGAGTTCAAGGTACGATAATCAACACATAACCTGGACGTACCATCCTTCTTTTTCACAAGAAGCATCGGGGCTCCCCAAGGCGATCCACTAGCACGAATGAATCCTTTGGTCCTAAGTTCTTCAATCATCTTGTACAATACCTCCAATTCTGAAGGCGCCATCCAGTAGACTCTCTCTGACACTAGGGTTGTCCCGGGAATCAAGTCTATTGTGAACTCGATCTCCTGCTCTGGCGGCATACCTGGAAGCTCTTCTGGGAAAACATCTGGGAACTCATCCACTATCCTGGGCAACTGAACTGCCGCTACTGCTATCCGAAATACTGGAGGAGAAGGCTCAACCGCTCATCTGGAAAAGAAAAACTATGGCTCGCCTGGAATGCTAAAAACAATCCTGCCAATGTGGCAGTCTATTCTAGCATACTGGTTCCTCAACCAATCCATCCCTAAGACTACATCATAATCGGCCATCGGGAATTCTATCAATCTAGCAGGAAATTCTCTACCGCTAACTACGATCCGACACGAGGAAAACACTCTATCTACTCCCACAAGTCCGTTACCAGTAAGTATATTGAGCCTTACTGATAATGACTCGGGCTCCAATCCTATCGGTGTCACGAATCGTGCAGACATAAATGAATGCGATGCACCAAAATCAAATAAAGCTGAAGCTGGAAAGGAGTTGACAAGAATAGTACCTGCCACTACCTCTCCTGGTGCCAATCCTTCCTCTACGGTCATCACCATAGCCTGACCGTGCCCTCGGGGTGCTGGTCCCCTCTGCTAGAATCTTCGCTGCCTGCTCTGACTCTGGACTTGGGTTTGTGCATACTGCTGGGGGTTCTGCTGTAGGAACACTTGGGTCTGAGGCGGCAAGGGCCTCGGCAATGGATACTGCTGCTGCTGGACCGGAGCTGGTCCTCTCACCGAAGTGCTAGAAAGGTTGGACGATGATGAACCACCCCTATTCGGGCAGGATCCAACCCTATGGTCCGGTGCTCCATAAGCCAGGCACAATCCTTGCGCCCTGCGGCACTCTGCCACCACATGTCCTGGCTTCCCACAATGAGAACAACCTACTGCGGAAGATTCCTTCTGCTTCTGCTGCTGCTGCTGAGGGTACGTCGGGGTGGAATGCTGAACCGACGTTACTGAGGCCGCTCGCCTCGGAGCTCCAATAGTCAAAGCTCTGGATGCCGGGGCTGGTGCTGAAGACTGATTCATCTGGCCGTGGGATCTCTTCCGACCTCCGGTCCTATCCACAATCCTCTGGGAGGTATACTCATGCCTCCGGGCTGCTCTCAAGACTGCATCAAAAGTCTGATGCTCAAATTGCTCAACTGCCAACAAGATCTCCAGGTGAAGTCCCTGCTGAAATCGCTGGGCTCTATCATACTCGGTTGCCACCAAAGTGGGAGCAAACCGACTGAGTCTGAAAAACTCAGCCGCATATCCGTCGACCGTCCTGCCTCCATGTTTAAGATTGGTAAACCTCGTCTACAGATCATACCGAGCCACGGCATCGAAATACTTGGTCTGAAATCTCTCTCTGAATACTGCCCAAGCAATGGGTACTGCTAATCCAACGGCCTGTGCTGTCCACCAGCTGCGTGCAAGATCTAACAACTGCAGGCGCACAACGGCCACCTTCTCGTTCTCTGGGGTCCTGGCTGCTTCTAGAATCGCCTCTGTGTCCTGAAAACATACATCTGCTGCGATAGCATCTTCACTACCGTCGAAGAATGGAGGGTTCAAGCGCTTGAAGCTGTTGGTCGTGCTGTTACCCTGATGACCTCCTCTGGTCAAAGCATCCGTCACTGCCTGGTGCGAGGCATCTCCATGCCGGTCTTAGGAAGCTATCAAGGTCCTGACGAGTCCTACCAAAGTGCCATCATCAGGCTCGGTAGGCTGAACTGGCTGGACTGGTGACTCTTCGCCAGAAGGCACGACTCTGGAGGCTACTCCGGAATGCTGGGCTTGATCTCCAGGTTGCTGCTGGTCCGTGGGAGGTGCTCTGCCTTGCTGGTCGATAGGACCACGAACAATGCCGCTGAAGAAGATGACATAGGGAACAATAAGGAAGGACCAGGACAGATCAACGATACAAGCATATGATCAGGACAAGAATCCAGGGATTCAGAAGATGCGAGCAGAGGTCAAGGACGGATACTGATTGAGACATCTATTCGGTAAACCCTCACATATCTTGATTTATAAGACCTGGATGGGCCACCACTTAAACCATGTCACGCCCCAGAACCAGAATACTGGAGAGCGGGGGCAGACATAGCCAGCTACGTATATGAAATGGAATCCATCTCGCTATACGGTCACGGCTGTCTAGATACATGAGGGTTTATCTACAAGCCAACAGTCTCTTAAGGTCAAGAACAAGCCAAGTGTCTCAATCATAAGCAAGTAAGTAAAAGGTTACAAGAAGTATGATCATTAAATATACAACAGTAAGGCGTCCCAAATATTACATATTAATCAGCTGATCATGAAGCAAGTCGTTACAAAATATTAGGACTAGCAAGAGTTTAGTCATACATGATCAATCCTAGGATCTGTTAATCATGTTACATCCCGTAGGCAGACAGTAAGTAAAGTGCAATCGAGCTAAACAGGTGCTCGTCGGCTAAACGCCTCAAAAGAATATTTTTACAATAGAGTGGAAGAGCCAAAAATAACCCACTCGTTGCCAGGGTTCCGTCTAGTGGCCACCATCTGGCTGGAAGGTCGGAAGATCCTCAGGAGCTGCTCCAAAATCTGGCCACACAAAACCAGCTGGATCAGACCCCAGAAAGAGCAAGTGCCACAAAGGAAGCTTCACTTAGGAACTAAAACCAGCAATCAGCACAATTATAAATAAAGGTAACAACTGGAAATAAAGAAAATACATCAGGATGATATACGACGAGATAACCATAGAACTATTCAGATAACAAGGTTACAACCCGTAAACCAAACAAGGACCGGGGTTGTAACCCTTCGCCTGAACAGAAATTAGATTCTCACCATTTATCGATAAAATAAATACAGGCATTCCGGTCATGCAGTAACATGGAACAAGATCAGGGCAAGACTAGACAGGTTAGACTCCATCCAATCATTTCACGGCCAAGTAAGAATTACGGCTTGATACTTTAACAAACTAGGGTTGTCACATGCCTAATTACTGGCAAGATGCAGTGAGAATCTTCCGCAGCCACAAGCCCTGCAGTCCATCCAGGTTACCCGGGTTAAAAGATTTAGAGTTGAATTCAGGTGGGTACACCGTCCAAGAAACGAATGTACCCTTAGGTAGCTTGAAGGGTGCAACACATGACAGTGTGCTGGAAATGTGCCCTACTCGACGGCAGGCTACAGATCCCAAGGCGTGCCCAGGTAACGGGATTGCCTGTAGCTGGGTGATCTCATCATGACTAGTGTATTAATCTAGTTATTAGCCTTAGTCCATTTCAGTAGGTACTCCTGACCGTGGTACTCAGGAGTCCCCTCCTAGACATGATGCAAGACAGGACTGGTTTATTTGTACAAGCACACTTGCCCACGGTGTCCAGGATTAATTATACAGGTCATGTCATGTCAGGTAGCCGTCGCAACAGCTATTTAAGATAATCATGTCAGGTTTATCATATCAAGTGTACTAGTCAGGAGTGCGCCACGACGGGCCACTATCAGGTCATGTCAGGTATTATGTCAGGAGTGCACCACTACGGGTCACTATCACGTCATGCTCAATTATCAATTCCAAACATATCAAATGAATTCATGATTTTCAAGTTCAGGACAAAAGGCATAAGGATATAAAATGGACGTTAAATATCTAATAAAATATCAATATACAGGGCTATAGAAGAGCCATGCGGCTAAAGCATATGCGGCCATGAATGATCTCATGCGGCCGGGAAGAGAACAGCCTATGCGGCTGAATTGATATGGGTTCATGCGGCCCAAAATCCGAGTTCATGCGGCTCGGCTAAATCGGTCTCAAGGCAGCACGGGTGCGCGGCGCATGCGGCTGCAGGAGCGTATGCGGTCAGGAAGAGGAAATCTCATACGGCTGGGGAGCACAGGGAACCTGCGGCTAAGAGTAATGGGGAGCAGTCTATGCGGCTCAAATGGTCCTTGCATATACGGGTGATCGGTTGAGGGTCCCTGCGGCTCATGGTGGATGGGCCTCATGCGGCCCGAAATAGTGGGCGCATATGCGGCCGAACATAGAGGAATTATGCGGCTCGCGGAGAGCGGGAACATGCGGCTGCATTGGTCTCAGCCTCATGCGGCTGGGGCTAAGTTCATGCAACTAGAAGTGCAAAGGGTCTCATGCGGCTCAAATATGCATGCGGCTAGTTAGGAGTACAAGTTCATGCGGCCAGGAAGGCAAGGGCACATATGTGGCTAAGTGGGAAGAGTCCATGCGGCTGGAAGAACACTTGCCGCATAAAATGTTCATGCGGTCAAGTCAAGTACTGTTCTTCTTCTCCAAATTCTGAGAAGAAGAACGCCATGAGAGCCAAGTTTCCAAGCTCCATAACTCCATCATCCGGATCCTAAATCCGAACTTCCATAGGTCAAAATGGGGCAGAATGAAATGCTCTACAACATGGAACCATCAAAACTCAGAAATAACAGTATTAAGTAGATCAAAACTCAAGAATTCCAAAAATAAAGTAAACTTAGATCTACAAGAATCTAGCCATGGAAAGTGAAAATGCCAAGTACTAAAGTTAGTTAAAACGCTGTAAGGAAGAGAATGAAGCAATAAAATTTGAGTTCTTCCATGAAGCAAGTTACACTTGCCTAGACCTCTCTCTCCCTCTCTCTGGCAGGTAAGGAAGTAATGGTGGAGAAGATGATAAATGAAGAGAGAGAAAGGAGAAGGGTTAATAAATGGTAGTGGTAGTGGTAGGTAGGTAGGGGGTTCACCCCTTGGTTCATGATGAACCAAGAGCAATTCCAAACCGAACCAAGCCAACCCAAACCAAGAACAAACCGAGCCCAGGAAGGAAATTAAGCAAGAAAATCATGCAATACAATAATAAATACGTACACGTATTCCAGAAATACGCAATACGAACCACTGGCATTACAACTCTACCCACCTTAAAAGAATTCCATCTTCGAAATTTAATTAAGAGGTTAGAGGTGCAATGACATGCTACATTAATCATATGCAAGCTATAACTAGGCAGACAATCACTCATTCAAGCAAGGAATCGAAGGCATGAGGCATAAGAAAGATATTATACCTCATGAGTCAAACAAGTCGGGATATCGCGATCGGATATCATCCTCACGCTCCCACATTGACTCCCCCAAAGAGTGATGACCCCAAGCAACTCGGACTAACTTGATAGTCTTGTTCTTAAGGATCTTCTCTCTCCGGTCCAATATAGACACGGGCCTCTCCTCATACGAAAGGTTGGTACCAACAACCAATTCCGAATGATCCAGGATGTGGCTTGGGTCCGGGATATACCGTCGTAATTGGGATACATGGAATACGTCATGCACCTCGCTTAGCGACGGCAAAAGAGCGAGACGATAGGATACGTCTCCTACTCGCTCCAGAATGTCAAATGGCCCTATATACCTAGGACTAAGCTTTTCCGTACGCCGAAATGAATGATGCCACGGTTAGGCAAAATCCTCAGGAATACATGATCACCGACAGAAAGCTCGAGAGGACGCCGATGAGAATCGGCCCAATGGCGCTAGCGATCTTGGGTAACTCGAAGATGATCTCTGACTCGCCTGACCACTTCAACTGTCTGGACAATCATTTCTGGACCGAGCATCTGTCTCTCTCCAACATCATCCCAAGCTAGCGGGGATCTGCACTTCCTACCATACAGTGCCTCGAACGGTGCCATCTGGATACTGGCATGGAAACTGTTGTTGTACGAGAATTCCACCAGGTGCAAGTGATCTTCCCATGAACCACCGAAGTCAAGTGTACAGGACCGCAACATGTCTTCAAGAGTCTGGATCATGCGCTCCGACTGGCCATCTGTTTGCGGGTGATATGCTGAACTGAACTGGAGATGAGTCCCCAAACTCTCTTGCAAGCTACGCCAAAAGTGCGACGTAAATCTTGAATCTCGGTCCTAGGTGATACTGACTAGCACTCCGTGCAATCTGACAATCTGCCTGAGGTACATCTCTGCTAGCTGAGCCGTCGACTGACCAACTCTGAATGGAAGAAAGTGAGCCACTTTCGTGAGCCTATCAACTATAACCCAGATAGCGTCTCTACCAGCTGGAGATCTAGGTAATCCAGTCACAAAATCCATGGTCACATGCTCCCACTTCCATTCTGGAATTGGTAAGGGCTGAAGAAGTCCAGCCGGTCTCTGATGTTCGGCTTTAACTTGTTGGCAAACCAAACACCGGGAGACAAATTGAGCTATCTCCCACTTCATGCCATTCCACCAAAAATGCTGCCGAATATTACGGTACATCTTCGTACTGCCAGAATGGATGGAATACTGCGAACTGTGAGCCTCTGACATGATCTCCTGCCTGATATCTCTACTAGATACACAAAGATGCTTACTATGTCAAAGTGTACCATCCTCATGAATGTATAACTCTGGTATTCGCCCTGCCTCACACTCTGCTCTGAGCCGCTGAAGCTTGAAATCTGTTGACTGCGCCATCCGGATCCTCTCGACTATAGTGGACTGAACTTACATACTGGCCATCAAGGCCATACTGGAAGGGAGTACGACTTCAATACCCATCTTCTGAAGGTCTGCTAACAGCTCCGGTTGCACTGTTAGGAAATAAACTCCGGCTCTCCTGCTCAATGCATCTGCTACAACGTTGGCCTTCCCGGAATGATACTGCAGGTTGACATCGTAATCCACAAGAAGCTCCAGCCACCTCCTCTGACGCATGTTAAGATCCTTCTGAGTGAAAACATACTTTAGGCTCTTGTGGTCGGTAAAAATCTCTACCCTATCTCCATACAAGTAGTGCCTCTATAATTTAAATGCAAACACCACTGCTGCCAGCTCCAAGTCATGGGTTGGGTAATTTCTCCCATGATCACGAAGTTGTCATGACGCATAAGCTATTACCTTCCCATGCTGCATCAGAACACATCCTAAGCCTCTGCCTGAAGCATCATAATATACTAAGAATCCTCTTGTTCCATCTGGAAGCGTGAGAATAGGAGCCGTTATCAATCTTTGCTTCAATTGCTCAAAAGAACTCTGACACTCTGCTGTCCAAGCAAACTGTGCGTCCTTGCGGGTCAACTACGTCAATGGCGCTGAAATTCGAACAAAATCTGAAACAAACCGCCGGTAGTAGCCGGCCAATCCAAGAAAACTACGAACCTCTGCAACTGTGCTGGGCACTGGCCATGACTCAATAGCCACAATCTTCTGGGGTTCCACTTCTACTCCTCCTCTGGTAATGATATGACCCAAGTACGAAATGCGATCGAGCCAGAACTCGTATTTACTGAACTTGGCATATAACTCGTGCTCTCTGAGGATCTAAAAAACTATACGGAGATGCTGCTCATGCTCCGCCTCACTCTTGCTGTAGACCAGGATGTCATCCAAGAACACAATCACAAACTGATCCAAGTAAGGCATGAAGATGCGATTCATGAGGTCCATGAATACTGCCGGCGTATTGGTTGCTCCAAAAGGCATAACAAGGAACTCCCAATGCCCATATCTCGATCTAAAAGCTGTCTTCGGGATGTCCTGCTCTCTGACTCTGATCTGATGATAACCTGAGCACAAATCAATCTTCGAGAATACTGATGCCCCCTTGAGTTGATCAAACAAGTCCTCTATCCTCGGGAGAGGATATCTGTTCTTGATTGTCACTGAGTTCAAGGTACGATAATTAATACATAACCTGGACGTACCATCCTTCTTTTTTACAAGAAGCATCGGGGTTCCCCAAGGCGATCCACTAGCACGAATGAATCCCTTGGTCCTAAGTTCTTCAATCATCTTGTACAATACCTCCAATTCTGAAGGCGCCATCCTGTAGACTCTCTCTGACACTGGGGCTGTCCCGGGAATCAAGTCTATTGTGAACTCGATCTCCCGCTCTGGCGGCATACCTGGAAGCTCTTCTGGGAAAACATCTGGGAACTTATCCACTATCCTGGGCAACTGAACTGCCGCTACTGCCATCCGAAATACTGGAGGAGAAGGCTCAACCGCTCCTCTGGAAAAGGAAAACTCTGGCTCGCCTGGAATGCTAAAAACAACCCTGCCAATGTGGCAATCTATTCTAGCATACTGGTTCCTCAACCAATCCATCCCTAAGACCACATCATAATCGGCCATCGAGAATTCTATCAATCTAGCGGGAAATTCTCTACCGCTAACTACGATCCGACACGAGGAAAACACTCTATCTACTCCCACAAGTCCGTTACCAGTAAGTATATTGAGCCTTACTGATAATGACTCAGGCTCCAATCCTATCCGTATCGCGAATCGTGCAGACATAAATGAATGCGATGCACCAGAATCAAATAAAACTGAATCTGGAAAGGAGTTGACGAGAATAGTACCTGCCACTACCTCTCCCGGTGCCAATCCTTCCTCTACGGTCATCACCATAGCCTGACCGTGCCCTCGGGGTGCTGGTCCCCTCTGCTAGAATCTTCGCTGCCTGCTCTGACTCTGGACTTGGGTTTGTGCATACTGCTGGGGGTTCTGCTGCTGGAATACTTGGGTCTAAGGCGGCAAGGGCCTCGGCAATGGATACTGCTGCTGCTGGACCGGAGCTGGTCCTCTCACCGAAGAGCTAGAAAGGTTGGACGATGGTGAACTACCCCTATTCGGGCAGGATCCAACCCTATGGTCCGGTGCTCCATAAGCCAGGCACAATCCTTGCGCCCTGCGGCACTCTGCCACTACATGTCCTGGCTTCCCATAATGAGAACAACCCACTGCGGAAGATTGCTTCTGCTTCTGCTGCTGCTGTTGAGGGTACGTCGGGGTGGAATGCTGAACCGACGTTACTGAGGCCGCTCGCCTCGGAGCTCCAATAGTCAAAGCTCTGGCTGACGGGGCTGGTGCTGAAGACTGATTCATCTGGCCGTGGGATCTCTTCCGACCTCCGGCCCTATCCACAATCCTCTGGGAGGTATACTCATGCCTCCGGGCTGCTCTCAAGACTGCATCAAAAGTCTGATGCTCAAACTGCTCAACTGTCAACAAGATCTCCAGGTGAAGTCCCTGCTGAAATCGCTGGGCTCTATCATACTCGGTTGCCACCAAAGTGGGAGCAAACCGACTGAGTCTGGAAAACTCAGCCGCATATCCGTCGACCGTCCTGCCTCCATGTTTTAGATTGGTAAACCTCGTCTACAGATCATACCGAGCCACGGCATCGAAATACTTGGTCTGGAATCTTTCTCTGAATACTGCCCAAGCAATGGGTGCTACTAATCCAACGGCCTGCGCTGCCCACCAGCTGCGGGCAAGATCTAACAACTGCAGGCGCACAACGGCCACCTTCTCGTTCTTTGGGGTCCTGGCTGCTTCTAGAATCGCCTCTGTGTCCTGAAGCCATGCATCTGCTGCGATAGCATCTTCACTACCGTCGAAGAATGGAGGGTTCAAGCGCTTAAAGCTGTTGGTCGTGCTGTTACCCTGATGACCTCCTCTGGTCAAAGCATCCGTCACTACCTGGTGCAAGGCATCTCCACGCTGATCTTGGGAAGCTATCAAGGTCCTGACGAGTCCTACCAAAGTGCCATCATCAGGCTCGGCAGGCTGAACTTGCTAGACTAGTGACTCTCCGCCAGAAGGCACGACTCTGGAGGCTACTCCGGAATGCTGGGCTTGATCTCCAGGTTGCTGCTGGTCCACGGGAGGTGCTCCGCCTTGCTGGTCGGTAGGACCACGAACAATGTCGCTGAAGAAGACGACATAGGAAACAATAAGGAAGGACCAGGACAGATCAACGATACAAGCATATGATCAGGACAAGAATCCAGGGATTCAGAAGATGCGAGCAGAGATCAAGGGCGGATACTGATTGAGACATCTATTCAGTAAACCCTCACATATCTTGATTTACAAGACCTGCATGGGCCACCACTTAAACCATGTCACGCTCCAGAACCAGAATACTGGATAGCAGGGGCAGACATAGCCAGCTACGTATATGAAATGGAATCCATCTCGCTATACGGTCACGGCTGTCTAGATACATGAGGGTTTATCTACAAGCCAACAGTCTCTTAAGGTCAAGAACAAGCCTAGTGTCTCAATTATAAGCAAGTAAGTAAAAGGTTATAAGAAGTATGATCATTAAATATACAATAGTAAGGCGTCCCAAACATTACATATTCAGCTGATCATGAAGCTAGTCGTTACAAAATGTTAGGACTAGCAAGAGTTTAGTCATACATGAACAACCCTAGGATCTGTTAATCATGTTACAGCCCGTAGGCAGACAGTAAGTAAAGTGCAATCGAGCTAAACAGGTGCTCGTCGGCTAAACGCCTCAAAAGAATATTTTTACAATAGAGTGGAAGAGCCAAAAATAACCCACTCGTTGCCAGGATTCCGTCTAGTGGCCACCATCTGGCTGGAAGGTCGATAGATCCTCTGGAGCTACTCCGAAATCTGGCCACACAAAACCAGCTGGGTCAGACCCCAGAAAGAGCAAGTGCCACAAAGGAAGCTTCACTTAGGAACTAAAACCAGCAATCAGCACAATTATAAATAAAGGTAACAACTGGAAAAAAAGAAAATACATCAGGATGATATATGACGAGATAACCATGGAACTATTTAGATAACCAGGTTACAACCCGTAAACCAAACAAGGACCGGGGTTGTAACCCTTCGTCTGAACAGAACTTGGATTCTCACCATTTATCGATAAAATAAATACAGGTATTCCGGTCATGCAGTAACATGGAACAAGATCAGGACAAGACTAGACAGGTTAGACTCCATCCAATCATTTCACGGCCAAGCAAGAATTACGGCTTGATACTTTAACAAACTAGAGTTGTCACATGCCTAATTACTAGCAAGATGCAGTGAGAATCTTCTGCAGCCACAAGCCCTGCAGTCCATCCAGGTTATCCGGGTTAAAAGATTTAGAGTTGAATTCAGGTGGGTATACCATCCAGGAAACGAATGTACCTTTAGGTAGCTTGAAGGGTGCAATACATAAAAGTGTGCTGGAAATGTGCCCTACTCGACGGCAGGCTACAGATCTCAAGGCGTGCCCAGGTAACGGGATTGCCTGTAGCTGGGAGATATCTTCATGACTAGTGTATTAATCTAGTTATTAGCCTTAGTCCATTTCAGTAGGTACTCCTGACCGTGGTACTCAGGAGTCCCCTCCTAGATATGATGCAACACAGGACTGGTTTATTTGTACAAGCACAGTCGCCCACGGTATCCAGGATTAATTATACAGGTCATGTCATGTCAGGTAGCCGTCGCAACAGCTATTCAAGATAATCATGTCAGGATTATCATATCAAGTGTACTAGTCAGGAGTGCGCCACGACGGACCACTATCAGGTCATGTCAGGTATTATGTCAGGAGTGCACCACTACGGGTCACTATCACGTCATGCTCAATTATCAATTCTAAACATATCAAATGAATTCACGGCTAAAGCATATGCGGCCATGAATGATCTCATACGGTCGGGAAGAGAACAGTCCATGCGGCTGAATTTATATGGGTTCATGCGGCCCAAAATCCGAGTTTATGCGGCTCGGATAAATCGGTCTCAAGGCAGCGCGGGCGCGCGGCACATGCGGCTGCAGGAGCGTATGCGTTCAGGAAGGAGGAATCTCATGCGGCTGGGGAGCACAGAGGACCTGCGGCTAAGAGTAATGAAGAGCAGTCTATGCGGCTCAAATGGTCCTTGCATACGCGGGTGATCGGTTGAGGGTCCCTGCGGCTCATAGTGGATGAGCCAAATGCGGCCCGAAACAGTGGGCGCATATGCGGCCGAACATAGAAGAATTATGCGGCTCGCGGAGAGCGGGAACATGCGGCTGCATTGGTCTCAGCCTCATGCGGCTGGGGCTAAGTTCATGCAACTAGAAGTGCAAAGGGTCTCATGCGGCTCAAATATGCATGCGTCTAGTTAGGAGTACAAGTTCATGCGGCCAGGCGGCTGGAAGAACACTTGTCGCATGAAATGTTCATGCGGTCAAGTCAAGTACTGTTCTTCTTCTCCAAATTCTGAGAAAAAGAACGCCATGAGAGCCATGTTTCCAAGCTCCATAACTCTATCATCCGGATCCCAAATCCGAACTTCCATAGGTCAAAATGGGGCAGAATGAAATGCTCTACAACATAGAACCATCAAAACTCAGAAATAACAGGATTAAGTAGATCAAAACTCAAGAATTTTGAAAATAAAGTAAACTTAGATCTACAAGAATCTAGCCATGGAAAGTGAAAATGCCAAGTACTAAAGTTAGTTAAAACGCTGTAAGGAAGAGAATGAAGCAATAAAATTTAAGTTCCTCCATGAAGCAAGTTGCACTTGCCTAGACCTCTCTCTCCCTCTCTTTGGTAGGTAAGGAAGTAATGGTGGAGAAGATGATAAATGAAGAGAGAGAAAGGAGAAGGGTTAATAAATGGTAGTGGTGGTGGTAGGTAGGTAGGGGGTTCACCCCTTGGTTCATGATGAACCAAGAGCAATCCCAAACCGAACCAAGCCAACCCAAACCAAGAACAAACCGTGCCCAGGGAGGAAATTAAGCAATGAAATTATGCAATACAAGAATAAATACGTACACGTATTCCAGAAATACGTAATACGAACCACATGCATTACACATGATCCTCCTGTACTTCCTACAGGTACTGCTAGAGGATGGAGTTTTCCTTCGGTACCTCCTACTGGTACCGGCTCTGGATCCTCGTCGCCGATTACTCCTCCATATCGGACAGTAGCTGGACCTGTTGGGACGACATCACGTGACATATCTCCTGGGATGAGTAGTTCCAGGCCTGTTGAGAGTGCTCGCCCGTCTAGTGTTCCTGCTGCTGATACGACGATGGAGACGGATGAGCAGATGGCAGAGGATACGCTGACGGCCGAGGTGGCGGTGCCGATGACCGACCAGTATTATGCAGATGATGCGTGCGCACCTCCAGAGGAGAGGAGGACGGAGATCTGGGCCGACGGTACAAAGTAGGTGTTTTGGTTTATAATTTTTTTTTGTTTTTATCATAATTTAACTTTTTTCATGAATATAATATGTCTGTATAGATATCGTCCCCCAGAGGTACAGAGACGTCTAGGCCACATGCTGAGGCATAATTATGGTGGTGCTTGGATTAACTACTCTGATGCTCTGGACGAGAGGAAGGCCTACTGGTTTGCGCGCTTCAAGGTTAAAATATATTTGCTTTAACATGAATCATATAATTTTTGCATATTATATATAAATGATAAATATTTAGTTTATGCTCTTCTAGGATATGTTTTTCTATCCACCGTACCGGGCCGAGCTTATCGAGGAGATGTTTCCTGCCATCGCTGCCAAGCTGATCCGCGACGCTATTAATGATCAGAAGGATCGTGATCGTGCCGGAAAGTCGATCCAAGGTTGGATCACCCCTGATCAGTGGAATGCGATGAAGGCTCGATTCGACGAGCCAAGGTACAAGGAGAAGTCGGAGAAGGCCAAGGCGGCTAGACAATATGCCTCGAAGTGGTGCGGTGAGTCGATTCCGATGACAGAATATTTCCGTCGTCTGGTATGTCTTTCTCTTTTAGAAGTATTATTTTAATACAAAACCGATAAATTATTACTAAGATAATATATTTAATTACAGGTAAGGAAGGTCGATAACGCCGATATGGTGACCGTCTTCCTGGCCACCCATCGGAAGGGCGAAGACCTTATTGACGAGAGGGCCGAGCAGACCTATGTAAGTATTACAATACGTTATCTTAATTTAATACTTCGTGTCAATTTTAATATAACTTAGTAAATATGATGCAAATAAATATTCATGTAGTTAGTAATAATAAGTACATTAATTAGTAATAATAAGTACATTAATTAGAAATTAGAAATTATATAGTACTATCTATACTTTCTAGGCCGAGTATCAGAGGCTGCGGGAACGGGCGGCTGCTAGTGCACCTGATGAAGGAGAGGCCGGTACTTCCTTCCAGCCCACTCAAGATCCGTCGGCGGACGAGCTATGGATGACTGCAGCTGGTGGACTCTGTAGGGGTACGTACTACGGTACGGGATCCTATGGCGCCCTAGTTGTGACCCAGTCCTCTAGGGCATCTCCTACTAGTGTGCATGGTCCACAGCCGTCCCAGGAGTCTGCCCAAGTCCACCAGATAATGGAGTCTCTCCGTGATGACCTGCTATGACGGATCGAGGAGCAGTCTCAGCACCTTGCGGACGATCCTGTGCTGTTAGCACGATTGGATACGCTCGACCGCGGCATTATGGACCTCATGGAGACGACTGAGAGGACAGAGTGCACCATTGGAGGGTTAGAGCGCACGGTGATGGAGCTGCAGACAGGACAGGTGACCAAGGCCGAGAGGCTGAGATTGGCGCAGGATTCGATTGTCCAGAGTAGTGATAGAATGTTACCTATCATGGATTCATACCACCAGCGACTTACAGCGTTGGAGCGTGCTGGTCCTCCGGGTGCGCCTTCATCGTCGTCGACTCCACCGCCTCCACCGCCTTCTTCTTCGACACCGACTCCACCGACGTCACTGCCTGCTCCATCGGTATCGATTTCACTTGAGGAGTATGAGTTGTTCTTATCCCTTATCGCGGCGGTGCCCCTCCTGCACCAGATCCCTAGTAGTCCTAGTTAGGACTGTTTGTTTGTGTTTGCTTCATCCTATTCTATTTGTGACTTGGATATTTGTTGGTTGTGTAGACTTGGATGTTTGGATCCCATTTATTGGATCCTATTCTATTTGTTGGTTGTGTGTAAACTTTGGTTATTTCGTTGTAGACTTTGTTATTTGGTGTATTTGGATGTTATTATTCGTTTCAATTGGATGTTTATGTGCTTCTGTGGTTTACGTTTACCGGTGTTGAGTGTTCCACCGAAGGGGTCGGCGAACCCATGAAGAAAAGAATATCTGTTATACTATCTTTATGGTTATATTTTTAAACTGCAGGAAGAAAAGGACATTCTGTATTTTATTTTTTATTTTTTTCAGATTTACCGACGTTTATCGACGTTTACCGACGTCCACCGACGTACGTTTGCGTCGGTAAACATCGGTAAATCTGAAAAATTTTCTAGGGTACCGACGTTTACCGACGTCATTATAAGTCGGAGACCGTCGGTAAGCGTCGCTACACGTCGGTAAAAATTCCAGGAATTATCGACATTTAGTGACATTTTAAACGACGGTAAACGTCGATAAATTCCCAGGATGTTACCGACGTGTAGCGACTTTAAAAACGTCGCTAATACACCGACGATACGACGGTAGACGTCGGTAATATACTGACGTATTTATACGTCGATAAACGTCGGTACTTGCGATGTTTGGCGACATTTTAAAGATCAGCGACTTACGTTTCCGCGACAAGCCCAAAACGTCGGTAATTGTGTCGGTAAATATTTTTAGCGACGTAATTTGTCGTTTTAGCGACGTCTTTGGGCGTCGCTAAAACGACTTATTTTGGTATTGGTATTACTTAATTGGCCATAGATAATTAGTCTATCAATATTTTATTTCCAATCCATTGAGTATTGATCCTAACTTGATTCCATTACTCATATATTACTTCCGAGTCAGTTTTGTTGAAATTCAAGACAAATATGTTTTTCTCGATCCCTGAATATTAGAGAAATAAAAATGAGAAGATTTTAGTTCTCTTGTGTTCAGACACTTTCCTAATCGATCGTTGATTTCAACATTAATACCTAATTGATCGTTTTATTTTTCAAATATTGATACTCTCACTTTAAGGATAGATACTTATACTTTTCTATCATAATCGACTTGTTTGAATTTCCAGAAGCTCCTTTTCAATTCTTATGGATATAGTTGGAATAATTTTGATGACGTATGATGGCAAGACAACAACGCACTGTAGCTATTTATTTAACTTATGGAGACTGTGGGTTCACTGCAGCCAGCCGCGCACTGGCGAGGCATGATCCATAAGTTGAAGTAATTTTGAGTAAGTGTAAGTTATCGAATGTTATTGAAACTATATCCTAATTGCCCTATTTTGACTTTTGAGTCGTATGTTAATATTGGTAGAGCTAATAGAATATTCAATACAATATCATATTGGAGTCATAAAACCAAGGGTTTACTGCATCCAGATGTACACTAGCGAGGCATGGGTTCCCGGTGAAATGACTTCAGATATGCATACGGTTTCGAATACCATAGAGGCTATATCTGTTATTGGCATATGACTATTAATTTTTTATTTTTCGCAAAAATCTTGAACTCTCACTCCAAACTGAATTGATATCATATTCCTTATTATCACATTATAAATAAATCTTGTAGTTCTTGCTTCGTATCTTTCTTTCTTATCATTCATTCATCGAGTTTTCATTTAGTTTCTCCTCACTTAAAACCTATTACTAGATTTTAATTCCATTCTACTAGATGTGTAATCATCCGTAGATTATGGTTCTATGATCATGTCCACATAGTTGATCGTGCTAAAACAGTTCTGTTTTGAATAATCCTTACGACTTTGGATCATGACTAAACTATTTTGATTATATTTCGATCGTGTCAATTCACATACCTTTCTAGACTCATGCCTAAATAAATTTTGCTTAAATAATTAATCGTGCCAAACAAATTTTGATCGCTCCTAAATGACTTGGATTGTGACTAAACTATTTGACCATAATCATAATCGTGTCTATACTTCAACTCAATTATTGCTAACATCTAAATCTTTATTCCACTATGACTATGACAATTTTGATCTTGTTCATGCTCGTGCCAGCCTACAATTTTGATCATGCTGGGATGACTTACACGATTAGTCTTGATTGTGGCTACATCTTAAATTATATCTAAGTGACTATAACCCCGTTTAGATTTTATCTAGAATTTTGATCATTCTTCAGCAACTATGGTCGTGACTAGAACAGGTTGAATATAATTTGGCCGTGCCAAACCAATTCAATTTTGGATCGTTCTTAAAACATTTTTGGTCATCGACTAGACCATTTTAACCAAAGGTTGATCGTGCCAAATCGCATTTTCTTCTGACTATTATTTTTGACCCTACCCGTGATTACGCGTGACTAATTTGATCATGACTCATATCATTTTCTTGATTATATCATTTGTCGTTTTATTTGTATCGACTGAAATCTCACTTCTTGATTATATTTCATAGCCGTACCTAATCGTGGCCTTTGAATTTCTAGGATAAAATTTTCTAAGGTGGGTAGATTTGTAAGCCCACTTTCTGAGTCTTTTAAACTTTTATTTATTTCTTTAGCTAGAATTTTTTTTTGATTTAAATTCTATTACAGATGCTGAAAGGAAAGGAGTTTTGCCAAAAAAAAATTCCTTTAAAAAGATATTCTTCTTATTACGGAAATATATTTTTGAGAATTATAGATTATTATCAATTATTTCTACGATTTTAAATTAGATGATATCAAATATTATATTCTCATGGTGACAAAATATTAGATAATTGTTTACTAAATTATTTTTGATCTATAAAAATATAATATTGGATGATACTTCGTATCTATTCAAATTTATTACTGCTATCAAGTGTTATATTTATATTTGGTTTATGGTATTTTTAAATATTAATTAAATCTAGAATTATTTTTATTTTATTTTTATTTTTATTTTTATTTAAACATTAGAAAGATTTGATCATCCTTATCCTTCCCTATTTGTGATTTCCCAACTCCTAGATATAGAGGAGCATTAAATCTAATTTATCTCCATAATTCTCTGATTCTCAAATCTAATTCCTAATTTCTAACCCTAAATTCCTCTTCGCCGATTTTCAGAATTTTTAAATATTCATTTACTTATTTTATTTATCGTAGTTGAAGGTAATTTTTCATTGATACTTTGTTTTATGACTATGTGCTTTTATCAAAACTTGTTTTAAATTAAATATTAGTGATCATTTTTGGCCTTTTAGAGTTTCAAGACTCTTTCTTCCTCTTTCCACCTATCTGATCAATATTTTCTTACTCTAAAATTTTCCTATATTTTCAACGATCAACCAAGTCCGCTTGTCCTAGTAGTCATTAAATTCGAGGACGAATTTATTTCTAAGGTGGATAGATTTGTAACCCCTCCTCACGAAATTTTGAAATATCTTTTATTATTTATTTGAATAAAATGGTAATTTTTGGAATTTTATAAATAATTAATTAATTAATTAATATTATAGAAGGTCTTAGTCATGATTAAGATTGGAGTACAAGATGACCAAAAATTATGGTACGGAGAGGGTAGTCGAGTGCTTTGACTAGTATTTTAGCCATGGTAGGAAAGACCGAGCCATATGTGTGTTCTAACTAAAAAAATCAGGCCGAGTTGCGACTAGACCCCTATAAATAATTAATTTATTATTTTTTAATATTATGACTTTTAGGAGACTCGGTTGTGCCAATTTAGTCCAGACTTGATCCAGACCAAATGTCACGACCCGCACCCGGTTTAGGGGCACAAGAACGTGGGTACGTCCAACCTACGTCGCAGTGTCGGCGGTAGAATGCTGTTCTAGGTCACAATAGCAACTAAATATAATATAATATACTCTCCAAATGGAGGACAATCTCAGAAGATACAACTCAATCACATAAAGTAGAGGTAGATAAATGGCACGATAAGATAGATATAAAATCCACAGAATGAGATACAACCAGAAGAAATAAGTCTAAGTGTTTAACAACACCAAAATTCCAACATCCGAATAATACATCTCATGAAATGACAACAGAAAGTAAGATAAGATAAGCCTAGCAGTTTATCCTAGGCAATAGGGTTGCATCTTCAGCGTAAGCTGGATCCTCCTGATGGTCCAGGTCGTAAGTGTCATCTATACCAGCTCCGTAATAGGTGGGGGCAGAACTCCTCCTCATCCTCTGTAATATTTTTAACAGGTCCAGTCAGGACATGAGCGAATACATAACTCTCACGCGGTTTATATCATGGCAAAAAATATAAAACAAGCAATAAAATAATATACATGAAGTGCTGTAAGAGATGTACATGATAGTAAAACAGATGAATCTGAGGACACAAGAGTTCTATAAGAAAATAAAAACTGTAAGTAATATAAGTGATTTAGAGCACAAGATAGTTATGTAGTCGGCTTGGGTTGCATATGCCTAAGTTAACTGAGTTGCATATGAAGTAACAGAGTGGCACATGATAGGAAAAGATAACATAACCATTTATACTCACCCGATCCCCAATCAATACATAAGGATCCAGTCAGGTTACGTTACGTACATGATTTATTTGTTATACACGAGGCACATGTGAGAACATGGTGTACATGAGAGCACATGAGCGTACACGATTGCACATGAGAGTACATGAATAACATGAATGCATGGAGCACAGAATGTACATAAAACACATGACATGAAGTACCCAATGCACCCGTTATGGGAGATAACATCTCATGGAAATATCCATATAGTACCAATCCGTGATAACAATGTGTCAGCATCAAGTAATGTAGTCGAGAGCAAGAATATAAGTCCTAGCAAGTATGAAATGAACATAGAATTTACTTGCCTGATATCTTGAATGACTGATGAGAACATATGCCCGAATCAGAGTAACTGAGTCCTATTTAGAGCAACACAGGTTACAAAGTGTCCAAGATGTAATAAATAAGGTTTACAATACATTCTACATAATTTTAGGTATTTTTAGGTCAAAGTCAACTCTTGGTCACCTATGGTCAACATTCTAGTCAAACTAGTCAACTAGTCTAGGGTTTGGTCCAACTCTAGTCTACATGTCATGTTTGGCCTATAGGGTCAAATACTAAGTCATTCTATAGGTTACCTCACTATACTAGGATACCTTAGGATACCAAGGTATTAACATAGCCTAGTCTAACATACCTCATAGGCATGTATACTATATATCCATACACTAGTTATACTCTATATATATATATATACCATAGCCTATATACTTACCTATATAACTATCCTTATATTGCTCAACTCATGTGTATATATATACCATATATATATAGACATAACTATACATATAACAAAACTATGTATAAACATAACATATATACATATATTACATAACTTATATTCATATACTACATGTATACCTATACATAACTATATATGTAACAGTCAAACTCTAGCATCTATCAAACAAAACCCACACCACTCAACCTCACAGGCTCAACCTACTGTCTCCAAATACAAACTATAACCCTATCTTAGTTTAAACTAAACTCTATATTCAACACATACATATATATACATATTAACTCATACATCAAATCTGGAACCAAAACCTACTAATAGCATATATAGATATAATGGTTTTATACAATATTTTTAAAAATGGGATTGGCGGACTAGTTTAATATCGAGCTACTATTATTTCAAAAATTCAATCAATTATGTCGAACTGGCCTGCTAGACAATCGAACTATTTGATCTAGTTTGATTTTTTAACTTATTAACTTTAACTTTTTACTTTTGCTTTAAAATTTACATACAACCAAAATTAATATGTTTGCTTTTTGACTAATTATACTATAATAAATATGTAGAACCTCTATGTAGTACTAGTAAAAACACGTGGGTTGCACGTAAAATAATTTTTATTCTTTCTAAACTTATCAAAATATTATTTAAATATTTAAATTTAAATTAACATTTCTTATATATATATATATATATATATATATATATATATATATATATATATATTTATAAAAATTTAACTAAAACTTATTTATAATTCATTATGGATATATGTGAATAAAAGAGAGGATATTCTGTTATGCAGAATAAAATAAGAAAAGAGGGTACTCGATTATGCAAAAAAAATAGAGAAAGTTTAATATATCATTTATTTTTTAATTAATTGGTTGATGATATACATACGACTTAATTTGGAGCCGGTTCTAAGCCGCATTATAATATTAGAGATATATGTAGTTGTGAACTTTGTAATATATTCAACATATATAAGACTAAATTAGTTTACTTGTTGGATCGATTTGATTGAATTGTTCTCCAATTTGATTTTTAAAATATTGATTTTATGTCAATAAGATCAAACCATGCACACTACACTGGACAACAATTAATACATGGGTGTGTTTGAAAATTTTTGGCGCAATCAAAAGATGTAGGAAATAAAAAAGAGTTTTGTTAGCATGTGTCCTAAGGACACATGTTAATACATTGATAAATACGTAATTTATATGGATAAATTTAATTACCATAATATTTATCAATACACATTTTACTTAATATGTATTGATAAATGTAAAATATTTATAAATAAATGTGCTGGTGGAAATATCTATTCTACTATATAAATACAAAAGCAGGCTTCAACGTGAAATTTTTCTTTCCAAAAAAAATCATTTTTATTATATTTCTATTATACTATATAATATCAAATTATAATTCACCCATATTAAATTTAACAAACAATTTTAATTAGTAATCAAGCATAGTTGAGGAAATTTTTTGGAACAAATATTTTCACAGTGAAGCCTACTTTTCTCTAGTATATATTCTAACTCTTTGGACTTGGTGCATATTTGACAGTAAATATTTGGCATGAATTTTTGGTATATACCCAAATCCGGTTACCTCTTTGGACTCGGTGAATTGTTGGTATACTCGATAATTTAAATAAATATCAAAAAAATTCTACAGTGAAGCCTACTTTTCTTTAGTATAGATTTGTACCTCTTTGGACTTGGTGCATATTTGACATAGTAAATATTTGACATTAATTTGTGGTATTTCCCCAAATCCGGCTACCTCTTTGGACTCGGTGAATTGTTGATATACTTATAACTTAAAAAAATATCATAATTTTCATCTGTCAAATCCAGTCTAGAATTTTTATTGTCGATTTTTTGGTATACTCAATAATACTACTTTAAAACGGCTCAAAAATAACTGTAATATATTATCAATAATATTTTTTTTAAAGCAAGGGTAATTAGTTTCCGAAATCGCTCCCACTGGGATTCGAATTCCGCCCAGAAGGGCCACATGCATCTCTTTTAACCACTAGCTAGAGGTCATTTGCTATATATATTACAAAATTTAACTACCATATACATATAAGATCTTTATATTATAATACGATTTATAAACGGCTCAAAAATAAGCAGTAATATATTATCAATAATTAATATATACAAATTTAAAAAAAGTAACTACTGTATATGTTATCTTCTCCCTTAGTCGATGAAAAAAATTAAAAATTAAGTTTAAAAATAAAACGGATTCTAAAATATATTTAAATTTTAAGTTATATTTAAACTAACTACATGATTATATCTAATAAACACAAAGCAAAGATTCAAAAAATATATATACATATATAATAAACATAATAAAAATATGTTCAACTCATATTTAAAATATTCTAATATAATTTAAATCTCTATCTATTTTTGAAAAATTAAAAACAAATTCATGATAATATTCAGTTGATTCACTTGTAAATGTTAATAGACACAAAAACAAAATTGAGCAAACTGATAGGACTATCTCTAATCCTTCTATACACTTTATTAATATAGTGGTTTCTTTTTTTAGATTACATACTTCATTCTTAAGCCGATCCACTCGATCGAAGACCTATATAGCTTTGACATTTAAAAAGTAACCTTGTGATTTAAAGTTATGAAGAAGTCCTACAAATGTTCTCATATGTAGAATGACCTACGAGTTTTAAATGTTCCCCAAGTAATTAGTTCAGACATGTTGAGCATTACACAAGTTAAATGTTCTTTAACAGACCTATCATGAAAAAGATGAAAAACCTTTATATGGACTAATTTGGAATTAAAATGATTCTCCAATCTACTTCAAGTTTTAGGGGAATCGACACTGCTTTCGCTAGCTAATTCCTCTAAAATAAGTTGGTCCCCATGCTTTTAGAAGAGCAATCAGCTTCTTCAATATTTATTATACTAATAAGAAAGTTGAGGATATCAATTAAGGACATCGATTTTTGCCAAAGATCGAAAGACATTCATGAGATGCTACCAAGTGAGGTATCGACCAAATAAAACCAACATTTCAAATAATATCATCCTATAAATATTTTAGATATAAATTTACAATATTGTCTAAATATTGTGAAATACACATCTTTTACAACATTTTATAAAGTTTGTTAAATATAAGCCTTTTACAATGTTTCTTAAACATTGTAAAATGATATAACATACACAACATTTATATAAAGTAGTAGAATCAAATAACTGTTACAACATCAAAAAAATGTTGCAAAATATAAAAATATTACAACATTTGATAAACGTTGTTGAACATGATATTTTTACAACATTTTAAATACATTGTCAAAATAAATAACTTTGACAACTTTAAATAAACGTTTCAAAATTAATAAATATTACAATGTTAATAAAATGTTGTTGAAGATGGTAATACACAACTTTTGTGAATGATCATTGTAAAAGCCTTAACGTTTGAATATAAATGTTGTTTTTACATGTATTTTACAACATTTTTACCATAAAGGTTGTCGAAGATCCCCCCTTTAACAACATTTTAGGAAGTATTGTAATTGGAACGTTGTAAAAGGAGTTTTTTCTTGTAGTGAACCTCTTCTATTCTGTAACCCCCAACCTCTTCCATTCTGTAACTCTAATTCATCCTTTCACATTCGTAACTTTCCTTCATTTCTCTATAAAAAGAGAAATGTTAAGACAAAACTTAAGCATTACCATCTTTCTCTTTTGGAGCAACCCAGCGATCCGTGCCGCACTCGTCGACCTTCTTTCCATGTTTACGTCTACCCATGAGCACCCTTGAAGGGGATTCGGTATGAAGCCGTGTCTAGATTTATATTTTTTGGTGTCGGGTTGGGTAGTGTAATGTCTACTTACCGTTATATTTAGTTTCTTGCATGTGATGTTTATTTGATAGTACTGTAGATTAGGTACTGTGGTGCTGTTCTTTTGAGAGTTAAGTTTCTGATTAATTTTTCTATTATAAATATTTAAGTTACTGCTATCATAGTTTTAAAAGATGTTGTTGCTCATGTAGGTTTTGTTATAGTTAGATTTAGAGATGTTATTCAATTATAGTATTTAGTTTTATTGTTGTTGTAGGTGGGCTTGTGTTAAATATGTTTTATTGTCGAGTTAAAAGGTTCAGCAGAGGTGCAAATGCTTTGTGAAGCTAGTACAACATGTTCATATATACAGTGTTGTATATTTAGTTTTAGTTACTAATGCATTACAAGTTTTGTTTGGTGGCCTTTGTGTGGTTCTTTTAAAGTTCTTTAATAGGTTAATGCTAGATGAGTAGTACTTCTATTTTGGCTACAGGTTATGGTGGTTGGTTTTGTGTGATTTGTCCTAGAGATTTTGGTGTTTATCCATTTATATTAGAGTTCACTTATTACTTTTATCTTGATTAACTCACATCATTATTTGTTGATACTAAAGACGAGAAAAGCCAACTTTTCATTGACCTATAAATCATTTATTTATTTCGATTTATAATCAAAGTCATCGATTTATAATCGATTTGTTTTGTAGTAATTCGATCTCTAATTAAAATTATTTATTACTTTCTGTAAATGATTCGACCTATAGTCGAAATTATTTCTCCTCTTTATTAATTCAAACTATAAATGAATTAATTCTTGTTTGACTTAGGAGCTTGTCAATGCTCCTTAAGTCAATATGACTTTTAGCATAACGTTTTTATACAATATTTGGTATAACTTGATATTATATCATTTTACATATTTTCTTACCAAAATTTTACCTTCTGATTTCTAATTTAGCATAACTTAAAACAAAGTTCATTACAATAATTTCTAGTAGCTAAATTCAATTATAGAAATAAACTAGTGTTTAGTTCTTATTGATTTAAGATAGAATTAAGAGTGCTTAAATAAGGTTTTAGGGTAGATTTGGTTAGTTAGATATTATCTAATTGTGGAACCTAAGTTGTACCCTCTTTTAAACATAGTGAGAGGACCCGAGACATTATCTCTTCTTAGCTCTATACCCAATGTTGGAGAAGTCAAGTACACTACATCTTTTACTATACTGAACATGAACTATAACTTTGTATGTTGAACATTCAGGACATGTTTTCTTCTTATTGTCAGTTGCATTTACTTTCCAAAATAATTTGTATTTAATTTTCGCAAGTCGTTTTACTTTACACTAGTTAGCTTTACTTTTTACAGTTGTATCTCTATTTATTCTTGTTTTTTCTTGTGCATGGAATTGGGGAAAAAAATAGTTAAATACATAATCAAAGCCCATATTGTAATATGAATGGATAGCTTAATTCACATGGCACACCTTTAAATTTTGTCGGATCGGCTATATGCCTTATCAGTTGCATTTATTTTTATCGTACTAGTAGCCGAGCATGTATTTACTATCTTTTTAGTCGCATTTACTTTTTACTTGAGCATGTTGCAGTCTATTTTCTTGCTGCACTTTCCTTTATTACCAGTTCTTTACATACGTTCCTATTTGATAGTTATATGCTTCAGCATACGTAAATAGCAGGGTTATATTTTGCTCCTTTTCTGATTGGATCGTTACAGGTGAATTGACTGATGAGGATTGCTTTGCAACTCATACTATGGATCTGCCCCTGATATGCTAGCTCATATCCCAGAGGATGTTCCTGCTAAGGAATACTCTATAGCTTAGCTCACATTTAGTATTTGAATTTGGTTTGTAATAAATAGTAAACATTCATTTGCTGGATTTGTCTCCAGTTACTCTTGCTTTGAAAATGTAACTAAAATGATATTTTGGACTTATTCTAGTTTATCTCGATATAGATGTTATGATTATTATAATTTAATACAATATAATATTTATGATAATTGAAGGTTTAAAAAAGCTTACTACGCGGTGTCTCAAACCATAGGCTGGATGTGTCCGACTTATATCCGAATATTCGGGAGTGGGTCGTGATATGTTATCCAAGACATGGATTTAACTTGTGCAAGTCCTTAGACGAAAAAGACTACCAGAAGATGTATGAGACTACCTTATTAGATTATGTAATTTTTAGAGGAGATTGTGGGTTCATTGTCACGACCCGCACCCGCTTTTCGGGATGTGAGTGCATGCACAAGTCCAGCCTACCCGCGGTATCGACGGTAGTACGCTGTCTAGCCCACAATAAACAACTGCTTATATAAAATATATTTTTATTTGCTCATTTAGAACAACTAAATCATTTATAATATTCCATCATTACATTTGAAGAAAATACAATATCTTACAAATATTGAAAACGACTACCAATATATCTAACTATTCTTCTAGGGTTGACCTCGGCATATACCCATGTCTCTCCCCAAGATCCAAAGCAAAGAGTAGCCACGACTAATCTGAAAAATGGTTTCCAGTCAGGAACGGAAAGAGTACATTAATAACAACAGTTCCAATAATTGATAATATCTATAAAATAGTAAATAGTAAAGAAGTACATGATAAACAAATGAGCATAGAATCATAGAACTGAACATAGAGTAAAAGCATATTAACATGGTAATAATGATAAGTAAGAACAGTACTAAAGCTGACAAGACATACAAACAATAATGTATAAAGTGGAACCATAAAACTGGACCTATCAAGTGTGTTGAAATACCACTTTCGATATGTAAACGACTAGGGGTAAGATTCGGCCAACCGCATATATCATGTGCGGCTGCTATTCTCCACGTAAGACCAATAGAATATTTATGGGTATATTTACATGTCTACTAATATATTTCTCCGCCCGACTAGTACTAATGGATCCAAACTGGTCATGAACACAGGAATTATACATTCGTCATGAACATAGTAATCACGAAATATAATAAGTAAGGAATCCATAAAATACTACATCGTGTAACCATCGCGTCAAAAATCAACATAAATTAATGAAAAACAATACTAAATACATGAATCATAGAAGTTATCAAATATGAAAAATATCATAAAATGTACTCGTCTGGGGTCCTTTGCTGGTGAAACCGATAGACCCATTGGGTACAGGATAATCCAATTAGCCTAGGCTTGTCTCCTTGGCGGAGTGACAGGCAGAAGGAAGCGGCGCGCAGTGGGCGAAGACGTCGGCCGGTCGGGACAGATGACACAACGGCGGAGGGGTTGCGGCATGTCAGGAGGCTCAGCCGCGGACGACGACGGCGTGGTCACCGGTGCTAGATCGACGACTGGGAATGACGCAGATCTATTGGCTCCACGTCGAGCACGAAGGAGGTGAGGAGGCGTGGGTCTTCGACGAGTGTATGGCCCGACACTATGATCTCCGACGGTTGCAAGAAGCGGCACGTGGAGAGCTCGAGGGGCTCGGCCATGGCGGCCACTGGTTCTGACCTCGGTGCAGGCACGGCAGATCTGGTGGCAATTGACTGTAGTCCTGTGATGGTGATGGTAGGAAAAATAGCTTGAGAGGTTAGTATCGGTGGTGGTTGTGGGTGGTAGGCGGGGCAGTATGCAGAGAAGAAACACATGGTGCGGGATGAGTCGAGATGGTGGTTACTGTGAAGTCGGGGTCGAAGCCAGGATTGATGGTATAGGTGGTTAGCGGAGCTCGGCCAGGCTATGGTTTCTCTTCGTTGAGGGGTTTGTGTTTGTTTGCTTGGGGAGGCCGAAGATGAACCGCCGGGCTGGCTCTGGGAGGAAATGGCGAGGCTTTGGTCGGAAGCACGACGCTCTGGATGGTCGAAATCTGGGGACAACGAGAGCGGGGTTGCGGTGGTCGGCCCGAGGCTTTCATGGCGGAGTCGACGCGGATACGAGGACACATTAAAATTGGGGTTTGGGTTAGGATTAGGGGATTTGGGTTATGGTTGGAAAAACTTGATCCTTGATTGCTTGGGATTGGTTTGGCTCCTCAAGCAAGGTGATAATTTTGGTTGTGGTTGAGATTAGGGTTTTGGAAAAAGCAAAGGAAGCCTCTTTAAATAGTTGGAGGATTCCTAGACCCATAAGAATCAAAATCTAATGATCATATATCTTCCATAATTTAAATCTTAAATAAATATTTACAAATTAATTAATCAAATCTAAATATAATATTCGAAAACAATAGTAGTTCAAACTTATTATTTAATATAATCAAATAATTTTAAAAGTAGCATTTTATAATTCTAAATCAAGCTAGATAAATCAAATCTAAATCACAATAATAGTTTAAAATATATTCAATATTATCAAATACTATTTAAAACAGATTTTAGAAATTCAAATCTTAATCGATAGTAATAAATCAAATAATTCTAAAAAAAATTTCATAATCCAAAAATCTATTTTAAAGCAATTTAAAAAAATTTAGAATTAAACTAAATAAATATTGCATCAAATAAATTCTAGATTTAATCAAAATCAATCTATAATGATATAAAAATAATACTAGATTTTATTAATGACATTTAAAATATATTTAACCAAATCTAACTTAATACTTTGTAAATAATAATAAAACTTTAAAATAATTCTTTGAAATAATACTCAATATTAAATAATATTTGTAACATATTTTCAAATCTTAAAAATAATTAATGGTCTAAATATATTGTTTATAGAATAAAAGCATATGAAATAGTTTGACAAATCCCTTTATTAATCAAAATATTTTTTTTACGATACCAACATTTTGTAACTAGAAATATTTAAAATAAAATAAAATAAAATAAAATTTCTGGGAAGAAGAGTTATAAATTTATCCACCTTAGAAAATTTTCGTCCTCGAAATTTCAAATGGCACAATTTAGGTATGACTAAGAATATAATCAAGAAATAGTTTGATCAATGATCAAACGAGTTAGAACGTGAATGGAATTGAATCTTAAGAAAAGATACTACGTGGCACGATTAAAGTATAGTCGAAAGGGCCAAGTCACAG
Source organism: Iris pallida (assembly GCA_029216955.1). Classification (NCBI taxonomy): domain Eukaryota; kingdom Viridiplantae; phylum Streptophyta; class Magnoliopsida; order Asparagales; family Iridaceae; genus Iris; species Iris pallida. The sequence continues at coordinate 2,671,709 of JANAVB010010792.1, forward strand.
TGGTCAAGAGTATAATTGAAATAGGATTACTAAAACAAGAAAAAGTCATAGGCATGATTAACTACTGTTAGAATTATGTAGGCATGGTAATGATCAAAATTTAGACAAAGTTTAAACATTGTTAAAGTCACTTAATTAAGAAGTAGTTGTGATCAAGGCTAATCATGCTAGTCATCCCAGCATGATTAAAATTTTGCACGAGTATGAATATGATCACAATAATCAAGATCAAAGTTGGAATAAAATCTAAGCATTAGCAATAATTGAGTTTGAAATATAGGCACGACTATGACTATAGTCAAAATAGTTTAGTCACGATCAAAGTCGTTTAAGTACGATCAAAATTTGAAATCATTTTGGCACGAAGCAAAATTATTTAGGCACTATTATATAATCAAGATCTAGGTACGACTATGATTCTAGTAAAATGGAATCAAAATATACTAAATGATTACTAGAAGGGAGCTAATAGGACGGGTAAGAAAGAGAATACAAGGCTTATCGAGAAAAATAAAATAGGGTACAAAATCAAACCGAAATGAGGGTGTAATGGTCATATGCCAATAAAAGATATAGTCTCTATGGTATTCGAAAACCATAAGTATATCTGAAGTCATTTAACCGAGAATCCACGCCTCGCCAGTGTACATCTAGCTGCAGTAAACTCTTGGTTTTATGACTCAAATATGATATGGTATCGAATACCCTACCAACTCTATACAATATTGACATAAAGATAACTAAGATCAAAGTAGGACAACTAAGACATAATTCTAATAATATTCGATATCCTACTGTTATTTAAAATTATTTCAACTTAGGGGTCATGCCTTGCCAGTGCGTTGCTGGCTGCAGTGAATTCACGGTCTCCATGATTTAAATAAATAGGGTCAGTGCTCATTTTTCTTGCCATTGTAAGTCATCGAAAATTATTCCAATTATATCTATAAGAATTTCAAAGGAGTTTCCAGAAATACAAACAAGTCGATCATGATAGGAAATGTAAGTATATGTCCTTGACATGAAAGTATCAATTTTAAAAATTAAACGATCGATTAGAAAAGATTAACTGAACATAAAAGAAGTAAAAAATTTATAATTTCTATTTCTCTAATATTCAAGGATCGAGGTAAAACATATATGTCTTTAATTTCTACAAGGACTGACTCAAAATTAATATATGGAAAATTGAATCAAGTTTGGCTCAAAAGTCAATAGATGGAAATAAAATATAGACTCCTAGGGAAACAATTATTTGGCTAATATTAAAGTACTATGGATCTTAAGATATGACGATGACATTTAGAGAGGGCAGACAAGTAAATTTGCACAAATGATCAAGAATAGAAATTGAATCCTAGGAAGTCCTAATTTATTGGACGAACAGTCTACCCACCTTTGATCCTACCATCCTATTGGGAAAAAAAGTCTATCCTTCTATGAAAGTCATCTAATAGGGCTTAGAATTTAATAAATCCTTACCTAAGTCACATGGCCTATGTAGCAATCTTAACTACCCAACAATCAAATTAAATAAAGAAATTCCTAGTCCTAGTTATTCTCCTAAAACCAAATCAATCCTAATTTGTGAATGAGCACTTACTAGTCGCAGGCTCGCAGCAGTACGACTAATATGGTACTACCACGAGTTCGCACAATTTACGAAGACTGACCTGCATGGACCACCAAAAATCTTGTCACGACCTGTACCCGCTTTTCGGGATGCGAGTGTGTGTGCAAGACCAGCCTACACCGCAGTATCGACGGTGGTACATTGTCTAGCCCACAATAAACTAGTACTTATATAAAATATATCTTTATTTTCTCATTCACAACAACTAAATTATTTACAATATTCCATCATTACATTTGAAGAAAATATAATAGCTTACAAATATTAAAAGCGACTGCCAACATATCTAACTAGTCTTCTAGGGTTGACCTCAGCATATACCCATGTCTCTTCCCAAGATCCAAAGCAAAGAGTAGCCGTGACTAATCTGAAAAATAGTTTTTAGTCAGAACTAGAACGAGTACATTTCTAACAACATTTTCAATAATTTACAAAGCCTATAAAACAGTAAATAATAAAAAAGTACATGATGAACAGATGAGCATAGAATCATAGAACTGAACATAGAGTAAAAGCAAAAGAACATGGTAATAATGACAAGTGAAAACAATACTAAAGCTGACAAGACATACAACCAACAATGTATAAAGTGGAACCAGAAAACTGCACCTATCAAGTTTGTTAAAATACCACTTTCGACATGTAAACGACTAGGAATAAGATCCGGCCAACCGTACGTGTTGTGTGCAGCTTCTATTCTCCACGTAAGACCAATAGAATATTTTTTGGTATATTTACCTGTCAACTAATGTATTTTCCCGTCCGACTAGTACTAATGGATCCAAACAGTTCATTAACAGGAAAATCATATATTAGTTACGAATATAGTAATCACGAAATATAACATGTAAAAAATCCATAAAATACTACATCGTGTAACCATCATGTCGAGAATCAACAGAAATCAATGTAAAATAATACTAAATACATGAATCATAGAAGTTATCAAATATAAAAACTATCTAAAATTGTACTCGCCTGGGGTCCTTTGTTAGTGAAACTGATAGTCCCATTGGGTCTAGGATAATCCAATTATCCTAGGCTCTTCTCCTCGGCAGAGCGGCAGAAGGAAGGAAGAGGCGTGCGTAGGCAAAAATGCCGATCGGTCGGGGTGGACAGCACAACGGCAGAGGGTTTACAATGCGTCAGGAGGCTCAACACGGACGACGAAGGCATCGCTGGTGCTAAAACGATGACTGGAAATGGCGTAGATATATTGGCTCAAGCCGAGCGGAGGAGGTGTGGGTCGTCAGAGAGTGTTCGGCCCGGCAAAGTAACCCTCGACGGTCGCAAGGAGCGGTGCACGGAGAGCTCGATGGGCTCAGCCATAGCGCCACTGGTTCTAACCTCGGTGCAGGTATGACAGATCTGGTAGCAATTGGTTGTGGTCCTGTGATGGTGATGTTAGAAAAAATGGCCTGAGGAGTTGGTATCGGTGGTGGTTGCCGGCGGTAGGCGGGACAATAGATGGTGATGGTAGAAAAAATGGCCTGAGCTCAACTAAGTTGTGGTTTCTCTTCGGCGAGGTGTAAGCCCCCTGAATTTCCAGGATTTATTTTTGAATTTTCTAAATAGTTTATTCTCGATAATTTATTTTATTTAATTAATTTTGATCTTTAAATGCTCTTTATCGTGACTTAGAATTCTAGAGCATCAGGGATGCCAGTCTCTGGAACTTCCTTCTTGAAGTTTGTAGTAGACGAGATTATCTTTATGTTGATATTTTGTGTCCCACTCGAACTTGTTCCCTTGTGCTCCATTTGCTTCGTGCAACTTTCAGGTCAATTTAGGCCAATTTATCGTCTGTCGTAATTTGTGATTTAATTTCCAACTTAATTTCTGAGCCCGACATCGATCCAATCCAGTCGACCCAATATATGGCCCTGGCCTGTTTTGAGTCTACTGTGCACATGCCACTTGCGTGCCACCGAATTTATCTCCCTTGTGCTCCCATTTTATCTATGATTTTAATTGATTTTAATTTATTATTTTTAATTAAATCATGGCCCCAATCTTGTCCAAACTTGACCGAACCGGATCCAACATCCAACCAGATTTTATGTTATCCCCTTATGAACACCCCCACACAATTCCTCTTTTTTCTATTTTAAAATATTCCTTTCTTTTATATTTTATAAATATATCTTTCTAATATACATATATATATATATATATATATATATATATATATATATATATATATATATATATATTTATACAAATATCACTTCCTTAAATAACTCCAACACGCACACACACACCCCCTCTTCCATCACCATCAGCACTCTCCCTCCCGCCTATGTGGCCGAACACACTCACCCCCCCCTCTCTCTCTCTAAATTTCTCTCTCTTTATATATTATATATACACAAACACATAAACTAACTCTCTCCTCTCTCCCATCAACACTCACCTCACTCTCTCCCACCCCTACTCTATAGCCGACATCACCACCCTCACCATCATTTTCTCCTCCTTCCTCCTCCACACCACTTAACCACCACCATCATCACCATTATTCCCACACCACTTAACCACACCACCATCACCATACCACTTCATCACCACCACCACAAACAACACAACCGCCGCCGCCGCCGTGCCGCGCCGCCGCCGCCCTGGCCGCGTGCACAGCAGCGTGCTATGCTACAGCAATAGCCAGCAGCTGCGGCAGCAGCAAACAGCAATAGCAGCAGCAGCTGCTGCATGTTGCTGCGCGGGTGGCCGCGCACCACCGCGTGGCCGGCCACCCATGGCCGGGCGACCCCTAGGCGACCACCCCCGGGCTAGCACTTCCTTCTCCGACGCACGACATGGGCTATTCGTGCGTTTTGTACGAAATCCCGACATGACTCGCGCGGGTTGAGTCCAGAAATGGCATTTCGAAGCAGCAACTTCGTACACATTTTTTGAGAAATCTGACCATTGGATCGACGATTTCTTCACTCCGTCTCAATCTCGGTATATACCCCTTCATCCCTCTCAAATTTCATCCGTTAATTTCGTTGTTTGATCGATCAAAACCGGCCACCAAGTTGACGTTTTAATTTGAACTATTTTGGACAGTTTTGTGGAGCCAACTTCGCGGGATCATAACTCCACCGTCGCAGCTCCGTCTGGCATGCCACCAGTTGCTGTGCGTATCTGGTATAACCCGTTTCCTACCATTTCAATTTCGTTTCATTTTGAGCACGTTTGATTGGTTGAATTCGACGCCAAAGTTGAACGTCCGAATTCGTAATTTTCAAGTTGTAAAGTTCCGTTTTTGAGCCCGAAACTCCGAATTCAATTTCTGACACCACCAGTAGACTCGTGGCGTCGTTCTGGCCTGTTTTCATATAAAGTTTACTTGATTTGGAGGACGTGGGCCCTGACACGTATTTCGGTACAAAGCGGGCCCTACAGTCCGGGTCAACGGGACTTTTTGATGCCGGCTCATCGGAATCCAATTCTGGATATACCATTGAGTTCATATCGTCATTCTGGATTCGTTGACATATAATTTGTTGAGTTTTGAGGACATTGGCTCCGACATGCTTTTTCGTGCAAATCGAAATTTTAATATCCTGGTCAACGGACCAATTTGAGATCGGGTCAATAGAATTCAATTCTGGACATACCGTTGAGTTCGTATCGTCATTCTGGATTCATGGACATATAATTTGTTAGGTTTAGTGGATTTGTATTCATGTACGTTTTTCGGTGCAAAGCGGGTCCGACACGGACACCATTTTTACCTAAAATTATCTTTTTGCCCCTGTGTCCAAATTGGACTTATGGATCAGCTATCCCAGCTGATTTGACCATTCTGGACATGTTGGTGATGTTTATTTTATCATCCAACAATGTTTGTAGATATTTCTCTGAATATTACCTTTTATTATAATTAATTCTTATTTAGTTCGTATTTCGGAATTAATATAACGAAACTGACATCAGTCGATTCCAGTGATCTCACATCGCTGAAATTAGCAAGATGATCATCTGGATCACTGTGATAAGATTATTAACCTTACTTTTGATTATCTTATCTCGATTTGCGTGTCGTAGGTTTCGATGTACGTATAACGAGGTACAACTTGATATTTTAATTCTTAAATTAGAGTGATCCTGTTTGACCAAGATATATGGTATCTTGGTAGATAAATATTAGGAATAGTGTGCTTAGGCTAGTTTTGACCTCGGTTGACCAAGTTTGACTGCTTTGACCAAAAGTCAACTATCAGTCAACACTTGGCCTAGAAATATCTAGAACTTGACCATAGTTGACCAGTTGATCCAAAAGTCAACTGTTAGTCAACAATAGCCTAGTTTGACCAAGAGTTGACTAGAGTTGACCAGTTGACCAAAAGTCAACTGTAAGTCAACCATTGACCTAGTTTGACCTAGTTTGACTTGGTTTGACTTCTTGTGACCTAGTTTGACCTAGTGTGACTCAGTGTGACCTAGTTTGACTTAGTTGACTGAGTCTGACCTAGATTCCGTAGCTTATACTATAGAATCAAGCCTAACACTGTTGAACCCTAATTAGCTTATATATAAATCTCATCTTTAGGTCTGTGGCATCACTCTGAACATCGACCCCATTTAACAGCTCAGGACCACAGGCGAGTACATTCACTGATAGTTTTTATTGTCTTGATATCTGCTATATCTGATTCAGTTGTAGTGTCTTACTCGATTTCCAGTCACGATAGTTCACGGACTAGTATACATTGGATCATGACATGAGATGTTGTTCCTAAATTTTCTTAGAATATATGTACATTTCCTGTCTTGTTCCCTGTACTTGTATATACACCGATTCCTGAGAAGGAGTAGCTATCCTCTTAGGGAATCCCATGTCATGACGTGTCATGTCCAGGTCCATTATACTATTCGGGGATGGAGAATTATTAGGGGTTATGTGATCAAAGCCACCCTGTCACTATATTCTTGTGCTCGCGCCACTCTCACCTCACGTAGGTTGTAGCGAGATCCTATTTTCCTTGTACTTGCTATCCAGGTTGGCCGGCATGACCCTTCCCAGATTTTCTTGTGATTGTCGGGCCAAGTGGATAGCCTGTCCTGTAATATTTCCCAAGCCGATCACATAACGCTCTAATAATTCAAGACACATTTTATATTTACTTTATCTTACCTTATATCCTGCTCTGTTCTACATTCAGTACTTTCTCACCATGCTATGATATTTACTTACTCATATGTTCTACATGTCTTTATGTTGTACCTTGATTGGAGACTAAGTTCTGCTCGGGAGAAGGATTACAACCCCGGTCCTTGTTTGGTTTAAGGGTTGTAACTCAGCTTCCGAATGGTTTCCAAGTCATCCTATATCTTTGTCTTGTATTTCATGATATTGTCTCTTATAGAATTTGTCAATTCATATGGAACTGCTGTTAGTGTTTGTACTTGCTCATTTTCCTGACAGGATACCGTTGATAATATTTTAGGAGTTGTTATACCATTATTGGACTTCATGATGTTGCTAGCTGAGGTGGATCTCACTATTCTTCTATGTGAGTTGCCTGGTAGTTGTTCTTAGTTCGTCTTGTTTTTTCTTCTTTATTTTCCTGTCTTATGATTCCTTCTAGTAGTTTATAGTTGTTCTTGTGCCTTAGTTATCATTCCTGTCTTATCTTCTTTAGATGTTGGGTTGTGATTGAGTACATTTGTAGTTCATTGACCTTCTAGATGTAGTGTATATTTATTGGATACTAGACAACGTTCTACCGTCGATACTGCGGCGTAGGCTGGACGTGGCCCACATATTTGTATCTGTATATCCGTGTGCGGGTCATGACATATTTTTAGTGGTGGCCCATACAAGTCCGTCTTTGCAATTAATGCGAAGTCGTGGTAGTACTTGAGCTTTTCTGTACTACTACGAGCTTGCCCTAGGATTAAGGTTGAGTCATGAAATATTTTAGAAATTTGGTACTCAGTCACATATTAGGAACTCTTGGTAGATTCCAGGGATGACCCCTGGGAATCTTATTTCGAACTTTTCGAAACTTTCCTATTTGTTTCTGTCCGTCTTGATTTCTGAAATATTTGTCCGCATCAAACTTTATTCCTTCTTGGGATGAGTTGTGGACCCCAGGGGGAAGTTATAAGTTGAACTTATATATCTTCTAGGTTGAGACGAGAATATGATTTGCCAGTCTCATATCAGGTTAAGATTGTTTTAGATTATATTCCAATGATTTCCTTTTTCTTGACCTAGATAGTACCTTTGGACATCTCCTGAGAATTTTCTTCTGAACCCTATCTCGGAATCTGTTTCCGCTAGTTTCCATTTATTTATCTTTGATTCGTTGTTGAATTTTAAATCTTGATGTTCGTTCGCTGTTGACTTCGATTTTGATTTTGTTTGAGATAAGTTTTTAAGGATTGAGTTAAGATATCCTGATAAACATATTTGATGGAGACGATGGGAACGGTAAATGTCTACTTTATTCATGGGGTTTAGAATTTATCGCAGCCATATTAGCTAGCATGACAGGGACATGGAGCCTGATTTTGGATATACTATCCTAGTTATGGAATTTAGATTCTCTTGCAGCTATACCGGTTGGCGTGGTAAGGAATCTAGATGACATGATTATAGGGTGTATACCTTAGTTATGGACTCTATCGTTTATTGCAGCTATGCTTACTAGCGTAGCGTAAATTTTGGCAGCATGGTTTTGGATAGACGTGTAGGGTTATCAGGTCGTATCTTAAATTGATTCACTTCTTTTGACCAAATGATGAGGACAATTCATATCCTTATTTTTTGACTTATCATTCATTTTTTTTCTCATCGTATGATGATTTCCTCATCTTGCCATCATTTCCTTTGACTTGTTTAGCTATGTCTTGATTACACCAATCACCTATCTCATATCTACATCTGTCATCTACACTTGAAAACTCTAAAAATTTTGAAATTTTCATATCTCAATTTTTTTCTTAAATTTTGATACTATTAAGATTTTGATTCCCTTCTGTCTATGACCAATCAATTTTGGTCGTCTTTTTTATCGTGCCAAAGAGTCTTGGTTGCTGACTAGACTCTAGATGACTTCAAATTCCTTTGTGACTTGGATTTTTATCCTTGGATGCTCGTGCCCAGCCTTCGTTGATCTTATTCTCCATCTTGTCCAAATTCTGATTTACTCGAAAGTTGATCAACTTAGATCGTGTTGAGACAAATTTCCTTATCGTGGTTGGATTTCAATGCTATTAACACTCGCGCATTGACTTCCAATTTTGATCATGTTTGGATTTTGGACACTCGTGTCTAAACACTTTTCGACCTTGATTTTATTTCCTGATTACATCCAAATTCCTTGTCATTGGTCGTACCTTGATGACCTGGCATGACTAAGACAATTTAGAATTCTTTGATCGTGATTTTAACGATCATAACTACACATATTACCTTGTCTCTGAATCGTGCCTAAGAACTTTGACTTTCGATCACGACTAACTAGTGTGACCAAAAAATTAGTCATGTTAGAATTGAACATATTTGATTTCCTACCATGCCTAATTAATTTGAGTTTTTTCCTAAATTGAGCTTTTAAGACCTTGATTTTGAATTCATGATTTATTCGTCATTCACAACTGAACTTGGACCTTGATCGTGCTTATGTGACCTATAATCTGATTTCTATCAAATCTATCTCTCAATCGTGCTGTACTCAAATTTTTCTCTCCATTTGCTTCTCTTAGCCCTGTTTTAGATCATGACTATCCGACTTTGATTTTCATGATCGTGATAATCTTAACCTCAAATCGTGTTAAAAATCTTGAACCCTAATCGACTGTGTCGAAATAAATCTCCTTCGTACTTGAATTTTGATTCTCTAGTCACTCGTGCTCCGGTTTTATTCCTGATCATGACTGGATTTTCGATTTTCTTCGTTCTATTCCAAATCGTTCCTAAGTGGTTAATCATCACAAATTTTTAACGCGTCTGAGTCTTGATTTCACTCATGACCAGATGGTTACTCCTTGATCAATGTTTGTGCTAAACATCTGATTATTCCTAACAATGCCCAATCACGTCATTTTTATTTTGATCGTGCCTATGTATAACCCTAAATCTAATTTCATCGAGCTGAAATCTTGTTAATCAAATTTTTGACTTGATTGTAATCGAACGAAGCTCAAGTTTTGATTTCGTTATTGTACCTCTATCGTGCCAAGTGAACTTAGACTATTTCCAATCTTAATCACGTTCGAACTTGGATCGTATTTCATGATTTTATTAATCATACTCCTTAATCTTTGATCGGGCCTATAAGACCTTGACTTCGATTTTGTTATGTCTGAAATTTTATCTCAACCATGCCAAACCTTATTTTGGTCATGGTTAGCTTTTCATCTTGATCGGGCATGTGCGACTTTCAGGTTGATTCTCCATCAACCTAAGTCCTACAAATCACCCCGTATTTGAACTTCATTTATATCTTCGATTATCCTCATCATCTCTAAAATCATGCCCCAATGACTTGACTTATTTTGAAATCATGCACATATGATTTTGTTCGTATAATGATTCTATCATGCCAAATCCCTTATCGTGTCTGAACAATTTTGAATTAATTTTCTTGATCGTGCAAAACTCGTCATTCTTGGATCGTGCCTAAAATATTGCCTAAATCTTCTATCATGTTTTAACCCTACTACCAACCTTTAATTTCGAGGACAAAATTTTTATAAGATGGGTAGGATGTAAGCCCCCTGAATTTCCGAGATTTATTTTCAAATTTTCTAAATAATTTATTCTCGATAATTCATTTTATTTAATTAATTTTGATCTTTAAATTCTCTTTACCGTGACTTGGAATTCTAGAGCATCAGGGATGCCAGTCTCTGGAAACTTCCTTCTTGAAGTTTGTAGTAGACAAGATTATTTTCATGTTGATATCTTGTGTCCCACTCGAACTTGTTCCCTTGTGCTCCATTTGCTTCGCGCAACTTTCAGGTCAATTTAGACCAATTTATCGTCTGTCGTAATTTGTGATTTAATTTCCAACTTAATTTCCGGACCCGACATCGGTCCAATACAGTCGACCCAATATATGGCCCTGGCCTGTTTTGAGTCTACTATGCACGTGCCACTTGCGTGCCACCGAATTTATCTCCTTTGTGCTCCCATTTCTTCTACGATTTTAATTGATTTTAATTTATTATTTTAATTAAATCTTGGCCCCAAGCTTGTCCAAACTTGACCGAACCGGATCCAACGCCCAATCAGATTTTATGTTATCCCCTTATGAACACCCCCACACAATTCCTCTTTTTTCTATTTTAAAATATTCCTTTCTCTTTTATTTTGTGAATATCTCTTTCTGATATATATATATATATATATATATATATATATATATATATATATATATATATATATATATATATATATATATATACAAATATCTCTTCCTTAAATAACTCCAACACACACACACCCCCTCTTCCATCACCATCAGCACTCTCCCTCCCCCCCATGTGGTCGAACACACTCACCCCCCCCTCTCTCTCTAAATATCTCTCTTTATATATTATATATACACACACACATAAACTAACTCTCTCCTCTCTCCCATCAACACTCACCTCACTGTCTCCCACCCCTACTCCACAGCCGACATCACCACCCTCACCATCATTTTCTCCTCCTTCCTCCTCCACACCACTTAACTACCACCATCATCACCATTATTCCCACACTACTTAACCACCACCGTCACCACACCACTTCATCACCACCACCACAAAAAACACAACCGCCACCGCCGCCCTGGCCGTGCACACAGCAGCGCGCTGCGCTGCAGCAACAGCCAGCAGCAGCAAACAGCAATAGCAGCAGCAGCAGCTGCATGTTGCTGCATGGTTGGCCGCGCACTACCGTGCACCACCACGCGCCACTGCGTGGCCGGCAACCCATGGACGGATGACCCCTATACGACCACCCCCGGGCCAGCGCTTCCTTTTCCGACGCACGACATGGGCTATTCGTGCGTTTTGCACGAAATCCCCACGTGACGCGCGCGGGTTGAATCCTGAAATGGCGTTTCGAAGCAGCAACTTCGTACACGTTTTTCGAAAAATTTGACTGTTGGATCGACAATTTCTTTGGTCTGTCTCAATCTCAGTATATACCCCTTCATCCCTCTCAAATTTTCATCCGTTAATTTCGTCGTTTGATAGATCAAAACCGGCCACCAAGTTGACGTTTTAATTTGAACTATTTTGGACAGTTTCGTGGAGCCAACTTCGCGGGATCGTAACTCCGCCGTCGTAGCTCCGTCTGGCGTGCCACCTGTTGCTGTGCGTAGCTGGTATAACCCTCTTCCTGCCATTTCAATTTTGTTTCATTGTGAGCACGTTTGATTGTTTGAATTCGACGCCAAAGTTGGCCGTCCGAATTCGTAATTTCCAAGTTTTAAAATTCTATTTTTGAAGCCGGGACTCCGGATTCAATTTTTGACAATACCAGTAGACTCGTGGCATCGTTCTGGCACATTTTCATATAAAGTTTTCTTAATTTAGAGGACGTGAGCCCTGACACACATTTTGGTGCAAAGTAGGCCCCACAGTCCGGGTCAACAGGACTTTTTGACGCTGGCTCATCGGAATCCAATTCTGGATATACCATTGAGTTCGTATCGTCATTCTGGACTCATTGACATATAATTTGCTGAGTTTTGAGGACATTGGCTCCGACACATTTTTCCGTGCAAATCAGAATTTTAATGTCCTGATCAACGGATCAATTTGAGATCGGGTCAACGGAATTCAATTCTGGACATACCGTTGAGTTCGTATCATCATTCTGGATTTGTGGACATATAATTTGTTAAGTTTTGGACTAGTATTCTTGTACATTTTTTGGTACAAAGTGGGTCCGACACGGACACCGTTTTGACCCGAAATTATCTTTTTGTCCCTGTGTCCAAGTTGGACTTATGGATAGGCTATCCTAGCTGATTTGACCATTCTGGACACGTTGGTGATGTTTGTTTTATCATCCGACAATGTTTGTAGATATTTCTCTGTGTATTACCTTTTATTATAATTAATTCTTATTTAGTTCGTATTTCGGAATTAGTACAACGAAACTGAGATCAGTCGATTCCAGTGATCTCACATCACTAAAATTGGTAAGATGATCATGTGGATCACTGTGATAAGATTATTAACCTTACTGTTGATTATCTTATCTCGATTTGCGTGTCGTAGGTTTCGATGTACGTATAACGAGGTGCAACTTGGTATTTTAATTCTTAAATTAGAGTGATCCTGTTTGACCAAGATATATGGTATCTTGGTAGGTAAATATTAGGAATAGTGTGCTTAGGCTAGTTTTGACCTCGGTTGACCAAGTTTGACTGCTTTGACCAAAAGTCAACTATCAGTCAACACTTGGCCTAGAAATATCTAGAACTTGACCAGAGTTAACCAATTGATCCAAAAGTCAACTGTTAGTCAACATTAGCCTAGTTTGACCTAGAGTTGACCTGAGTTGACTAGAGTTGACCAGTTGACCGAAAGTCAACTGTAAGTCAACTATTGACCTAGTTTGACCTAGTTTGACTTCTTCTGACCTAGTTTGACCTAGTTTGACCTAGTTTGACCTAGTGTGACTCAGTGTAACCTAGTTTGACTTAGTTGACTGAGTCCGACCTAGATTGCGTAGCTTATACTATAGAATCAAGCCTAACACTGTTGAACCCTAATTAGCTTATATATATCTCATCTTTAGGTCTGTGGCATCACTCTGAGCATCGACCCCATTTGACAGCTCAGGACCGCAGGCGAGTACATTCACTGATAGTTTTCATTGTCTTGATATCTGCTATATCTGATTCAGCTGTAGTGTCTTACTCGATTTCCAGTCACGATAGTTCACGGACTAGTATACGTTGGATCATGACATGAGATATTGTTCCTGGATTTTCTTGGTATATATGTACATTTCCTGTCTTGTTCCCTGTACTTGTATAGACACCGATTCCTGAGAGGGAGTAGCTATCCTCTTAGGGAATCCCGTGGCATGACGTGTCATGTCCAGGTCCATTATACTATTCGGGGATGGGGAATTATTAGGGGTTATGTGATCAAAGCCACCCTATCACTATATTCTTGTGCTCGCGCCACTCTCACCTCACGTAGGGTGTAGCGAGATCCTATTTTCCTTGTGTTTGCTATCCAGGTTGGCCGGTATGACCCTTCCCAGATTTTCTTATGATTGTCGGGCCAAGTGGATAGCCTGTCCTGTAACATTTCCCAAGCCGATCACATAACGCTCTAATAATTCAAGGTATATTTTATATTTACTTTATCTTACCTTATATCCTGCTCTGTTCTACATTCAGTACTTTCTCACCATGCAATGATTTTCAGTTACTCACATGTTCTACATGTCTTTATGTTGTACCTTGATTAGAGACTAAGTTCTGTTCGGGAGAAGGGTTACAACCCCGATCCTTGTTTGGTTTAAGGGTTGTAACCCAGCTTCTGAATGGTTCCCAAGTCATCCTATATCTTTGTCTTGTATTTCACGATACTGTCTCTTATAGAATTTGTCAATTCATATGGAACTGCTGTTAGTGTTTGTACTTTCTTATTTTCCTGACAGGATGCCGTTGATAATATTTTAGGAGTTGTTATACCATTATTAGACTTCATGATGTTGCTAGCTGAGGTGGATCTTACTATTCTTCTATATGAGTTGCCTGGTAATTGTTCTTAGTTCGTCTTGTTTTTCTTTCTTTATTTTTCTGTCTTATGATTCCTTCTAGTAGTTTCTAGTTGTTCTTGTGCCTTAGTTATCTTTTCTGTCTTATCTTCTTTAGATGTTGGGTTGTGATTGAGTATATTTATAGTTCATGGACCTTCTAGATGTAGTGTATATTTATTGGGTACCAGACAGCGTTCTACCGCCGATACTGCGGCGTAGGCTGGACGTGGCCCACGTATTCGTATCCGTATATCCGGTACGGGTCGTGACACGAGGGGTTTGTGTTTGTTTGGCTGGGGAGGCCGGAGATGAACAGCCGAACTGGCTCCGGAAGGAAGTAGCGAGGCTTTGGCGAGAAGCACGACGCTGCGGGTGACTGAAATTTGGGGATAATGAGAGCGGGGTTGCGGTGGCCGGCCTGAGGCGTTCATGGCGGAGTCGAAAGGGACATGTAGACACATTAGAATTAGGATTAGGGTTAGGGTTATGGTTAGGATTAGGGGATTAGGTTTAGGGATGGAAAAACTTGGTCGTTAATCGCTTGGGATTGGTTTGGCTCCTCAAGCAAGGTGATAATTTTGGCTATTATTGAGATTAGGATTTTGGAAAAAGCAAAGAAAAGCCTCCTTAAGTAGATGGAGGATTCCTAGACCCATAAGAATCAAAATCTAATGATCATATCTCTTCCATAAGTTAAATCTTAAATAAATATTTACACTTTAATTAATCCCAACTAAATATAATATCCGATAACAATAATAGTTCAAATTTATTATTTAATATTATCAAATAATTTTAAAAGTGGTGTTTTATAATTCTAAATCAAACTGGATAAATCAAATCTCAATCACAATAGTAGTTTAAAATATATTCAATTTAAAACAAATTTTACAAATTCAAATCTTAAATGTAATTGATAGTAATAAATCAAATAATTCTAAAAGTATGTTTTCATAAATCCCAAAATCTATTTTAAAAAAATTAGAAAATTCTTTTAGAATTAAACCAAATAAATATTGAATCAAATAAATTCTAGATTTAATCAAAATCATTGTATAATAATTTAAAAATAATACTAGATATTATTAATAACATTTAAAATACATTTAACCAAATCTAACGTAATACTTTTTAAATAATAATAATACTTTAAAATAATTCTTCAAAATAATACTTAATATTAAATAATTTTTGAGGCATATTTTCAAATCTTAAAAATATAATTTAATAAGTCTAAATATATCGTTTATAAAATAAAATCATATGAAAATAGTTTGACAAATCCCTTCGTTAATCAAAATATATTTTGTATGATAACAACATATTTTCTAACTAGAAAATTTGAAATAAAATAAAAAAATTTAAAATCTGGGAAGAGGAGTTACAATCATTAGCCTCGTAGATAGATTTGTAGCTACATGTGTGGTTCATAGATCATAGATATCGGCTCGTAATCCGACGTCGGCCCGTGTTCCGATGTAATTCATATTTACCCACCCATACGTCCAAAGTTGTCTTCGACTTGTATTCACTTAGGTGGTTAGCTTTCTTTTTATATTTATTCAGTTTTAATTTACATGTTCTTTTTGTATCTTGTTACGTCCCTCTGAGGACCTGGTTCTTTTCAAGATACGGACAAGCATTTGTATCCTACTGTCTACGGACTGGGGATTGAGACATGGTTCGTTGCTGATGACATTAAGGTATATCCGGAGGAGTTTCCCTAAGCTTGGGGTATGCAGTTGCTAGTGCCATGGGCATATTTATCTACATAGCCACTGTTCTTGGCCATTTACTTTTCATTTTGTATTTACTTTCCAACATTGTATTTTTACGTGGAATCATTCCAGTGTATTTTTCAGACATTTGGATGTTGAAGTAGTATTGGATATTATCTTTTATTTCTATATTTCATTTCCAGTACTTCTATTATTCTTGTTGTTTATTCTGTGGATGAGATTAGGTTTTGCCTATGACTATAGCAATTATATTACAATGTAAGTGCATCTAGATGTGCCATTAAATTGGAACACATCTAGTTGTACCAGCTGGAATGCTTACGTCTAAGTTTTTATATAAATTGGAACCGGGGAGTAACAATTTCATTAGTAAAGACTTTTTCAATGTTGGACTCCGATCGTCCCGTGGGTTTTTTCGCAAGGACTTTCATGTAAAAGGTGATTGTTTTGCATTGTCTTTATTTGTTATTTTGGTAAATTGGTTTGTATTACTTTTCTTCGGTTCTCTCATATTCTCTTGGTTTGGGGGATCAATTTCCATTTTTTGTTTCCAATACCATCCTTCTTTTATAGATCTTGTAAAAAAATTCTTTCTCACCAACCTGTGGCAATCTCCCTAATCAAAGTTGACGACTCCTCGATCAGATCTCTTCCTTCCTTCTGTCTTATATGACGAGGCCCTAAAAGAAAAGTGTGGACTTTCTCTTAGATTTCATGTAGACGAGCACCCTGAATCTCAACTTTTGTACCTCCACCCTCACCCCATATATATATATATATATGTATATATATATATATATGTATATATATATATATATATATATATATATATATATATATATATATATATATATATATATATATATATTATGAGAATACTATTCTATGCCATAATATATAGGATTTCCTAAATATGAAACTCTAAAATAAGATTCCTATTATATCTAAAATAGCCCAGCACCAAGTATGGACATCCAAATCTAATCAAGTCAAATATTTAATTAGATGCTATTACCAAATTTAGATGGGACTCCGATAATCTTCCCCTTAAGTCTGATGAGAGGTGTTGACTCTATGTCTTCTCAACTAGACTCCATGCATGTCATCCCGTGACAGAGTTCCTGCTTTTCTATACCACTGATCTCCAATCCCTCGAGCTGCTTTGCATCTTTTGTCGTCTCTATCTTCTTCATCATCACGTCGACGCTAGCTGCTATGTATAGCACCTCATGTGCCACTAGAATCCTGCCGATATCAATAACACGACCAAGACCGAATTCGCCAACAATCAGTCGCACCGCAAGTCTCGACTGCGGGTCGTCGACTTTTATCTTCTACTAGAATATGTTACCGTCCCGTTGATCTTCTTCACCCATAGCTAGCTCAACCAAGCGGATGGTGTGGTCCTTCCGAGATTCGAACTCCTGAACCTGCCTACCTTTGTGTCCGACACTGAAGCTCTCCCATACACATGCATCGTCGAGCATAATACCATGTACTGTACATACCATTGATTGAGTTTGCTATAATTCTTGATCTCCTTCATGGCTCTGAACTGCTGAAACCAATATTACTCCGTAAAACTTTGTCAAAACACATATTGTCACACTACCAAAATACTGTTAAATAGCAACGTACCTTAGCGACGGACAAAAATAAGTCGCTAGATAGTGAAGGAAAAGCAACTAAATAGTGACCAATAACTTATGCAAAATAAATTTTAAATATACGTCTTTGTCACTAATTTGTCGCTAAGGAATTACCGACAGGTTAGCGATCGGATACAGTAAAATTTCATTCTCATTCACAAAATTTTGTCAAAAACTCAAACTTCCCCCTAAAACCCCCGAACCCCTCTTCCTTCTTACTCCTCCTCCCCTGACCCCCTCTCCGGTGAACCCCCTACTCCTCCTCTCCCGACCCCCACTCCGGTGAACCCCCCTACTCCTCCTCCCCGACCCCCTCTCCGATGAACCCCCATACTCCTCCTCTCCCGACCCCTTCTCCGGCAAACCCTCCTACCCCTCCTCCCCGAACCCCTCTCAGGCGAATCCCCCTACTCCTACTCCACCGATCTCCTCAACCCCCTGCTCCTCCTCCTCCTCGTTCCCGACCTCTCCGACGAGCCCCCTCTCCGAAGATGACCCCAACCTCGAAGACGACCTCGACCCCGAAGATGTCAGCATTGACCCCATCCCCCCTCATCCTCTCGAAGTCCTCTTCTCCTTCCTCATTGTGAGATTTCTCAATCTAGACCTATTTTTTTTATTTCCTGAAATTTATTTGAGTGGAAATAGATTTTTTTTTGTGATAGTAGTTGCACAAATATATCTGATACAACCTAGTCCTAATTTTTATAGATGTTTGGTGTTGGACACGTACATACATGATACACTGGACATGGACACTTGTCGATTACATTTCGTATCCCAATTTTTACATATTATTCGTAGAGCATGAACACTTGTCAATTTTGTATAAGTATCCAAATTTATTTGATACTTGTATTTAGAATATATATGGTACATGGTGCAGAATTGGTTTGAATAATGAGTCGATACTTAGTTGATCATTCGTGGATGTACAATCAGTGACCTGAGAGCAAGATTGGTTTGACGGATGATTTCAAGAAGGCGTCAAAATTTTTTTAAGATATGCCAGCAACGTGTACGATTCCGGATCGTTGGCATCCCAGAGATCCTCTTCTATCTCCACCTCTACCTCCACATGTAGCTATATAGAACAACATTACTATTGGAACCTACAGTTTGGAGTAGATTACACCGATATTGGTGGCCCTACAGGGTCAGATGACCCAAGTGACCTACATTCTAGACACCAAAGGTCTGATTCCTGCTACCACTGTACCGGCTCCTGCCAACGCCTTCAACAACGGCTCCTCTTTCGACCATAGCGCCTCCTGCACCAGCTCCTCTTTCGTCCACAACGTATACTGCACCTGCTCCAACTTCGACCAAGGTGCCTAATGTCACGCCGATGACTCTTTTAGGCGTTGTCGCTGCCCAGGAAGTACATCGGATCATTATTTGGTAATGATGCAATTATATGCGTTCGGACAATCGCCTCTGCCTCTGCCACCTCTTCCACCAGCAGTTTGATGTTTACGAGATTTTTTGTATAATTTTTTGTTGTAATATTTGTATGACTTTATGGAATTTTTGTATCATTTGAGGGATTTATGTATATGTACTATATTGGAGAACTTTGTCGTTACTCCATAGTTTAAGAAAATAGTTGTTTGCATCTATTTCATTCAATGTTACATATTTGTGTTCTATTTTATTGAATAAATAGTATATTTCATTCAATATTATATATTTGTGTTTCAATCTATTGAAAATAAATAAATAAATATATATATATATATATATATATATATATATATATATATATATATATATATATATATATAAGCAGGTTTGAGCATAGCAGGAACCAATCATTCTGGAAATAGTGATAAGCTCAGTGACGGATCAGCGATGGAATACCAATTGATTTCTTCAAAAACTACAGGTTACCGATGTACTAGCGACAACTACCGACAGAAATCTGTAAAAAATCTGTACTGCACCGACGAACTACCGAGGAAAAGTTTTGTCGGTAACATGCTGTCTGATACCAAAACCGTATCAGACGTCTTACCGACGAAAATTTTCGTCGGTAACCTTCTGGAAAATTTTCAATTGTGGGCTCACAAAACTCTGTTGCTAATCCGTCGTAAAGCTGTCGTAAAATTTTTTGATAAAATTTTTACGTTGTTAATCCGTCACTAATATAAGTCGCCGAATTCGACAGTAAGTTCTCACTGTAGCGGCAGATTAACGACGAAATTGTCTTAGCGGCAATAAGTCTAATGACGTACCCATTCCGTCGGTAATTAAAAATAGCGACGTATATGTTATATTTAGTGACGGATACGTCCATCGCTAATTATCAGTATTTTTGTAGTATCATGCCCCGATCCCGAAAGATAGAAACTAGCCACTGGACGTGTTGCTGTACAAGTCTAAATTGCTCTTGTACAAGGAAAAAAACATTATAGTTTTCGATAATTCTTAGAAAATAACGACATCGCAGCAAACAAAGCAGATAAATTGAAGTCACAACAAGATATGAAGAAGTATATCTCTTTATTGATATTTGTAATAGATTATAATATTTGCAGCTGAATACAGAGTTTATGACAGATTACAAGGCTCTTGAATACACAACTTAATATATACTTACCATTTAGGCTTACAACTGAACATGCCGACTTGGCTTAACAATGCACTTGCCGATTTGGCTTACAATCTCACTGGTACAACTAGATTACACTGTTCCATACATTATGTCCCGTATAGCAGAGACATCGTCTTGCGAGAAGAGCTTCTACATACACATCTAATTCATCGATGCCAAGCACTGATCAAACAATTTTTTCAAGCATGAGCACCTATAATAATGCCCATAAACGTGGGTCAGTACATTTATCTATGTACTGGCGAATGGTGCTAGCCCAACTCACCTAAGGAGACAACACTAAGTAATCATGTTATAGAAATATTATTAAAAGTGGTTTTCTCGTTGCCTTAGGGTCGATTAGAAATTCATATCCGACAGAAGCAAAGCATGCATTTATTCATAGCCAGCATAATGTAAAGCATATATGTTATCACCCTTCGGTGATTCTTACCTACTGTCGTGTAGCCATCCCTGTATATTTATAATACTTACTCTGCCTACATAAGACATTGTTAGAAACAATATCATATTTATCATAGTTGTCACCGTTCAGGTGATTTTTACCAACAGCCAATATCCTATCCTGTAATTGAGTAATAACTTACTCTACCTGCATAAGACATCATTAGAACTTGACCTATCTATATGAAGGTCACTAGCGATACGCCATCTTGGACTATATAATGGTAAATAGATAACTCCAGATGGATTGCAAGCCCATAGAAGGTTTCTGATTTACCGTACTACTACTTCAGCACTATGGGATTTCGGTGCCCTTTCAGTATAAGGTAGCAAGCCCCCACTGAAAGTCCTAAAATCCCGATGTCAGTACGTCAAAACCAATCCTTGTTTCCCTTAGGACTAATCAGGTCCGTGGCCTCGGAGTACCGTTCGAGGAACTACCTTGTGCACAAGTTGTCCATGACCATGCAAGTATATGCAACTTATATATGAAGAAAACATATAATACATGATAAGGAAAACTAAGTAAATAAGGCACCATTCTCATCCATCTAGCCACCATTTTTTGATCTGAGCTCACAAATACCAGCTGTCTAATCTAGGGACTTAGTGTAATCAATATTCTACATTGGCACAGGATAATAGAATGTTAATTACTCAATCTCTTCCTACATCTTTGATACCATACATTCTTACGGTCATAATTTAAGCATACTCACTATCTAGTTTTTGGGACTTAGCATCTGTATTACCATCTATTTATCGAGTTGAGGCTCGATATACTCACCGCCCAAATATTTGGGACTTTTGCTTCACCTATCATGTAATTCATCGCAACAGAACGCAAGCACACAATTCATTAAATGATACGCAACAATTTTCGGGTTATGTGATTAATTATCTTTTATTAATTTTCTGGTTTCTATGCAAGATGTTATTTACCAACTCAACGAGTAAACATAACATACAATCCGTTTTATTAAGCGTGAAGCTAATGGTTTTCGAAGGGTTCGACACTACTCACATTTAAAAGATGATTCCTACCACGATCATATAGCCTTCCGAGCAATCCTTCCGCATATTTTCAAGTCAAACAAGCCTTTTCTGAACCGTCTAGCCATCATAGTTGTAACGCCCCAGAACCAGAATACTGGAGAACGGGAGCGTACATAGCCAGCCACGTATATTGAAGTGCAACCCACCTCGCTATACGGTCACGGCTGTCTAGATACTTGAGGGTTTAACTACAAGCCATCAATCTCCTATGGTCATGAACAAGCCTATTATCTCAATCTCAAGCAAGCAAAAATAGTTACAAGATGTCAGAGCACCAAATATATAATAGCAAGGCGTCCCATACATTACATATTGGATGATCATGAAGCTAGTCATACAAAATGTCAAGACTAGCAAGAGTTCAGTCATACATGATCAACCCTAGGATCTGTCAATCATGTTACAGCCCGTAGGCAGACAGTAATTAAAGGTGCAATACGAGCTAATACGTGCTCGTCGGCTAAACGCCTCAAAAGAATAATTTTTACAATAAAGTGGGAGGACAAAAAGAAACACACTCGTCGCCAGGGTTACGCCTGGTGGTCACCATCTGGCTGGAAGACAGGTGGATCCTCTTGTACTGCTCTGTTATCTGGCCACACAAAACTAGCTGGGTCAGACCCCAGAAAGAGCAAGTGCCACAAAGAAGGCTTCACTTAGGAACTAAAACCAGCATATCACAATAGAATATTAAAGATAAATAATAAAAAACTGATAATAATAGAGATAATAACAGTAAACTGAGTACGAAGATACCATTCAAGTAGCCAGGTCACAACCCTTAAACCAAACAAGGACCGGGGTTGCAGCCCTTCACCTGAATAGAAACCCGTCTCAAAAACTATTGGTACAGTGAAGACAATAAACGAAGAGAGGACACAGAACTGCTCCGGGAGCCAGGTTACAATCCTTAAACCAAACAAGGACCGGGGTTGTAACCCTTCGCCTGAACAGAACTGGACCCATGATCTTTATTGCTAAGGCCAGTATAAATAATTATGGTATTAAGGTAAGGTAAACCATGACGAACATGGCATGGGATTGAAATAAGACAATAAACGAAGAAAGGACACAGAACTGCTCCAGGAGCCAGGTTACAACCCTTAAACCAAACAAGGACCGGGGTTGTAACCCTTCGCCGGAACAGAACTGGACCTCCGATCGTTATTGTTAAGGCAAGCCTCAATAATCATGTCATGTCACAATCTTGCACAGGATCAGGATAAGACTAAGCTGGAATAAACTCCATCCAATCAATCACGGCCAATCAAGAGTACGGCTTGATACTTTTAACTAACTAGGGTTATCACAGGCCTAGTTACTAGCAAGATTCAATGAGATTATCCCAATAGCCACAAGCCCTGCAGACCATCCAGGTTATCCGGGTCGAATGTCCGTTTATGAAGAATGCAACACGTGACTGTGTGCTGGAAATATGCCCTACTCGTCGGCAGGCTACAAGTCCACTTAATGTGCCCAGATAACGGGATTGCCTGTAGCTGGGAATCTCTTCATGTCTACTGAATTATTCTAGTTTATTAGCCTTAGTCAATTACTGTAGGTATCCATGACTGTGGTACTCAGGGATTCCTATCCTAGACATGATGCAAGACAGTACTGGTTTATTTGTACAAACGCAATCGCCCACGGTGTCCAGGTCATACATACTTGTCATGTCAGATTAGTTGTCGTAACAGCATGTCGTGATATATTATGTCAGTTTACTTGTTAAGAGTGCGCCATGGCGGGCCACTATCGTGTCCATGGAACATATCAGAACTTACATGACATAAACATAAGTGTGATAATTCAATTTAATAATTATAATAATAATAATAATAATATAATAATAATAAAAGAGAATAAGACTGTGAAAGAAGCCATGCGGCTAAGAGAATAGAGCTCATGCGGCTCGGAATTCAGAAGTCCATGCGGCTAAGGACAAGGACTGCTTATGCGGCCGAGAGAGAACAAGTCTTATGCAGCTGGGAGGGATCAGTCCATGCAGCTGGAGTATGGCAGGGGCGCATGCGGCTGGGTCATGGCAAGGCCTATGCGACAGAGGATGCTGGTGTTCATGCGGCTAGAAGTCAAGGGCAGCCTATACGGCTGAGGAATACGTCAAGCATATGCGGCTGCGAGTATTGGAGTTCATGCGGCTGGATGAAATCCAGACTCATGCAGCTCGGGGATGGCAACCCTATGCGGCTGAGAATGAACGCGGCTTATGCGGCAAGAAATGCAAGTGCTCATGCGGCTAAGGGCCAAATCCATCTCATGCGGCCGAATCAATGGCAGAGCCATGCGGTAGAGTTCAAGTGGAGTCTTATGCAGCTGGGTCAGGGGCGGGTCTTATGCGGCTGCGAATATTGCCAAAGCCTTATACGGTCGCAGGGAGTTGTCTTCATGCGGCTGGAAAGTAAATGCGCCATGTGGCTAAGAAAGACTTGCCGTATGAATGTTCATGCGGTCAAGTACTTCCATGCGGCTGAAGACTGTCATGCGGCTCAAAAACTGTTCTTCTTCTCTGCTTGTCCGAGAAGAAGAACCAGGGAGTCCATGGCTTCAAGGCTCATAAATCCTTCATCCGAAGTTGGAATTCAGACTTCTATAGGTCAAAATGGGGCAGAATCGAATGCTCTATAACATGGAACCATCAAAACTTGAAAATAACAATGTTAAGTAGATCAAAACCTAAGAAATCCGAAAATATAATAAACTTAGATCTACATAAATTAAACCATGGAAATTAGAAATGCTAAGTACTAAAGTGTGTTAGAATCTCATGAGGAAAAGAATGGAAAAATAAAAATGAAGTTCCCCCATGAAGCAAGCTGTACTTGCCTAAGCTCTCTCTCTCTCTCTCTCCTGGTGGTTGAAGAAGTAATGGTGGAGAAGAAGAAGTAAATGAAGAGAGAGAATGAGGGAATGGTTTAATAAAGGATGATGGTGGTGGTAGGTAAGGGTTCATCCCTTGGTTCATGATGAACCAAGACATCCCAAGCCTAGCCGAACCAACCCAAAATATACCAAGCTATGTAATGCCAAGATAAGCCAAGCAAGGAATCATGCAATACAAGATAAAATATATACACGTATTTCAAAATACGTAATACGAACTATAGGCATTAGAACTCTACCCACCTTAAAAGAATTCCGTCCTCAAAATTTAATTAAAGAGGCTAGAGGTGTCGGGACAAGTTACATTATCAGATGCAATCTACAGCTAAGAAATCAATCAAGCAATCAAATATGCAAGCAAGGATTCAAAGTGTAAGGCATAAGAAAAATATTATACCTCACGTGTCAAACAGGTCGGGATATCGCGATCGGATATCATCCTCACGCCCATGTCGAAGTGTACCGTCTTCATGGATACATAACTCTGGTCTTCGTCCTGCCTCACACTCTGCTTTGAGTCGCTGAAGCTTGGAATCTGCCGACTGCGCCATCTGGATCCTCTCGACTATGCTGGACTGAACCTGCATGCTGGCCATCAATGCCATATTGGTAGGAATGACAACTTCTATTCCCATCTTCTGAAGATCGGCTAATAACTCTGGCTGCGCTGTGAGAAAATAAACTCCAGCTCTCCTGCTCAATGCATCTGCAACAACGTTGGCCTTCCCTGGGTGATACAGCAAGTTGACATCATAATCCACAAGAAGCTCCAGCCATCTCCTCTGACGCATGTTAAGATCCTTCTGGGTGAAAACATACTTCAGGCTCTTGTGGTCGGTGAAAATCTTCACCCTATCTCCATATAGGTAGTGCCTGCACAACTTAAGTGCAAACACTACTACTGCCATCTCCAAGTCATGGGTTGGATAATTCCTCTCATGATCACGAAGTTGTCATGATGCATAAGCTATTACCTTCCCATGCTGCATCAGAACAGATCCTAAACATCTGCCCGAAGCATCACAATACACTAAGAATCCTCCAGTTCTATCTGGAAGCGTGAGAATAGAAGCCGTCATCAAGCCTCGCTTCAACCTCTCAAAAGGATACTGGCACTTTGCTATCCAAGCAAACTGCACATCCTTGCGGGTCAACTGGGTCAATGGCGCTAAAATTCGAGCAAAGCCTGAAACAAATCGTCGGTAGTAGCCGAACAATCCAAAAAAACTGCAAACTTCTGCAACTGTGCTGGGCACTGGCCATGTTTCAATGGCCACGATCTTCTGAGATCCACTTCAACTCCTCCTCGGGTGATGATATGACCCAAGTACGAAATGCGATCGAGCCAGAACTCGCATTTACTGAACTTGGCATACAATTGGTGCTCTCTGAGAATCTGAAGAACCACACGGAGATGTCGCTCATGCTCCGCCTCACTCTTGCTGTAGACTAGGATGTCGTCTAGGAACACAATCACGAACTGATCCAAATAAGGCATAAAAATACGATTCATGAGGTCCATGAATACTGCCGGCACATTGGTTGCTCCAAATGGCATCACAAGGAACTCCCAATGCCCATATCTCGATCTAAAAGCTGTCTTCGGGATGTCCTGCTCTCTGACTCTGATCTGGTGGTATCCTGACCTCAAGTTAATCTTCGAGAATACTGCTGCTCCCTTGAGTTGATCAAATAAATCATCTATCCTTGGTAGAGGATATCTGTTCTTGATTGTCACTGAGTTCAAGGTACGATAATTGACGCATAATCTGGATGTACCATCCTTTTTTTTACAAGAAGCATCGAGGCTCCCCAAGGTGATCCACTAGCAAGAATGAACCCCTTGGTTCTGAGTTCTTCAATCATCTTGTACAATATCTCTAATTCTGACGGCGCCATCCTGTAGACTCTCTCTGATACTGGGGCTGTCCCGGGGATCAAGTTGATGGTAAACTCGATCTCTCGCTCCGGCGGCATTCTTGGAAGCGCTTCTAGGAAAACATCTGGAAACTCCTCGACTATCCGAGGCAACTGCACTGCTGCTACTGCCATCCGCAATAATGGAGGAGAAGGTTCAACTTCGCCTCGGGAGAAGAAAAACTTCGGCTCGCCTGGAATACTAAAAATAATCCTGCCATTGTGGCGGCCTATCCTAGCATACTGGTCCCTCAACCAATCCATACCTAAGACCACATCATAATCGGTCATCGGGAACTCTATCAATCTAGATGGGAACTCTATACCGCTAACTACGATCCGACATGAGGGAAACACCCTATCTACTCCCACAAGTCCATTACCAGTAAGTATATTGAGCCTCACTGATAATGACTCGGGCTCCAATCCTATCCGTGTCGCGAATCGTACAGACATAAATGAATACGAGGCACCAGAATCAAATAATACTGAAGCTGGAAAGGTGTTGACGAGAATAGTACCTACCACCACCTCACCTAGTGCTACTCCTTCCTCTCCCATGGTCAAAGCCAGCACTTGACCATGCCTTCTGGATGCAGGTCCCCTCTGCTGAAAATTACTCTGCCTACTCTGGATCAGGGATTGGGCTTGGGCATACTGCTGCGGTCTCTGCTGCTGGAACGCCTGGGTCTGTGTCGGCAATGGCCTCGGGAATGGGTACTGTAGCTGCTACTGCTGGACTGGTGTTGGTCCTCTAACTGAAGGACTAGAGAAGGTCGATGAACTCCCTCTGTTCGGGCAGTTCCCAACCCTGTGGTCCGGGGCACCACAAACCAAGCACAAACCCTGTGCTCTGCGACACTCTGATACCACATGCCCTGGCTTCCCGCAGTGTGAACATCCCACTGCAGAAGACTGCTTCTGCTTCTGCTGCTGAGGGTACGTCGGGGTGGAATGCTGAACCGACGTCACTGAGGCCGCCCGCCTCGGAGCTCCAATGATCAAAGCCCTAGCTGCCGGGACTGGTACTGATGACTAATTCATCTGGCTGTGGGATCGCTTCCGACCTCCGGTCCTATCCACGATCCTCTGGGAGGTATATTCATGCCTCCTAGCTGCTCTCAATACCGCATCAAAAGTCTGATGCTCAAACTGTTCAACTGCCAACAAAATCTCCAGGTGAAGCCCCTGCTGGAATCGCTGGGCTCTATCGAACTCGGTTGCTACCAGGGTGGGAGCAAACCGACTAAGCCTGGAGAACTCGGTCGCATATCCATCGACCGTCCTGCCCATCTGCTTCAGATTGGTGAACCTCGTCTGTAGATCATACCGAGCTACAGCATCAAAATACTTGGTCTGGAATCTCTCCCTGAATACTGCCCATGAAATAGGGAGCCACTAATCCATCCGCCTGCGCTGCCCACCAGCTGCGGGCAAGATCTTGTAACTGCAGGCGCACTACGACCACCTTCTCGTTCTCTGGAGTCCTGGCTACTTCTAGAATCACCTCTGTGTCATGAAGCCAAGCATCTGCAGAGATCACATCTTCACTGCCGTCGAAAAAGGGAGGGTTCAAGCGCTTGAAGCTGTTGGCCGCGCTATTACCCTGATGACCTCCTCTGGTCAAAGCGTCTGCCACCGCCTGGTGCAAGGCATCTCCTCGTTGATCCTGAGAGGCTAATAGTGACCTGATGAGACCTACCAAAGTGCCATCTTCAGGCTCTGCAGGCTGGACGGGCTGAACTGGAGGCTCTCCTCCAGTAGGCATGACTCTGGAGGCTACTCCTGAATGTTGGGCTTGATCCCCAGGTTGCTGCTGGTCTGCGGGAGGTGCTCCGCCTTGCTGATCGGCAGGTCCAGAAACAATACCGCTGAAGAAGACGACATAGGGAACAATAAGGAAGGACCAGGATAGATCAAAGATGCAAGCATGTGACCAGGTAAAGAGTTCAGAGATTTAGAGGATACGAGCAGAGATCGAGGGCGAGTGCTGATTGAGACATCTATTCGGTAAACCCTCACATATCTTGATTTACAAGACCTGCATGGGCCACCACTAAAATATGTAACGCCCCAGAACCAGAATACTGGAGAACGGGGGCGTACATAGCCAGCTACGTATATTGAAGTACAACCCACCTTGCTATACGGTCACGGCTGTCTAGATACATGAGGTTTTAACTATAAGCCATCAGTCTCCTATGGTCATGAACAAGCCTATTGTCTCAATCTCAAGAAAGCAAAAATAGTTACAAGATGTCAGAGCACCAAATATATAATAGCAAGGCGTCCCATACATTACATATTGGATGAGCATGAAGCTAGTCGTACAAAATGTCAAGACTAGCAAGAGTTCAGTCATACATGATCAACCCTAGGATCTGTCAATCATGTTACAGCCCGTAGGCAGAGAATAATTAAAGGTACAATACGAGCTAACACGTGCTCGCCGGCTAAACGCCTCAAAAGAATAATTTTTACAATAAAGTGGGGGGACAAAAAGAAACCCACTCATTGCCAGGATTACGCCTGGTGGTCACCATCTGGCTGAAAGACAGGTGGATCCTCTGGTGCTGCTCCAATATCTGGACACATAAAACCAGCTGGGTCAGACCCCAGAAAGTGCAAGTGCCACAAAGGAGGCTTCACTTAGGAACTAAAACCAGTATATCACAATAGAATATTAAAGATAAATAATAAAAAACTAATAATAATAGAGATAACAACAGTAAACTGAGTACGAAGAAACCATTCAAGTAGCCAGGTCACAACCCTTAAACCAAACAAGGACCGGGGTTGCAGTCCTTCACCTGAATAGAAACCCGTCAAAAATACTATTGGTACAGTAAAGACAATAAACGAAAAGAAGACACAGAACTGCTCCGGAAGGCAGGTTACAACCCTTAAACCAAATAAGGACCAGAATTGTAACCCTTCGCCTGAACAGAACTGGACCCCTGATCTTTATTGTTAAGGCCAGTACAAATAATCATGGTATTAAGGTAAGGTAAAATATGATAAACATGGCATGGGATTGAAATAAGACAATAAACGAAAAGAGGACACAGAACTGTACCAGGAGCCAGGTTACAACCCTTAAACCAAACAAGGACCGGGGTTGTAACCCTTCGCCTGAACAGAACTGGACCCCCGATCGTTATTGTTAAGGCAAGCCTCAATAATCATGTCATGTCACAATCTTGCACAGGATCAGGATAAGACTAAGCTGGAATAAACTCCATCCAATCAATCACGGCCAATCAAGAGTACGACTTGATACTTTTAACTAACTAGGGTTATCACAGGCCTAGTTACTAGCAAGATGCAATGAGATTATCCCAACAGCCACAAGCCCTGCAGACCATCCAGGTTATCCGGGTCGAATGTCCGTTTATGAAGAATGCAACACGTGACTGTGTGCTGGAAATGTGTCCTACTCGTCGGTAGGCTACAAGTCCACTTAATGCGCCCAGATAACGGGATTGCCTGTAGCTGGGAATCTCTTCATGTCTACTGAATTATTCTAGTTTATTAGCCTTAGTCAAGTACTGTAGGTATCCCTGACCGTGGTACTCAGGGATTCCTATCCTAGACATGATGTAAGACAGTACTAGTTTATTTGTACAAACACAATCGCCTACGGTGTCCAGGTCATACATACTTGTTATGTCAGGTTAGCTGTCGTAACAGCATATCGTAATATATTATGTCAGTTTACTTGTTAAGAGTGCGCCACGGCGGGCCACTATCGTGTCCACGGAACATATCAGAACTTACATGACATAAGCATAAGTGTGACAATTCAATTTAATAATTATAATAATAATAATATAATAAAAATAATAAAAGAGAATAAGACTATGAAAGGAGCCCTGCGGCTAAGAGAATAGAGCTCATGCGGCTAGGGATAATAGAGCTCATGCGGCTCGGGATTCAGAAGTCCATGCGGCTAAGGACCAAGGACTGCTTATGCGGCCGAGAGAGAACAAGTCTTATGCGGCTGGAGGGGGATCAGTCCATGCGGCTGGAGTATGGCAGGAGAGCATGCGGCTGGGTCATGGCAAGGCCTATGCGGCAGAGAATGCTGGTGTTCATGCGGCTAGAAGTCAAGGGCAGCCTATGCGGCTGAGGAATCCGTCAAGCATATACGGCTGCGAGTATTGGAGTTCATGCGACTGGATGAAATTCGGACTCATGCGGGTCGGGGATGGCAACCCTTTGTGGCTGAAAATGAACGCGGCTTATGCGGCAAGAAATGCAAGTGCTCATGCGGCTAAGGGAAAAAGCCATCTCATGCGGCCGAATCAAGGGCAGAGCCATGCGGCAGAGTTCAAGTGGAGTCTTATGCGGATGGGTCAGGGGCGGGTCTTATACGGCTGCGAATATTGCCAAAGCCTTATGCGACCGCAGGGAGTTGTCTTCATGCGGATGGAAAGTAAATACGCCATGCGGCTAAGAAAGACTTGCCGCATGAATGTTCATGCGGTCAAGTACTTCCATGCGGCTCAAAAACTGTTCTTCTTCTCTGCTTGTCCGAGAAGAAGAACCAGGGAGTCCATGGCTTCAAGGCTCATAAATCCTTCATCCGAAGTCCGAATTCAGACTTTCATAGGTCAAAATGGGGCAGAATCGGATGCTCTACAACATGGAACCATCAAAACTTGGAAATAACAATGTTAAGTAGATCAAAATCCAAGAAATTTGAAAATACAATAAACTTAGATCTACACAAATTGAACCATGGAAATTAGAAATGCTAAGTACTAAAGTGTGTTAGAATCTCATGAGGAAGAGAATTGAACAATAAAAACGAAGTTCCTCCATGCAGCAAGCTACACTTGCCTAAGCTCTCTCTCTCTCTCTCTTGGTGGTTGAAGAAGTAATGGTGGAGAAGAAGAAGTAAATGGAGAGAGAGAATAAGGGAATGGTTTAATAAAGGATGATGGTGGTGGTAGGTAAGGGTTCATCCCTTGGTTCATGATGAACCAAGACATCCCAAGCCTAGCCGAACCAACCCAAAATAGACTAAGCCATGTAATGCCAAGATAAGCCAAGCAAGGAATCATGCAATATAAGATAAAATACGTACACGTATTTAAAAATACGTAATACGAACTATAGGTATTACAATAGTGTACTGTACGAGTCAGGGCACTACAATATATACCACTCAGAAAAAGTTTTGTTCTCGAAACTTAAACAAACTCATCCCCATAACTTCAACTGAATTTATAAAACTTCTCATGATCAACTTGCACTATTTAATGTTTTTCTGCACTATCTCAATTGATTTCCAATGATGTACCATCTCGCCACAACATTCAAATTTTAATTCAAAATAGTTTACCATCTTTGTTCTTTCTTTCAAAACTCGTACAATTTCTTAGCACATGATAATCCTCTCTCGTGGCTTCGTTTAAATTTAGTATGCTACTTAGTTTGGATCATACACATATTTTAGGCATCCCAGAAATATATGCATTTTAACCAAGTTCAATGGTAAATAAGATGTACGAGCTACAGGTATAACTTCATTCCCGAACGTTAGCAATTCCTCTTGAGCATCTCGTACAGTCTCAATTCATGTATTCAATATCCCAACCGACTAATAACACAATGAATGGATACTAGTTCCAACTCGAGAAATTTTTCACAACTAGTCAAAATTTTCCAAGGTATTCTGACTTAGTTATATCAAGTTTTCCAATGAATCTAGAGTTCCCTTTTAAGTCCATTGTTATTCATACCACCAAAAATCGATAAAGCCCATAGCCACATTTAATTTTTATACCATGATTCTCATCGATCAACTCATGTACCCATTATCGTTCGCATCCATACACTTTATTTGCAACTCGTAAATTTTTGATTATGATCTATCTTTGAAGTCGTGCTATCATTCGATTCTAACAAAAATTTTCGATGTACTCAAAATTTTCTTATATAGATCAAGCCAACATATTATCATCTTACATGTGCAACTCTCATTTCCAACAGTATTAATTTTGAGGGTCATTTCAAAATTATATTCGCTCTCGTCAATCTCAACTACATGCACTACCTCATTCCATCGCTACATTTATTCTCACTTCCGATCTGATTATTCATCAATAAAAATACTTCAACTGTCTCAAGGCACTACTATCAATTAAAGCAGCTTAATATGATTCAACCAACAAACCAATTCAAATAACTTTTGACATTCTAAATAGAGGCAACCAAGTTCTGAAATCAATATGATCCGTCATTCCACCCAACATTATAACATCGAATTTTCCAATCTCTGTTCCATTCTGAAGTTTACTTCAGGACACATCTCACTCATTCCGACTATACCCACACAACATCAATAGGGACATCCTAAGGGTCTCCAACAGTCAACTTACCCTTCGGTCGAGTCTCTACGTTCAACTATTCTAATCTAAATCATACATTCAGCTAACTCATCTGAGACGGATAGCTAATAGGGACATACTCATCTCTTATCATAGAGGCAACCAGTTCTTATCATAGGGACTCTATCTTATCTTAGGGACAATCTATGATCCGACCAATCTAAGAAACATGGGACGCTACCCCAATCTCATTAACTAACTTTCAACCCGAATGACTGAAATATCATCGCCGACAAATCCAAAACTTAGGCAACCAACCGACACTCTAGGGTCAAGTCTATCTACCCGTACTCATCATCGTGTTATACCCAACAAAGTTATTCTAAACTTACCCACAACCGACAAAAATCTATTCAACAACTCTTATTGGTCAATCTCGAAGGCATCATATAAATTTTACCATATAAATTTTATCAATCGAACATCCAAATATTCAATTTTTACGTGCATAGACACAACATCACCTGCTCAATCCCACTTGCATCTCATATTGTAATCAAATTGGGTCTATTCAATCGGGTCAAATATTCCGAGTCATATTTCAATATTGCTACCTTAATATTCTATCTTCGCGACGTATTCAATTTCCATATTTTAGTTCATCTATACATTATGTACTCTTTAACCAACAAAATAAGACAACTTTATATTCACATTTCCTGTCGCGACCCACTCCCACTTTTAGGATATAAGTAAGTTGTCAAGTCCAGCTTACGCCGCAGCAGTTGCAGTAGTACGATGTCCATGATAACGTGGTCCATAATATGCACATAACATCTATAGCTAAACCATCAAAGATAATATCCAATAGTCTCAATAATAAACTAAAAAAAACTGTCAAAATTGTCCACTATAACTCATAGTCTCAGGAACAATCCCGTTAGTAGAAAAGTAAACTAAAAAATAAAATTATAACCACTAACTAATGGGAAAGCATAATAAAGAAAAAAATGCTAATTCTCATCAGTGCCAGAATATGATATGTCAGCAATGCCAATGTCACCAACATACGCACCGTAGACCTTAAGACAGGTGACGTCGTCTAAAACTGAAAAATAGTTATCTAGTCAGGATTGAAGCAAGATCACCATAACACTACACTACACAATATATTATACAAGAATGAAGAAATAATAACAAAGAAGATAAACTATAGACATGACATGATATATTATGAAGAGTACAGTTATAACATGAGGACAATATGAAACTAGACATAATGGAAGAAAATAAATAAAAAATATAGCAACAAGAGATCACGTGTACCGTGTATTTTAGAATACCAACATTCAACATGTGGTTGGGTTAGGAATCAGACAATCAACACGTGAGGTGTATTGACTGAACAAATATTGTAAGATGGTCTCCTGACCGAAAAAACTTTGGGTTACACTGGGGTACCACATGTCTACTAGTTATATTCTCTCACCCAACTTACTCACAAGTACATGTCTAATACGATAAATATTAACAATACGATAAATAATAAACATGATAAACAAAAAGTAAGAGATGAACATGTACATGTACTCTCACGATTCTAACTCTCGTGTACAAGCGGTAATCATGATGAATCTAGAACGACGACAATAAGAAGTAATAGTAAAAAGACAATAAAAAGATACATGCAGTACAAAATTAAGGTAATATAATGTCATTGTGAAACTTGCATGATCTCCTGAACAAATCATTTTTACAAGTCGAGGACGAGAGTAACTCGGGCCTACAAGCTACCAAACCATATCGTACCAACACACCACGAACCGTGCATGAAAATCACAAGTAAATTCTAGAATTCTAATTCTAAAATCATGGAATAAATAGCTAATACGTTAACCTATCTAATATTATTTAATTCTGAAATAAATTATTCAAAAGTATAATTTAACCTAATAATATTCTGAAATAAATTATTCAAAAGTATAATTTAACCTAATAATATTCTGAAATATAATCATGACACGTAAATCGAGACATACCACTGACTAACTAGTCAAACATTACATACTCAATGATTTGAGGGTGCATCTTGGTAGATTTCAGTGCCAGGAATGCATCGGAATTGACCATCCACAAAATCACAATTTGGTAAAAAGTTATCGCCGTTATAGCTAACCAAGACCAATTCGGTAAATTACCGGTCAAATCATCTGAGTTCAATGAATTAAATAAAATATTAAATAATCATATGAATTTTTGAAAAAGTTATATGTTGTATATCTTCGTGTCAGCTTTCCAAACTTCAAACGTATCGCAAAATGGAGTTCGAATCTCCCGAAATCTCACAAACAGTACGATACGTCAATATTTTGACAACCGACACTCAAATAAATTTCCAAACATTCACGCAAATAATTACAGAAAATAAAATATATTTTTGGAAAGCTAATCTCAATACAGTTCTAACAAAAAATGGCACATGGAAAGGATATCGGAGTTGATCGCAATCGCTCCACGAATTCGAAAAACTCAGAAAATCGGTTGGCATTAATCTAGTATAATATATATATATATATATATATATATATATATATATATATATATATATATATATATATATATATATATATATATATATATATATGGCTGAGTCGGTGGCTTATTTGAGCCATGGCTCAGCTTCCATTGGTCACGATCTTGGCACTCCCGCCCAGGATCGGACAGTCCAGGATTTGGTCGGCTTGGCTTAGCCAAGCTGGCAGCTTGGCTCCATATCAGGAAACCCTCGGCACAGTCAGCACCGACTATGCTGACTGCAGGGCTGTCTGTGTGGCTGACAGGTGGGCGAGCAACTGCTGACTGGCCTACTGACTGGATAAATCCTGATTTAATTTTAGAAAATTATTTAAAAATTATTTTAACTCCAAATAAATCCAAATAAATTGCAGAAAATTCTAGAAAAGTCCTAAGAAATTCTATAAAACATTGCTAAGTGTCTAGAACCTAAATAAACAAGTTTTGTCTCAAAATATTATCGTACGACCCCACAGTAAATCCCAAAAGTCTATGGAAAAATAAATTATATAGGTTTTAACAATCCAAAAATCTCCAAAACAGATCTAGAAAATTCTAAATAATCATAGAATTTTCTAAAAAATATTTCTAGTCAGCTAGAGTCCAAATAAAAATATTTGATCCAAAAATATTCTCGAGTGACTTTACAGTAAATCCTTAAAGTCCTTAAAAATAATAATTCCTTCAATATTAAATGCCTAAAATATTGAAAAATTCTCAAAAAATATAAAATAGATAAATAATATATTTAGGACTACCTGGAGACCATAGTGACCCTATATTAGCATACTGCACCTATAGACTTAGGTACCACCTCCTTGTGATTCCAAAACAAACCCTAAATAAAATAAAATAAAAATCTAGGAAGCAGGTGCTACATACATTCCCCTTAAAATATTTTTGCCCTAAAAAAATTAAACATGGCATAATATATAAATATGTAACCTCTAGACTATCTAAAATAATTTTAGACTAGATCATAAAAAGATAAGGGTTTAAGAAATCCATGATAACTAATCAAGTATACTACTAATTAACTAACACGCACTCTAACTATAACTATGGAAGGCTTTTAAGGAAACATATTTGGTTTACCTGTACCTACATAAGAAAGTCATTAGACGATAGAAGGATTCAAGCAGGATGCAAGTCAAGGGATAGATTGAAGTCAAATACAGAGATCAATAACGTGTCAAAGCTTGTGGAGGAGATCCTTAAGAGTCTAATCCTATTTGTGGATGATATGAGCATCTCCTAATATTATTCTAATATCTAACTTCAATTCTATTCGCAAGCCCATAGTAGTACGACTAATTTAAGTACTACCACGAGTTCGCAATCTTTTACAAAATTGGAGCTGCATAGGCCACCATAAAAACTTGTCACGATCCGCTTCCACTTTTAGGATATGAATACGTAGCCAAGTCCAGCCTACGTCGTAGCATCGATGGTAGTACGCTATCTATGATAATGTGGTCTACAATAAGAATAATATGTCCAAAACATCCACATCTAAACCATCAAAGATAATATCCAATATTCTTAATAATAAACTAAAGAAAACTGTCAAAATAATCCACTATAACTCATATTCTCGCTAACAAACCCGTTAGTAGAAAAGTAAACTAGAATCCAAAACTACGACCACTAACTAATGAGAAAGTATAAGAAAGGAAATATGCTAATTCGTATCAGTGCCAGATCTAATATATCAGCAATACCAATGTCGCCAACATACGCACCGTAGACCTCAAGACAGATAACGTCGTCTAAAGATAAAAAAAATAGTTATCCAGTCATGGTTGGAGCAAGATCGCCATAACACTACACAATATAGTATACAAGTATGAAGAAATAATAATAAGGAAGATAAACTATAGGCATGACATGATATGTTACGAAGAGTACATTTATAATATGAGGACAATATGAAACTAAACTCGATGGAAAAAAATAATAAAAATATAGCAACAAGTTATCACGTGTACCATGTATTTTAGTATAATAATGTTCAACATGTGGTTGGGTTAGGAATTGGACAGTCAACACGTGAGGTGTATTGACTGAACAAACATTATAAGACGATCTCCTGACTGAATAAACTTTGGACTATACTAGAATACCACATGTCTAC
Organism: Iris pallida; assembly: GCA_029216955.1. Taxonomy (NCBI): domain Eukaryota; kingdom Viridiplantae; phylum Streptophyta; class Magnoliopsida; order Asparagales; family Iridaceae; genus Iris; species Iris pallida. The sequence continues at coordinate 2,709,441 of JANAVB010010792.1, forward strand.
TAGTCGTATTCTCCCACCCAACTAACTCATAAGTACATATACAACACGATAAACATTAACAATATGATAAATAGAAAACATAATAAACAAAAAAAATAAGAGATGAATATGTACATGTACTCTAACGATTCTAACTCTCGTGTACAAGCGGTAATCATGATGAATTTAGAATGACGATAACAAGAAGTAATAGTGAAAAGACGATAGAAAGATAAATACAGTACAAAATAAAGGTAATATAATGTCATAGTGAAAATTATTTGTTCTCCTGAACAAATTACTTTTACAAGTCGAGGACGAGAGTAACTTCAGCCTAGAAGCTACCAAACCATATCTTACCAACACATCACGAACCATGCATGGAAACCACAAGTTAATTTTAGGATTCTAATTCTAAAATCATGGAATAAATATATAATAGGTTAACCTATCTAATATTATTTAATTCTAAAATTAATTATTCAAAAATATAATTTAATCTAATAATAATCTGAAATACAATCTAAACAAGAAATTTTCGCCAGAGAAAATCACGGTTCCAATTTTGGAAGCCATAGCACGCAAATTGAGGCGTACCACTGACTAACTTGTCAAACATTACGAACTCAATAATTTGAGAGTGCATTTTGGTAGATTTCAGTGCCACAATTGCATCGGAATCAACCGTGTCCCAAAATCATAATTTTGTCAAAAGTTATCGCCGTTATGCCTAACCATGACCAAATCGGTGAATCATCGGTCAAATCTGAGTTCAATGAATTAAATAAAATACTAAATAATCATATAAATTTTGGAAAATTTAAATCAGCTTTCCAAACTTCAATTGGATCAAAACGGAGTTCGAAATCTCTCGGAATCTTGAAAACAGTACGACGCATCAATTTTTGGACAACCGACACGCAAGTAAATTTCCAAATATTCACGTAAATAATTACAAAAAAACAAGATATTTTTTTGGAAAGCTAACCTTGATACAGTTCTAACAAAAAATGGCACATAAAAAGGACATCGGCATTGATAGCAATTGTTTCACAAAGTCGAAGGATCACCAAGAAGAAAACTCAGAAAAACGGCTGGAATTAATCTAGTATAACATTTATATATATATATATATATATATATATATATATATATATATATATATATATATATATATATATATATATATATATATATACAAGGCTGAGTCGGTGGCTTGTTTGAGTCATGGCTCAACTTCCATGTGTCACGATCCTGGCACTCCCGCCCAGGATCGGACAGTCCAACTTTTGGCCGGCTTGGCTTAGCCAAGCTGGCCGCTTGGCTCCATATCAGGAAACCCTCAACACAGTCAGTGTTGACTGTGTTGACTGTTGGGCTGCCTGTGCGGTTGACAGGTAGTCCAGCAGCAGCCGAATGGGTACTGACTACCCTGCTGAATGGACAAATGCTGATTAATGTTAGAAAATCATTTAAAAATTATTTTAACTCCAAATAAATTGCAAAAATAATCTAGAAAAGTTCTAAAAAATATTTCTAAGTGTCTAGAACCTAAATAAATAAGTTTTGTCTCAAAATATAATCGTGCGACCCTACAGTAAATTCTAAAAGTTTATGAAAAAATAAATTTTATAGGTTTTAACTATCCAAAAATCTCCAAAAAAATCTAGAAAATTCTAAATAATCCTAGAATATTTTGGAAAATATTTCTAGTCATCTAGAGCCCAAATAAAAATATTTGATCTCAAAGTAATTCTGAATGACTTTACAGTGAATCCTGAAAGTCCCTAAAAATAATAAATCCTTCAATATTAAATACCTAAAAAATTAAAAATTCTTGAAAAATATAAAATAGGTAAATAATATATTTAGGACTACCTGGAGGCTATAGTGACCCTAAGTGAACTTATAATAGCATACTGCACCTATAGACTTAGGTACGACCTCCTTGTGATTCCAAAACAAACCCTAAATAAAAAATAAAAAAATCTAGGAAGCATGTGCTACATTTCCTTCGAAAGCATCTTTTTAAAAATCTTTCGCTAGCACCAAACACGGTCATCTCTTAGCAATTTACGTTAACCATCAATATTTATTGTATAATCCAATCTCTATGGCACCGATCATTTAGCATTCGTATCTTGGTTATCTAGGGGATATGACATTAACTTATTAGCTAAGTCATAATATAATAATTCTCTATTCCACCCAAACTCGTTATTCATGCGACACATCCTCCACCGACAGGGTCTATTACATATCTCTGTACCTCGATACTTAATTGTATTCCAGCCATTAGAGTCTCATAAAGAACATCTACTCTTTCATGCATCAAGGGACACATATACTCATTCTCTATGCCCCAAAATAAGTAAGGGTCATAAATGTTAATTCGGGATACATCAAATTTTCTTAAGCACAACTGCACATGTGTAAAAGCTATCTATTTTCTCAAGTCTATTCTCTACCTTTATGTCACTGATGGAACTATCTGCATCATCTGAATCATTTGCAACACCTCAATAAACTTCTAACATCACCGTCAATTCGCTGATGTCCAACATGCAATTTCATCTACTCAATTCCAACATTATTCTATATTTGATATATATTTGTTCTGCCAAAACTTCTTTTGATAGAAATACTCCACCATCATTACTGAGCCTACAATCCTTTTTATCCAACTGATTCAAGTTATCACCTGAATCTATAATTCATACCATTTCCAACTAAGGCATTCCTTTCATATTCTTAATCTCTCATTATCCAGCATAATGTTATCTATCAGAGTCTAGCAACTGTTCATCTGAACTCATCAAAATCTCGTAATGAGTTATCTGAACTTAATCATCAAGGAATACGCCTAGCCGTCATTTATCAATCGTAAACCAGCTACGACTTGATACTACCCAATACCTTACATGTAAAGAAGCACTACATTATGAACAAAGTCAGGGGATATCTTATTATTAAGAGGGTAGAGACATACCACTCGGAGCTCGAGCCTTTTTTGACACAATATTTCTTTTTTGCACCAAACCAACATCCATTTTGGACTATCCATCCCACAGTGGCTCTGCTGACCATAAATACCAACTAATTCCTTCCCATATAAAATATAACCAAGCCAACACACATAAGCCAACTCGAAATTTTGTCGATTTCCATTCACTAAAGTCATGTACAATTCCTGTTCCAACATACCATGCCATCACCCACTGACGATTGCCATATAACAATCGACTTCTATGAATCCCACTCTTAATACATCAAGTATACATTACCAACTATTATCGTATCACATCATTGTTATTCATTTTGGTATCATTAAAATTTTAATAAAGTATATATATCATAGCCCACATATTTAGACTTATTGTATGGAACACCCAATAAGCGGCCAGGCGGATCAACAGATTTTCAATCATGGGAGCAACTTAGAATGATTTGGAAGTAACACTGAATAATCGCGAAAACAACTTTGAGTCATCGTAGAGGCAACTTTGATTCATCGCGTAAGCAACTTTGAGAGATCGCGAAAGCAGCTTTGAGTCATCGCTAAAGCACTTTGAATCATCATAAGAGCAACTTTGATTGAAACAAATCGACTAAGAATCCAAGGACGTAAAGCCGTGCTCTAATACCACTCTATCATGCTCCGATCCCGGGAAAACGAAATTAGCCACTGGACGTAATATCATAGAAGTCTAAATTGCTCTTGTATAAGGCAAAACCATTATAGTTCCTGGTAAATCTCAGAAAACAACGACATCGCAGTAAACCAAGCAGAAAAATTAAAGTTTTAACAAGATATAAAGAAGTATATCTATTTATTGATAATTGTAATAGATTATAAGACTTGCAGCAGAATACAGAGTTTACAACAGATTACAAGGCTCTTGAATAGCCAACTAAATATATAATTGCCATTTAGACTTACAACTGAACATATCGACTTGGCTTAAAATACACTTGTCGATTTGGCTTACAATCTCACTGGTATTACTGAGTTACACTGTTCAATATGTTATATACCGTATAGTAGAAGACATCGTGTAACCCCTCCTCCCGAAATTTTGAAATATCTTTTATTATTTATTTGAATTAAATTGTGATTTTTGGAACTTTATAAATATTTAATTAATTAATTATTATTATAGAAGGTCTTAGTCATAGTTAAGATTGGAGTACAAGGTGACTATGAATTATGGCACAAAGAGGGTAGTCGAGTGCTTTGACTAGTATTTTAGCCATGGTAAAGAAGGTCGAGCAATAGGTGTGTTCTAACTAGGATAACCAGGCCAAGTTGTGACTTGACCCTTATAAATAATTAATTTATTATTTATTAATATTATGACTTTTAGGAGACCCAGTTGTGCTAATTTAGCCCGAACTTGACCCAGACTAAACCCAAGTCCATGTAGTCATGTAGTATGACCAAAGACGTCCATGTAGATATGTATATATATTTGTAAAACATTTTATAATCTAGTGAGTAATTTCTGTAAATTGAAAATATTAAAAATAATATATGCATTATCTATTATTTAATTTATAATTACCTTGGAAAAAATATGATAAATATTTTCCTAGATATTATAGTGCATTTTGGGGTTTAAACTATATATATATATATATATATATATATATATATATATATATATATATATATATATATATATATATATATATATATATATATATATATAAATATGTATGTATGTATGTATGTATATTTGTCTGTTTGCCTATTTAATAACTGCCTATATGATCCTACTATTAATTGAAAAGGTTAGTAAATATATATATATATTTATCTCGTATATATGTTATTTCTTTTATCATAATATTTTATTACTATTTATAGTAATACTTTATTTTGGAGCATGAAGACAAATTACTAAAATTATTGTTTTAAACTTTTGGGATAATATATATATATATATATATATATATATATATATATATATATATATATATATATATATATATATATATATATATATATATCTATATATATATATATATATATATGCATTTATTTATATCCATAGATTAAGTTATATAGATATGGATAGCCATATAAATATCTTTAAAAGAAAAGAAAAAAAAAGAAAGGAAAAACTCTACTGTTCATCACCTTGGGCCCAAGATCTCAAGAACAGAACATGTTCTATTCTTTTGTCTACGACCACCTGCACTATAACTTGATAAATCTTCCATCGAATTAAGTCCAATCAAATCCTATAATATCCTACTCTTCTTCTCTTCATCCTAATCCAAATCCTTGAACAAATCAAATCAACTCTCAAATTTAAATCGAATTTATAATTGTATATGTAGATAGATATTTATAATAGAAACTTCTTGCGCTCGCACGCAACCCTCTTCCCTGGCCTGCGCGTAGCCTGTACGAGCATCTCCGACCTCCTGAGTCTTCTACTCAGCCATTGCGCCGCCTGCAACTGCCCAGCATTGTCGTAGAGCCGTCGGAGAAGCCCTGTTTGACAAAAAATAGGGTGCAGCCTGCAATGGAAACTACCCTCAGGTACCCATGTTCATCATAAGTTTTCTTCGCGCTTACTTGATTAAAATTAAATATACAAAAACCTAGGTGAAGTTAACCTATCTAGATTCAAAGTCCAACAATTAGAATATAGTGTAGTCAAACGATCTATCTGAATAATCGATGTGATAATTAACGAAAAACTGTTTTAAAACAGTATAGAAGTAGTCCACCATCCTAACTTAGAAGACAGAGTTAGGGCTAGATTTTCATAATTTTTAAGAACTAATTATAGAAAGTTATAGGCAACATATACATGATTATATTCCCTTTGGTAGTTCTTGATTTCATCAAGGTTGTAGAAATTTATTTGTTGTTAAAAACCAAGAAAAATCTATTTTTTCGAAAACTAAAATTGTAGGAATTCTTCTAATACGTCGTGCACCTCGACAAACTGGGCGACGTGGTCGCAATTCATGAGCATCAAAAGATGCATATAGATGTTGTCGACATGTGGGATCCAACGGGACTCGATTTTGTTGTGTGTGCGCGAAGAAATCGAAGCGTATTCGTCGAGATACAATGTATCGGACCCTTTGCAAACTAGCCCATAATTTGGTGCACGTTCGTCATCTCGAGATAAAACTTGTGCCAATAGGACCGTATCATTTTTTGGGTCCTGTATGCCAAGTTTGGTCCTATTCTGAGAAGGTCGACCGGAACGCTATTTTGACAGGCCTACGATCCGATCCAATGGACGAATTCGTGCACGGCCCATCGAAATCCAATTTTTGACATACGGTTGGGTTTATCTCATCAAATCGGACCCGTAGACATATAGTTTGATGACTTTAGAGACCGTAGATATTGGCACGCTTTTTGGTGTAAAGTAGGTCCAACGACGTACATCGTTTTGACCCGAAATTATGATTTTGCTCCTGTATCCAGAATTAGAGTTTTGGGGAGGCATTCATAGACATTTCTTTTTTGCCAAACGTATTGGTGTTTTCTATTTCAGCATCTGGAGACTGTTGTGCAAGTCGGACTTTTGTGTGGCACTCCAAGTGGTTGGTATTATCGATTTCACCAGCAAAGGACGCAAGCGAGTATATTTGTTATTTGTTTTCAATATTGCTAATTCATATATCATATTGTTAGTTATATCATACTTGATTTTTGGTATGCTTGTCACACAATAGCACTCATGTTTCTTGTTTATGTCATATTTTCTGCCTTGTACTTGGTATCGGGACGGGAAAGTACTAATAGATATGTGATCAGGCCTTAGCCCATATTTTATTTCTTGCATAGTAGACCTTGTAGACCTTGTTAAATAAGGTAGACCTTGTTAAATAAAGTAGATCTTGTTAAAGTAGACCTTGTAATTAACATAGACCTTGTGGTGTAACTGTCCCAGACTGATCACATATCGAAAAAGTTCTTCAAAACACATAGATAGTTCTATTCTCCGGTTACATGCTGCCAAATATTTCTTGCCTGGTGTTCTTCATGTGTTATGTTACTTATGGATATTTTTCATCATGTATTTTATGACTAACTTTTGTCTTATAGTAGTTAGTATATATTTGGAACTGTACTCTATGAATTGTACTCGTTCCATTCCTAACTAAAAGCCAACATTTTTTATGTTAATCACGACTACTCTTATCAATGGGGAGACACAAGTTTACTTGTAGGCTAAAACTTAGAGATTAGCAAGATAGATGAGTTGTAGTCATTTTCCATATTTGTAAGAATATTATACTTTTTTAAATATAAATCTTGTAAATTTTTAGCAATGTGAATGAGTAATAAAGTTTATTTTTGAGCATTTTTTTATTGTGGCCTAAACAATATTCTACCGCCGACACTGCGGCATAGGCTAGCTTGGACACGTACTCGTATCCCGAAAAGCGGGTGCGGGTCTTGATAATTTTTTTTGGTGGCCCATACATGTCAGTTTTTGTAAAAGATTGCGAACTCGTGGAAGTACCTATGTTAGTCGAACTAATGCGAGCCTGCGACTAGGAAATGCTCATTCACAATTAGGATTGAATTAATTTAGGAGGATGACTAGGAATATGAGTCCCTTATTCAACTTGATTGTTGGGTAGTTAAGGATTGTTATATAGGTCATTTAATTTAGGTAAGGATTTACTAAATTTAGATAACTTGAAAGATTCCATAGATATGCTATTGCGTTTAGATATGATGGTAGGATCCAAGGTGGATAGACTATTCATTTGGTGAGTTAGTCCTTCCTAGAATTAATGATATATCTTGATAAATTGTTCAATTTTTGTTAGATATCATCCTCATATCATAAGTCTGAAAGGCTTATCTAATTCCCATTTTACCATAAGGAATTATTTTTAAATTTTTTGATTCTGTTATCAATATATGAATTTCGGGTAGTTTATGATTCAAAGCTTTTTCCTCAATCATTTGAACATCCATGAAATAGAGATTAGAATGTCTATACGCCTCTTGTCTTCAGTTATGTTCTCCCTAATCAATCTTTTATTTTCAAGAATTGAGACTTATAGGATAGATACTTTCCCTTCTCCTATCTTGATCACCCTGGAATAGGTTCGAATTATCTTTCCTGTCTAGGCCGTATTACTTAATTGGCCATAGATAATTAGTCTATCAATATTTTATTTCCAATCCATTGAGTATTGATCCTAACTTGATTCCATTACTCATATATTACTTCCGAGTCAGTTTTGTTGAAATTCAAGACAAATATGTTTTTCTCGATCCCTGAATATTGGAGAAATAAAAATTAGAAGATTTTAGTTCTCTTGTGTTCAGACACTTTCCTAATCGATCGTTGATTTCAACGTTGATACCTAATTGATCATTTTATTTTTCAAATATTGATACTATCACTTTAAGGATAGATACTTATACTTTTCTATCATAATCGACTTGTTTGAATTTCCAGAAGCTCCTTTTCAATTCTCATGGATATAGTTAGAATAATTTTGATGACTTATGATGGCAAGACAACAGCGCACTGTAGCTATTTATTTAACTTATGGAGACTGTGGGTTCACTGGAGCCAGCCGCGCACTGGCGAGGCATGATCCATAAGTTGAAGTAATTTCGAGTAAGTATAAGTTATCGAATGTTATTGAAACTATATCCTAATTGCCCTATTTTGAGTTTTGAGTCGTATGTTAATATTGGTAGAGCTAATAGAATATTCAATACAATATCATATTGGAGTCATAAAACCAAGGATTTACTGCATCCAGATGTACACTAGCGAGGCATGGGTTCCCGGTGAAACGACTTCAGATATGCATACGATTTCGAATACCATAGAGGCTATATCTGTTATTGGCATATGACTATTATTTTTTTATTTCCCACAAAAATCTTGAACTCTCACTCCAAACTGAATTGATATCCTATTCCTTATTATCACATTATAAATAAATCTTGTAGTTCTTGCTTCGTATCATTCTTTCTTATCATTCATTCATCGAGTTTTCATTTAGTTTCTCCTCACTTAAAACCTATTACTAAATTTTAATTCCATTCTACTAGATGTGTAATCGTCCGTAGATTATGGTTCTATGATCATGTCCACATAGTTGATCGTGCTAAAACAGTTCTGTTTTGAATCATCCTTACGACTTTGGATCACGACTAGACTATTTTGATTATATTTCGATCGTGTCAATTCACATACCTTTCTAGACTCGTGCCTAAGTAAATTTTGCTTAAATAATTAATCGTGCCAAACAAATTTTGATCGCTCCTAAATGACTTGGATTGTGACTAAACTATTTGACCATAATCATAATCGTGTCTATACTTCAACTCAATTATTGCTAATGTCTAAATTTTTATTCCACTATGATTATGACAATTTTGATCGTGTTCATGCTCGTGCCAGCCTCCAATTTTGATCATGCTGGGATGACTTACACGATTAGTCTTGATCATGGCTACATCTTAAATTATATCTAAGTGACTATAACCCCATTTAGATTTTATCTAGAATTTTGATCATTCTTCAGCAACTATGGTCGTGACTAGACCATGTTGAATATAATTTGGCCGTACCAAACCATTTCAATTTTGGATCGTTCTTAAAATATTTTTGGTCGTCGACTAGACCATTTTGATCAAAGGTTGATCGTGCCAAATCGCATTTTCTTCTGACTATTATTTTTGACCCTACCCGCGATTACGCGTGACTAATTTGATCATAACTCATATCATTTTCTTGATTATATTATTTGTCGTTTTATTTGTATCGACTGAAATCTCGCTTCTTGATTATATTTCGTGCTCGTACCTAATCGTGGCCTTTGAATTTCTAAAATAAAACTTTCTAAGGTGGGTAGATTTGTAAGCCCACTTTCTGAGTCTTTTAAACTTTTATTTATTTCTTTAGCTAGAAATTTTTTTTGATTTAAATTATATTACAGATGTTAAAAGGAAAGGAGTTTTGCCAAAAAAAATTCCTTTAAAAAGAGATTCTTCTTATTACGGAAATAGATTTTTGAGAATTATAGATTATTATCAATTATTTCTACGATTTTAAATTAGATGATATCAAATATTATATTCTCATGGTAACAAAATATTAGATAATTGTTTACTAAATTAGTTTTGATCTATAAAAATATAATATTAGATAATACTTAGTATCTATTTAAATTTATTACTGCTATCAAGTGTTATATTTATATTTCGTTTATGGTATTTTTAAATATTAATTAAATCTAAAATTATTTTTATTTTTATTTTTATTTTTATTTTTATTTTATTTAAACCTTAGAAAGATTTGATAATCCTAGTCCTTCCCTATTTGTGATTTTCCAACTCCTAGATATAGAGGAGCATTCCTCTAATTTATCTCCACATTTCTCTGATTCTCAAATCTAATTCCTAATTTCTAACCCTAAATTCCTCTTCGCCGATTTTCAGAATTTTTAATTATTCATTTACTTATTTTATTTATCGTGGTTGAAAGTAATTTTTCATTGATAATTTGTTTTATGATTATGTCCTTTTATCAAAACTTGTTTTAAATTAAATATTAGAGATCATTTTTGGCCTTTTAGAGTTTCAAGACTCTTTCTTCCTCTTTCCACCTATCTGATCAATATTTTCTTACTCTAAAATTTTCCTATATTTTCACCGATTAACCAAGTCCGCTTGTCCTAGTAGTCCTTAAATTCGAGGACGAATTTATTTCTAAGGTGGGTAGATTTGTAACCCCTCCTCACGAAATTTTGAAATATCTTTTATTATTTATTTGAATAAAATGGTGATTTTTGGAATTTTATAAATATTTAATTAATTAATTAATATTATAGAAGGCCTTAGTCATGATTAAGATTAGAGTACAAGATGACCAGGAATTATGGAACGAAGAGGGTAGTCGAGTGCTTTGACTAGTATTTTAGCCATGGTAGGGAAGACCGAGCGATAGGTGTGTTCTAACTAGAAAAATCAGGCCGAGTTGCGACTAGACCCCTATAAATAATTAATTTATTATTTTTTAATATTATGACTTTTAGTTGACTCGGTTGTGCCAATTTAGTCCAGACTTGACCCGGACCAAATGTCACGACCCGCACCCGGATTAGGGGCACAAGAACGTGGCTACGTCCAGCCTACGTCGTAGTGTCGGCGGTAGAATGCTGTTCTAGGTCACAATAGCAACTAAATACAATATAATATACTCTCCAAATGGAGGATAATCTCAGAAGATACAACTCAATCACATAAACTAGAGGTAGATAAATGGCACGATAAGATAGATATAAAATCCACAGAATGAGATACAACCAGAAAAAATAAGTCTAAGTGTTTAACAACACCAAAATCCCAACATCCGAATAATACATCTCATGAAATGACAACAAAAAGTAAGACAAGATAAGCCTAACAATTTATCCTAGGCAATAGGGTTGCATCCTCAGCGTAAGCTGGATCCTCCTGAGGGTCCAGGTCGCAAGTGTCATCTATACCAGCTCCGTAAAAGGTGGAGGCAGAACTCCTCCTCATCCTCTGTAATATTTTTAACAGGTCCAGTCAGGACATGAGCGAATATATAACTCTCACGCAGTTCATATCATGGCAAGAAATATAAAACAAGCAATAAAATAATATACATGAAGTGTTGTAAGAGATGGACATGATAGTAAAACAGATGAATCTGAGAACACAAGAGTTCTATAAGAAAATAAGAACTGTAAGTAATATAAGTGATTTAGAGCACAAGATGGTTATGTAGTCGGCTTGGGTTGCATATACCTAAGTAACTGAGTTACATATGAAGTAACAGAGTGGCACATGATGGAAAAAGATAACATAACCATTTATACTCACCCCTACCCCCAATCAATACACAAGGATCCAGTCAAGTTACGTTACGTACATGATTTATTTGTTATACACGAGGCACATGTGAGAACATGGTGTACATGAGAGCACATGAAAGTACATGAGAGCACATGAGCGTATATGATTGCACATGAGAGTACATGAATAACATGAATGCACGGAGCACAGGATGTATATGAAACACATGACATAAAGTACCCAATGCACCCGTTAAGGGGGATAACATCTCATGCAAATATCCATATAGTACCAATCCGTAATAACAATGTGTCCGCATCAAGTAATGTAGTCTAGAGCAAGAATATAAGTCCTAGCAAGTATGAAATGAACAGAGAATGTACTCGCCTGATATCTTGAACGATTGATGAGAACATATGCCCGAATCAGAGTAATTGAGTCATATTTAGAGCAACACAGTTACAAAGTATCCAAGATGTAATAAATAAGGTTTACAATACATTCTACATAATTTTAGGTATTTTTAGGTCAAAGTCAACTCTTGGTCAACTATGGTCAACATTCTAGTCAAACTAGTCAATTAGTCTAGGGTTTGGTCCAACTCTAGTCTACATGTCATGTTAGGCCTATAGGGTCAAATACTAAGTCATTCTATAGGTTACCTCACTATACTAGGATACCTTAGGATACCAAGGTATTAACATAGCCTAGTCTAACATACCTCATAGGCATGTATACTATATATACATACACTAGTTATACTCTATATATATACCATAGCCTATATACTTACCTATATAACTATCCTTATATAGCTCAACTCATGTGTATATATATACCATATATATATAGACATAACTATACATATAACAAAACTATGTATAAACATAACATATATACATATATTACATAACCTATATTCATATACTACATGTATACCTATACATAACTTTATATGTAACAGTCAAACTCTAGCATCTATCAAACAAAACCCACACCACTCAACCTCACAGGCTCAACCTACTGTCTCCAAATCCAAACAATAACCCTATCTTAGTTTAAACTAAACTCTATATTCAACACATACATATATATAGATATTAACTCACACATCAAATCTGGAACCAAAACCTACTAATAGCAAATATAGATATATACTATATAACATATGACACATGCAAACATCTACACTAATCTCATAAAACTGAGAATCACAAAGCCTAAATCCTATCCACAACCCAACTGAACCAGCATACTGTATATATATATATTTTTTTTCTTTTTTTTAATATATATATATATATATATATATATATATATATATACACACACACACACACACATACACACACATATATAGATACATAACAAAACCTCCAACCAACAACCCAATTGAACCAAACAACTCAGGTATCAAATATCTCAGGAACTGAGAACAACCTATCCTAAACTGAACTGAGGAAAACTCAAGCCACAAACCCAAATAACACCCTAACTCGACAGGTATCGCTAATCAACAAATCTAAACCAAACTAGATAGATACATACAAAAACGGGGTCCGATGTGAGTGCAGGGTGTTGAGCTTGTGTCCAGGAGTCACTGTGGGTGTGAAGGTGTATCCATGAGTGTCCATAGTCATGTCAAACCCTGGGTCAAGAATGTATCAGAAACCTGGCAGAATACTGCCTCGTGAACACGTATCGAGTGGTCTAGGACACGTTATGTCCATTCACGTGTACCGTGGTTGGGTTTGAAGGTAGACTAGGTGTAGGGCTAAGTGTCAGACACCCTAAAACGTGTCCAATCAGTGTCGTGTCTTGATACGAACCCCGTATCAGAGGCTCGTTTCTACGTGCGTGCGTGTGTAGAATAGTGCGGACACTATTTCTCAGCCGACACGACAACAAACCTCATGAAACTCTGGGAGGGGTCTGTCAGTCATTGCCCGCACCCCTGTGCCAATTTCTAGGTGTCCACGTGGCATGTCTACTGTGCACGAGACTCGTGTCATCAGGGCAATGCACCACAGTGTGTGCGGCCATCCCTGTATCCAATTTTGGACACGAAAGGTGTCCAAAATTGACTCAGTCTCTAGGATCTGAGATCTACACATATTGAGCTACAAAATCATGTATTTAGTTTTGTAAATTAAGAATATTAATTCCTAAGAGGCATTTCACCAAACACTTTACACTACACTCCGATACGCCTCTGATACGTACATAAAATGGATTCGATTGGAACCCAAACTTGGCCTGGGACTAGGGGGACCCTAAATGAATGCATCCATGGAAAGAAATTAGGAAATTAATTGGTTTAGAGGCCATTACCTATTGAAAGTTGGAATCTCAATGTAAATGCACTTGAGACCAAAATCACTCCACTTCCAATGGTCAACTTGCTCCAAATCTTTACTAGCTAGCTCCTAGAGGCTTCCTCTACACTATGGGAGTGTATTGCAATTGATCAGGCTTAATTTATAGTTGATTTGGATAAAGGAGGTGAATTTGGGGAAGAACACAAATTAGGGTTTGGAATTGTAAGAAAAGAGACAAGAATGCTAAGTGTGAACCTTTATAGGTAAGGGGGACCTCTCACACATCAAATCTAGAACCAAAACCTACTAATAGCATATATAGATATATACTATATAACATATGACACATGCAAACATTTACACTAATCTCATAAAACTGAGAATCATAAAGCCTAAATCCTATCCACAACCCAACTGAACCAGCATATATATATATATATATATATATATATATATATATATATATATATATATATTATTTTTTTTTTACACACACACACACACACACACACACACACACGCACACACACATATATAGATACGTAACAAAACCTCCAACCAACAACCCAATTGAACCAAGCAACTGTGGTATCAAATACCTCAGGAACTGAGAACAACCTATCCTAAACTGAACTCAGGAAAACTCAAGCCACAAACCCAAATAACACCCTAACTCGACAAGTATCGCTAATGAACAAATCTAAACCAAACTGGATAGATACATACAAAAATAGGGTCTAGTGTGTGTGCAGGGTGTTAAGCTTGTGTCCAGGAGTCACTGGGGGTGTGAAGGTGTGTCCACGAGTGACCACAGTCATGTCAAACCCTGGGTCAAGCATGTATCAGAAACCTGGCAGAACACTGCCTCGTGCACACGTGTCGAGTGGTCTAGGACACGTTATGTCCATTCTCGTGTATCGTGGTTGGGTCTGAAGGTAGACTAGGTATAGGGCTTCATGCCAGACACCCTGAAATGTATCCAATCAGTATCGTGTCTTGATACGAACCCCGTATCAGAGGCTCGTTTCCACGTGCGTGTGTGTGTAGAATAGTGCGGACACTATTTCTCAGCCGACACGACTACAAACCTCATGAAACTCTGGGAGGGGTCTGTCAATCATTGCCCGCACCCCTGTGCCAGTTTCCAGGTGTCCACGTGGGCACGAGACTCGTATCATCAGGGCAACGCACCACAGTGTGTGCGGCCATCCCTGTGTCCAATTTTGGACACGAAAGGTGTCCAAAATTGACTCAGTCTCTAGGATCTGAGACCTACACATATTGAGCTACAAAATCATGTATTTAGTTTTGTAAATTAAGAATATTAATTCCTAAGAGGCATTTCACCAAATACTTTACGCTACACTCCGATACGCCTCTGATACGTATATGAAATGGATTCGATTTGAACCCAAACTTGGCCTGGGGCTAGGGGGACCCAAAATGAATACATCTATGGAAAGAAATTAGGAAATTAATAGGTTTAGAGGCCATTACCTATTGAAAGTTGGAATCTCAATGTAAATGCACTTGCGACCAAAATCACTCCACTTCCAATGGTCAACTTGCACCAAATCTTTATTAGCTAGCTCCTAAAGGCTTCCTCTACACTATGGGAGTGTATTGCAATTGATCAGGCTTAATTTATAGTTGATTTGGATAAAGGAGGTGAATTTGGGGAAGAACACAAATTAGGGTTTGGAATTGTAAGAAAAGAGGCAAGAATGCTAAGTGTGAACCTTTATAGGTAAGGGGGACCTCTCTTGGCAGCCAAGGGGTTTGCTAGGGTTAGGGTTTAGGTTCAAGTTAGGTTTAAGGCTTCTCATAAAGTAATTCAAGCCTTTCTAGTAAAGGCCTAAAGCAAAATTAGCGTTTTCAAGCAAAGTATCTAATTAGACATAATATCTAGATATTACCAACCTTGTCATTTAGTTGGAAGCTACTAATCAAATATCTAGGCTCGTGATCAATATCTAGATTAGGTCAATTCTAGGTTAAGTCCTAATATTTCAATTAGCACATTATTAATTACTATAATTCAAATGTCACAAATGACCAAAATACCCTTAGCCTGAAAAGTGGTAATTTGCTAATCTAATTACCTGTGTTAGATCTCCATGGTCATGGTTAGTCTCTAGACTAAGTAGCTTTACGGTTACACTAGTAAAAAGCAAAGTCACAATACACTAAATTAAATAGTATTAAAATAAGTAAAATTCACCATAAATTATTAACATGATTTAAATCCTATTATTTAATGATAAATTTTACAATAGTTCAAATTTACCCTTATTTAGAAAAGTGGTAGTAACAGTCTACCCGCCTTAGAAAAATTTTGTCCTCAAAATTTAGGTCGATCGTACTCCTCTTAGGGTCACGTCCCCAACAATCATGGTCTTAAGAAAACTTACCTAAATCATGCAATTTGAAAGAATAACATACAGGGACATGGCATGCAATATCAGTCTGAGGTCTCATCTAGCTATACTGGTCATGCTATATCAAAAGCACTCATAAGATATCAAACATACAGCAACATGGTATAGGGTGCAACAATCAGCAAGACATGCTAAGGTCTATGTCAAGAACTTACCTCCAACTAGGTCTGGTGACTAGAACTCCCTCCTGGAGGCGGGGCCTTCATCCCCAAGGCACTTCTCATGAATCAAGCTCTTGTTAAAACTCTTCTTCCTTTTTTTTGGATTTTATTCTCCTCTATCAACTTAATCATCCCAAAATTTAAATTTCTACACCTTGTCCTAACTTGGATCCGAAATCTCTAAATCAAAGTTTATGAAATCCTCGAACTTGTTTAAATCACTATCCTCAAAATTATTCGAAGCTAATACTACTATGTCATGCAGGAACTTATTCTCCATTATAAAATCAACCTTCGTATTTCCTTCATGTACACCTTCAAATATTATCCTTCTTAAATTTTTAAAACCTCCACAAAATCTTTAATTAATTTTTTTATAACTCAAAATCCTTGTGTTCACTCTGCTCCTAGTCATCCTCTTACCAACGTCTTATTCAATTTTTTATCATTATCGCATTACAGTTAAATTTTCTTCTCCATTTCTAAATTCCTAAATTTAGCATCACAACCTTAAGTGAAATATCTCGAGAATCAATACCCTAAAATTATTCAAGTTCACAAATACAAATCGATCTCCAATATCCTTGTTATTTCTAAAGTACACCTACAAAATATTACTGCTCTAACCATCAATATATACATCCTACTATCCTTCTGGTCAGCCGGAGGGGTCACTACCTCCTGAGCAATAGGAGGTGGAAACATGCTCTCAATCATATCTGAAACTGCAGCTGTGCTCAGGGGACTGGCTCTGGTCATGGGTGCCATACTAGAAAATATAAGAAAAATAATAAATCATCAAGGCTGTAAGGCAGTCTATCATCCTATATGAAAACTAGTGATTATAATCAGCAGAGAACTAGCTACAAGGGTTGCTATTCTAATGCCAGAGCTATACTATCATCTCTAAGATAAAGGCCTAACACAAGTCATCAAATCATTGTACTATGAAATAATTATATCTAAATGAAGTTCTAATAAGGATTAGACTAAATAAATAAAATTATTCCTACTCCTAAGTTAATTGATGACGAAAAACAATTTTTTTTTAAACGAAAGATAGAGATGATATGTTTAAGAACATTCTCAAGATATAATATGACAATCATATGCGTCTGTCCAAAATTATGATACTCAAAATCCTCACCATACTAGTAAGCAAGGCTACGATAAACCATAGAGTTCGCAACTAAGGTACATACCTCTAGAATCATGGTATGTAAAAATTTTGCATTGTCACATGCTTGGCTGCAAAAACATTAAATTCCCATACCCGAGAAATACATCCAAAATCAGACTCTATATCTTCGCCATGCCCACTAATATGGCTGTAGATGTCTCTAGATTCCATGAATGAGGCGACCTTGCCCATAAGATTTATCTTAGTAGAGAATCAAGTCAACAATGAACACCAAGAATCAAATTCAACAATAAACAAGAAAGGTAGACAGTAACTGTTGGAATCGAATTTTGAGATAGTTTATAATGATATTCTCAAGGGTCATCCCAGGAATCTCTCAAGGAATTCTAACTGTGATTGAGTATCCTCTCACGCTAAAGTCTATTCCTTATCTCTTACCGCCAGGTGCGCAGCAGTACAACTAATCGTCGTACTACCACGACTTTGTACTAATGTGAATCTCGATCTGCATGGGCCACCACTAAAAACGTGTCACGACCCGCACCCGAGTTAGGGACACGAGAATATGGGTACGTCCAGCCTACGCCACAGTGACGACAGTAGAACGCTGTTCTAGGTCACAATATCAACTAAACACAATATAATATACTCTCCAAACGGAGGACAATCTTAGAAGATACAACTCAACCACATAAACTAGAGGTAGATAAATGACATGATAAGACAGATATAAAATTCATAGAATGAGATGTTGACCCAAACTGGATCGCAGTCAACCTAATCTTGATAATTAACAAGACGATATCTGTTATGATCCAACTTGACATATCAAGCTCCAAAATAAACAATCACCACACATCAGCTCAAGACGAACATCATCGACAATTGCTATGATATGCTGCTATTTACTTGTTCTATGAGTCTGTATTTTACTTTTTTTTGAGTCTAGATTATTGTAAGTTGAGTCGCACCGAGTATCTCAACCCTAAACTTTACACCCAAAGCTCTACAAACAAAAGTCCAAAAACCTGCCAAACCCAAACCAGTCCATTGAACATTCTGTCCCCAAGGAGACAGTGTTCGGGCCGAACTCTGCCTCACACAGAGTTCGGGTTGAACTCTGCCCCTTAATTTTAGGACCTAATTTTTAGGGTTTGCTGGTTGCTAGTTGTCCAACGGCTAAATATTTGAATATTTGGGATAGAGTTCTGGCCGAACTCTGTCTCTCTGGACTGGTATATACAAGCCTTGATTTCTTTCATTTTCAATCATCCAATCTTCTCATCTTCTACAGTCTATACATTCAAGAGCTTATACTTCTCATCTAACTAGCCACAAAACTTTCCAAGCCCCCAAGGTGCTCAGTGCGAGTTAACTAGAAGTTTGTGTGCAAGAGTTCCAATAGGAGTCACTCAGATAATTCCAAGTCTCTCCATCTGCAAATCTGTAAGAAGTTGGCATGCTCTTCTGAGTAAAGGCACGTGGTTGTACGCTATTTCACAAATAGTGGATTTTAATCCTGAGCTAGAGTTCTCAGGCCTGGACTAGTCCTCCACGAGGAAAACCAAGTTATAAACTGCTGTATCTGCATACTCTGATCTCTATTTATATTCTGCACTTATACTCTGATTATTATTTCTGTTGGGTGAACTTGAATATAATTATTTTTAATTGAGTATTATCGACACATACTCTATTCACCCTCCTCTAGAGTTGCCTATACGTACTTCAATTGGTATCAGAGCTCTGTTCTCTTATATCGGATTAACATCCTAAGAGCTGATCCATGGCAACCACACAACCTATCTTTTTCAACTATGGTGAGGGACAGTCCACAAATAGACCACCCCTATTTGACGGAACTAACTACACCTATTAGAAAACTAGAATGCGTTTTTATCTTAAGTCTCAAGACTTTGATCTGTAGACCATCGTCACAGATGGTTACAAAATGCCTGTCAGAATAGATGTCGAGGGGACTCTTGTTGAAAACCCCCACGACAAATATTCTGAACAGGAAAAAAACAGACAAGTCTAGATGCTAGGGCTATTAATGCTCACTTTTGTGCAATAGACAGGATTGAATTCAACAGGGTCTCTACATACTCCACCTTATACGAAGTATAGAGACTTCTGGAGATGACTCATGAAGGAACCACACAGGTTAAAGAATCAAAGATCAGCCGTCTGACACAAGAATATGAGACATTCAAAATGAAGCCAAATAAAACAATTAGATGTTCACCAGATTTCTCGACATCGTCAACCCTCTATCTTCCCTTGGCAAAGTATATTCCAACCATAAAAAGATACACAAAATGCTAAGAGAATTGCCGAAGATCTGGAAACCCAAGGTCACGATGATAATCGAAGAAAATAATCTTACGACTATGTCACTAGAAACTCTGATGGGCAAGCTGATGACACATGAGCTCGACCTCAAAGATTTTGAAGAAAATGCTCCAAAAGAAAAAGAAATTGCCTTAAGAGCTCATCGCCGAAGAACCATCACAGAGGAAACAGATGACGATGATTCTGAAGGTGACGATCGAGCACTCATTGTTCAAAATTTCAAGAAGTTCCTACGCTTCAACCGAAAGAAGAAGGAACAAAAAGACGATGAGGAAGAACCCACCTGCTTCAGATGCAAGAAGATGGGACACATCAGAAAAGATTGTCCTATAGCAAAAAAAAGGAAGCAGATACAAAAAATCGTACAAGAGGCCAACCTCAAAGAAGTATGCCAACACTAGCATCTGGCACGAAAGCGAGGCCAGCGATTCAGACGAAGAAGAGGACTCTTCGTAAGACACGGCAAACGTCTGCCTAATGGCAACTTCAGACGAGGTAAACGACTCTTTTGAAGATTTCTCCTTTGATGAACTGGGTGACGCCTTTAGTGATCTTCTTGAAGACCACAAAAAAGTTATTAACAAGTATAAGCACGCTAAGGAAAAGATTAAGACCCATGAAGTCGAGATCCATAGACTTTCTTGCTTACTTGAGAATGTTAGAAATACTACACCCATGGAAAGCACTGAGGAGGTATCTAAGCTTAAATTAAGCTTACACGATGCTAAATCTCTTATTGAGAAGCAAACACATGATATCACTACTTTAAATAGAGAACTTGCTGAAGAGAAAAACAAGTACAAGATTGCTACTGCTAGAATACATGACCTTACTACTAAATATGATGAGTTGCATGTTGCCTCTAAGAAATTAGAGATTAGACTGGGCAAGCAGGTTATTCAACCTCAAACTCAGTCTCACAGTCACAACACTTACAAACACGAGACGGCTCAACACAAGAGAACACGTCACCACAAGAACACTCATCCACATACTACTCAAAATCATGCCTTTATGTACACCTACTCCCATATAGCACATAAAATACACATACGTAGTTATAATCATCCTACTGCTACATATTATCATCATCCTACACCCACATATAGACATCACTATCATCCTGCACCCAACACCAATATGCATGCTACATGTACTTAATGTGGTTTACATGGACACATATCACCACAGTGTAGAATTAGAAAACTAGTGGATATTAATCTACATGCATGGGTACCAAAGACTAACTTTTCAGGACCTACAAGAATTTGGATACCAAAGGTCACATCTACTCATGGTATATGTGGACCTTCCTTCTCAAACTAGAAGCAACTAGATTCTTGATAGTGGGTGCTCGCGACATATGACTGGAGATGCTAATCTTTTCGCAACACTATCGATCAAAGGGGAAGGATATGTATCCTTCGGCAACAATCTGAAAGGCTATATCATAGGTAACTGTATAATTGGTTATCCTCCTTCTTCCCTCATTAAGGATGTCTGTTTAGTGACTGAGTTAAAGCATAACTTGCTCAGCATTAGTCATCTTGCTGATCATGGATATGATATTAACTTTGGGAAAACTAAATGCTTTATCTATGATAGATCAACTGGAGACATCGCTTTTGAAGGGATAAGAGAAGATAACATATATATTTTCTATCTATCTAGAGATACTAACAATGCAGGAAGATGCCTCTACGCCCACAAAGACGAAAGGCTATTATGGCACCAGTGTCTTTGTCATGCCAACATGGATACCATATCCAGGTTATCAACCAGAAGCTAGTAAGAGGCCTGCCAGACATCAAATTCAAAGGACACGGTATGTGCCAAATGTGAAAAGAATAAGGCTACCAAATATCCCTTTAAATCCATAAACACAGTAAGTACTACCTGACCATTGCAATTACTTCATATGGATCTATTTGGTCCTAGTAGAGTAGCCAATCTTGGCGGTAAACTTTATATTTTTGTTATCGTTGATGACTTTTCAAGATTTACTTGGGTTTTCTTTCTTGCAAATAAAAATGATACCGTTTCAGTTTTCAAAGTTTTTACTAAAAAGGTCCAAAACAAAAAATGCTACATGATTACTCGTATCTGAAGTGATCATGGTGGCAAATTCAAAAATTTTGATTTTGAAAAGTTTTGTGATTTAAATGACTTTAATCATGAGTTTTCATGTCCTAGAACTCCTCAACAAAATGGTGTAGTGGAGCGAAAGAAAAGGACTCTTGGCGATATGGCTAGAGTCATGCTGAATCAATTTTCTCTTCCGAAATATTTTTTGGCAGAATCTGTCAGCACAGCGTGCCATGTTTTGAATATTGTTTTGATTCGACCTATTTCGAAGAAAATATCCTATGAACTTTGGTTTGGTAGAACTCCAAATATTTCTTACTTTCGAGTGTTTGGTTGTCGCTGCTTTATCCTGAATACCAAAGACAACTTGGACAATTTTGATGCTAAAGCTAATGAAGGT
The DNA here is from genome assembly GCA_029216955.1 of Iris pallida. Lineage (NCBI taxonomy): Eukaryota > Viridiplantae > Streptophyta > Magnoliopsida > Asparagales > Iridaceae > Iris > Iris pallida. The sequence goes on from JANAVB010010792.1 coordinate 2,732,151, forward strand.
ATTCTTCTTGGCTATGCTACCAAGAGTCAGGAATATAGAGTGTTCAACAAACGCTCCATGATTATTGAAGAGTCTACTAACGTAACCTTTGATGAGGACAATAGTACAACTATCATTTTCGATGATGATGAACCAGCAACCTTCACTCCTGTGGATATACCACCCGAAACCAACTCTCTGGAAGGATTACCAAAGAAGTTCAAATTCAAACATTCGCATCCAGAAAACTTGGTAATAGGTGAGGTATCGAAGGGGGTAACTACTCGATCTTCTTTAAGAGACTCTATTGCTAGCACTATTTTTATTTCTCAAATTGAACCTAAACATATTTTAGAAGCTTTTAACGATGAATTTTGGATATCTGTAATTCAAGAAGACCTCAAAGAATTTGAACAAAATCAGATTTGGGAACTTGTTCCTAGACCTGCTAATCATTCAATCATTGGTAATAGATGGGTTTTTCGCAACAAAGTTAATGAGGACGGTTCGATCACTCGCAACAAGGCTCGTCTCATAGCTCAAGGATACAACCAAGAGGAGGGTTTCGACTACAATGCGACGTATGCTCCAGTTGTACGACTTGAATCTGTTCGAATGCTTTGCGCCTTTGCAAATTTCCAAAAATTTAAACTTTTTCAAATGGATGTGAAAAGTACTTTTCTAAATGGTTTTATTAAAGAAGAGATTTTTGTCAAGCAACCCCCTAGTTTTAAAAGTCACAAATTTCCTAACCATGTTTTTAAATTTAAGAAAGCTCTTTATGGCATCAAACAAGCTCCTCGAGCTTGGTATGAACGCCTTAGTACTTTCTTACTTGATAAAGGTTTTTTAAAAGGGAAAATTGATACTACACTTTTTATAAAATCCCTTGATGACACTGTTTTGTTATTACAAATTTATGTAGATGATATCATATTTGGGTCTACTAATAAGGGTCTATGCAAAGATTTTGCCAAGTGTATGCAGAATGAGTTTGAAATGAGCATGATGGGGGAGCTCAACTAATTCCTTGGACTGCAAATCAAACAATACTCGCAAGGCATCTTCATCAGCCAGTCAAAGTATACAAAGGACATGCTGAAAAATTTCGAGCTTGACAACATTAAACCTATCAGCGTGTTTCCAATGAATGGTTTTCCGACTTTCGCTCACCTAGCATGTTTCCGGGACATCCGGTCAACTTTACAATATTTTTGGATTATGATTCACTATTTTATGACTTAGATCTCGATGAACTTGTTTCAACTTCATCTATTGTCTATTTAAATGCCATACAAATGTTCTACTGCAATTTGACTCATGACAACATACGGATTTATTCCCGTGTCACCGGTATTAATATATCGTTTGATGACTTCGAGCTTGCCGACTATCTAGAAATTTCGGAACCCAACTCTTGGGATAAACTCGTCGATGCCCGACAGCTTCAATTTCCCAATGGATGTTCTCTTGAAAGCTTCAAGGACGACTTGTGTACCCCTAACACACGTCCTCGCAAGCTTAGAGCAAAATTCCTCAACCCCTACTTCCATGAACTCCATCGGATTATATTTTCTTCGATCTTGTCAAAAGCGGGATCGACCGATGAAGTTTCAAATCTTGAGATATTTGCTCTCTATCATTTGCACTTCCATGTTCCATTCAACTTTCCTCGTATGATGATAGACTAGATAATTCGTGCGAGAAACAAGCCACGATCAATGGTCTATGCCATGTATTTATCGATGATCTTTCGTGCTTTTCACATTTCCCTCAATGAGTGTCAGTTTCTTCGTTCTCCTACCTATCTGTCCATGGCACGGAGGACTCTTGCTGCTATTCCCCCTTCTGGTGAGTCTGAGTCTTCTGACTCCGATGCTCCTGAGCCCGAGCCTTCTGCTACTCTTGACTCCATCCAGGCGATGTTGGAAGACGACCGATGGACTCAGTTGGATTACCGTACCACCCTTCAGATGAGTGTTATCAGCAACTCGCTGCCCGACCTCCAGTACACCCTGGCCACCCATCCTACTATGTCTTTCCCTATCGTATAGGACCCTTCTCGCGAAGGTTATCGTATTGACGACACATAGGTCAGGCGGTATCTGGACCCGGACGCGGCCTTTGTTGACCCTCGTTGCTCTGCCAACGACCCTTCAGACTCTACTGGTCCATCCTGTGCTCTATGATGGTCGTGGTTTAGTACCTGCTGATGCTGCTGATGTTAGGCTATCGTTTTATTATGCTTTATGTAGTAGTTTTTGAAATTTTTTGAGATATAGTATATCTATTTTCATGTATTGTACTTCCTTCAGACTTATGCACTTTGGTTTTTATGAGATATCAAAACTGCTAGTAGTTTCTCTCTATGATTGTGGTTCCACGTTGTGTGATTACATGTATTCATTTTGTCTACTTTTTATGGAGAGCCACTTTATCATTTTGCTAAATGACAAAGGAGGAGACTGGTGATATTTGCTTGTGCTTTGGAAACACTTGATAATACTTGTGATATTTGTATGGACATGTGTTTTGAGCTTCAATATATATTGTTATGCATGCTTAGATTAGAACTTGTCATAGGACATATCCAATTAAGGGGGAGCGGACATGTTCATCTATGGGGGAGCTATTATCATTATTCCATGTGTCCACGTATGAATGTTGCGACATAAAAATATCGTATTTTTGTCAATTATGAAAATGGGGGAGATTGTTGACCCAAACTGGATCGCAGTCAACCTAATCTTGATAATTAACAAGACGATATCTGTTATGATCCAACTTGACACATCAAGCTCCATCAAGCTCCAAAACAGACAATCACCACACATCAGCTCAAGACGAACATCATCGACAATTGCTATGACATGCTGCTGTTTACTTGTTCTATGAGTCTGTATTTTACTTTTTATTGAGTCTGGGCTATTGTAAATTTAGTCGTACTGAGTATCTCAACCCTAGAATTTACACCCAAAGCTCCACAAACAAAAGTCCAAAAATCTACCAAACCCAAAACAACCTATTGAACATTGTATCCCTAAGGAGATAGAGTTCCGACCGACCTCTGCCCCACACAGAGTTCGGGCCGAACTCTGCCCCCTTAATTTTAGGACCTGATTTTTAGGGTTTGCTGGTTGCTATTATCCAACAGCTAAATATTTGAATATTTGAGACAGAGTTCTGGCCGAACTCTACCTCTCTGGACTAGTTTATATATGCCTTTATTTCTCTCATTTTCAATCATCTAATCTTCTCATCTTCTCTTCTTCTATAGCCTATTCATTCAAGAGCATATTCTTCTCATCTAACTAGCCACAAAACTTTCCAAGCCCCCAAGATGCTCAGTGCGAGTCAACGAGAAGTTTGTGTACAAGAGTTCTAAAATAAGTCACTTGGACAATTCTATGTCTCGCCATCTGCGAATCTGTACGAAGTTGGCATGCTCTTCTGAGTACAGTCACGTGGTTGTACGCTATTTCATAAATAGTGGATTTCAATCCTGAGCTAGAGTTCTTAGGCCTGGACTAGTCCTCCACGAGGGAAACCAGATTAAAAACTGTTGTGTCTGCGCATGCTTCTCTGATCTCTATTTATATTCCGCACTTATACTCTGATTATTATTTCTGTTGGGTGAACTTGAATAGAGTTATTTTTAATTAGGTATTATCGACAATTACTCTATTCACCCCCCTCTGGAGTTGCCTACGCGTACTTCATGAGATACAACCAAAAGAAATAAGTCTAAGTATTTAACAACACCAAAATCCCAACATCTGAATAATACATCTCATGAAATGACAACAGAAAGTAAGATAAGATAAGCCTAGCAGTCTATCCTAAGCAATAGGGTTGCATCCTCAGCGCAAGCTAGATCCTCCTCAGGGTCCAGGTCGCAAGTGTCATCTATACCAAGTCCGTAATAGGTGGGGCACAACTCCTTCTCATCCTCTGTAATATTTTTAACAGGTCCAGTCAGGACAGAAGCAAATACATAACTCTCACGCAGTTCATATCATGGCAGAAAATGTAAAACAAGCAATAGAATAATATACATGAAGTATTGTAAGAGATGTGTATGATAAAAAAACAGATGAATATGAGTTTATAAGAAAATAAGGACTGTAAGTAATATAAGTAATTTAAAGTACAAGATGGTTATGTAGTCGGCTTGGGTTGCACAAGCCTAAGTTAACTGAGGTGCACACGAAATAACAGAGTTGCACATGATAGGAAAAGATCACATAACCATTTATACTCACCCCTATCCCTAATCAATACACAAGGATCCAGTCAAGTTACGTTACGTACATGATTTGTTGGTTATACACGAGGCATATGTGAGAACATGGCGTAAATGAGAGCACATAAAAGTACATGAGAGCACATGAGCGTACATGATTGCACATGAGAGTACATGGATAACACGAATGCATGGAGCACAGGATGTACATGAAATACATGACATGAAGTACCCGATGCACCCGTTAAGGGGGATAACATATCATAAAAATATCCATATAGTACCAATCCGTGATAATAATATGTCAGTATCAAGTAATGTAGTCAAGAGCAAGAATATAAGTCCTAGCAAGTATAAAATGATCAGAGAATGTACTGCCTGATATCCTGAATGACTGATGAGAACAGATGCCCGAATCGGAGTAACTGAGTCCTATTTAGAGCAATACAGGTTACAAAGTGTCCAAGATATAATAAATGAAGTTTACAATTCATTCTACATGATTTTAGGTCATTCTACGTAAAAGTCAACTATTGGTCAACTATGGTCAACATTCTAGTCAAACTAGTCAACTAGTGTAGGGTTTGGTCCAACTCTAGTCTACATATCATGTTAGGCCTATAGAGTCAGATACTAAGTCATTCTATAGGTTACCTCACTATACTAGGATACCTTAGGATACCAAGGTATCAACATAGCCTAGTCTAACATACCTCATAGGCATGTATACTATATATACATACACGAGTTATACTCTATATATTTACCATAGCCTATATACCTACCTATATGACTATCCTTATATAGCTCAACTCATGTGTATATATATACCATATATATATAGACATAACTATACATATAACAAAACTATGTATAAACATAACATATATACGTACATTACATAACCTATATTCATATACTATTTGTATACCTATATATAACTATATATATAATAGTCAAACTCAAGCATCTATCAAACAAAACCCACACCACTAAACCTCACAGGCTCAACCTACTGTCTCAGAAAACTGAGTACACTCTCTCAACAGTTGAAACCCAAATCCAAACTATAACCTATCTTAGTTTAAACTAAACTCTATATTCAACACATACATATATATAGATATTAACTCACACATCAAATCTGGAACCAAAACCTACTCATAGCCTATATAGATATATACTATATAACATATAACACATGCAAACATCTACATTAATCTCAGAAAACTGAGAATCACAAAGCCAAAATCATATCCATAACCCAACTGAACCAGCATACTGTATACATATATATATATATATATATATATATATATATATATATATATATATATATATATATATATATATATATTTTTTTTTTTATTTTTTATTTTTTTTTTTATATATATATATATATATATATATATATATATATATATATATATATTCCAACCAACAACCTAACTGAACCAAACAACTCAGGTATCAAATATCTCAGGAATTGAGAACAACCTATCCTAAGCTGAACTCAGCAAAACTCAAGCCCCAAACCCAAATAACACCCTAACTGGACAAGTATCCCAAATCAACATATATAAACCAAACTGAACAAATATATACAAAATGGGGGTCGAGTGTGTGTGCAGGGTGTTGAGCTTTTGTCCAGGAGTCACTGGGGTGTCAAGGTGTGTCCACGAGTGTCCACAATCTTGTCAAACCTTGTGTCAAGCATGTACCATAAACCTTGCAGAACCTTGCCTCGTGCACATGTGTCGAGTGGTCTAGGATACGTTGTGTCCATTTACGTGTCTCGACGTTGGGTCTGTAGGCAGACTAGGTGTAGAGCTTCATGTTAGATACCCTGAAACATGTCCAATCAGTGTCGTGTCTTGATACGAACCCCATATCAGAGGCTCGTTTTCGCGTGCGTGTGTGCGTACAAAACAGTACGAACACGATTTCTCAGTCGACACGACACCAAACCTCATAAAACTTTAGGAGGGGTCTGTCAGTCATTGCCCATACCCCTGTGCCAATTTCTAGGTGGCCACGTGGCATGTCCACTGTGCACGAGACTCGTGTCATCAAGACAACGCACCACAAGTGTGCGGGCATCCCTGTGTCCGAAATCGGCACAGTCTCTAGGATCCGAGATCTACACATATTGAGCTACAAAATCATGTTTTAGTTTTGTAAATTAAGAATATTAATTCCTAAGTGGCATTTCACCAAACACTATATACTACACTCCGATACGCATCCAATACGCATATCAAATGAATTCGATTTGAAACCAAACGTGGTCCAGGACTAGGGGGACCCTAAATGAATGCTTCTATGGAAACAAATCAGGAAATTAATAGGTTTAGAGGCCATTACCTATTGAGAGTTGGAATCTCAATGTAAATGCCCTTGAGACCAAAATCACTCCACTTTTAATGGTCAACTTGCTCCAGATCCTTGCTAGCTAGCTCCTAGAGACTTCCTCTACACTAGGGGAGTGTATTGCAATTGATTAGGCTCAATTTGGAATTGATTTGGATAAAGGAGGTGAATTTGGGAAGAACATAAATTAGGGTTTGGAATTGTAAGGAAAGAGGCAAGAATGCTAAGTTTGAACCTTTATAGGCAAGGGGGATCTCTCTTAGCAGCCAAGGGGTTTGCTAGGGTTAGGGTTTAGGTTCAAGTTAGGTTTAAGGCTTCTCATAAAGTAATTCAAGCCTTTCTAGTAAAGGCCCAAAGTAAAATTAGGGTTTTCAAGCAAAATATCTAATTAGACATAATATCTAGATATTACTAACCTTGTCATTTAGTTGGAAGCTACTAATCAAATATCTAGGCTCGTGATCAATATCTAGATAAGGTCAATTCTAGGTTAAGGCCTAATATTTTAATTAGCATATTATTAATTACTATAATTCAAAATAATTTAAATGTCACAAATGACCAAAATACCCTTAGCGTATAAAGTAGTAATTAGCTAATCTAATCATATGTCTTAGGTCTCCATGGTTATGGTTAGTCTCTTGACTAAGTAGGTCTAAGGTTAAACTAGTAAAAGGCCAAAGTCACAATACACTTAATTAAATAGTATTAAAATAATCAAAATTTACCATAAATCATTAATATGATTTAAATCCTATAATTTAATGATCAATTTTACAAAAGTTCAAATTTACCCTCATTTAGAAAAGTGGTAGTTACAAAAAATCCAAGTCCATGTGGTCATGTAGTACGACCAACGACGTCCATGTAGATATATAGATATGTATATATGTTTGTAACTCATTTTATAATCTGGTGAGTAATTTCTGTAAATTAAAAATATTATAAATAATATAAGCATTATCTACTATTTAATTTATAATTAACTTGGAATAATATGATAAATATTTTCCAAGATATTCTAGTGCATTTTGGGGTTTAAACTATATATACATAGGTATATTTGTTTGTGTGCCTATTTAATAACTGCCTATATGATCCTATTATTTATTAAAAAGGTCAGTAAATATATATATCTCATATATATGTTATTTATTTTATCTTAATATTTTATTACTATTTATAGTAATACTTTATTTTGGAGGCATGAAGATAGATTGCTAAAATTATTATTTTGAACTTTTGGTGTATTTATATATATGTATGCATTTATGTATATACATAGATTAATTTATATAGATATGGATAGCTATATATATCTTTAAAAGAAACAGGAAAAAGAAAGAAAGGAAAAACTCTATTGTTCATCACCTTGGGCCTGAGAGCTCAAGAACAGAGCATGTTCTGTTCTTTTGTCTACGACCACCTACGCCATAACTTAATAAATCTTCCATTGAATTAAGCCCAATCAAATCCGACAATATCCTACTCATGTTCTATTCATCCTAATCCGAATCCTTGAACAACTCAAATCAAATCTCGAATTTAAATCGAATCTATAAATGTATATGTAGATACATATCGATAATGGGAACTTCTTACGCTCGCACGCAACCCTCTTCCCTGGCCTGTGCGTAGCTTGCACGAGCATCTCCGACCTCCTGTGCCTCCTACTCAGCCATTGCGTCGCCTGCAACCGCCCGCCGTTGCCATAGAGCCGCCGAAGAAGCCCTATTTGACAGAAAACATGGTGCGGCCTACAACAAAAACTACCCTCAGGTACCCATGTTCATCACAAGTTTTCTTCGTGCCTACTTGATCAAACTTCAATCTACAAAAACTTAGGTGAAGTTAACCGATCCAGCTTCAAAGTCCAACAATTAGAATATGGTGTAGTCGAACGATCTGTCCGAAAAATTGATGTGATAATTGACGGAAAACTATTTTAAAATAGTACAGAAGTAGTCCACAATCCTAACTTAGAAGACAGAGTCAGGGCTCGATTTTCAGGATTTTCGAAAACTAATTATAGAAATTTATAGACAACATATACATGATTATATTCCCTTTGGTAGTTCCTGATTTCATTAAGGTTGTAGAAAGTTATTCGTTGTTAAAAACCAAGAAAAATCTATATTTTTGAAAACTAAATTTTTAGGAATTCTTCCGATACGCCGTACATCCCGACAAACCGGGCGACGCATCGTAACCCATGAGCATCGAAAGACACATATAGATGTTTTTGACGAAACTTGCATCAATAAGACCCATGTGCATGTGTGACAAAGTTGAAGCGTATCCGTCGAGATGTCCCGTATCGGCCCCTTTGCAAACTATCCCATAACTTTATGTACGATCTTTATCTCGAGACGAAACTTGCATTAATAAGACCGTATCATTTTTCTGGTCCTGTAATGTCAAGTTTGGTCATATTCTGAGAAGGTCAACCGGAACGCTATTTTAGCGGGCCTACGATCCGATCCAACGGACGAATTTTTGCACGGCCTACCGGAATCCAACTTTGGACATACGATTGGTTTCGTCTCGTCAAACCGGACCCGTAGACATATAGTTTGATGACTTTAGAGACCGTAGATACTGGCACATTTTTTGGTGCAAAGTAGGTCCAACAGCGGACATCCACTACCAAAATTTAATGTTTTAGCGACGGCCTTATCCGTCGCCAAACCGTTGGTAAATCAGTTTACCGACGGTTTGCCGACGGATTTGGGTCAAATACATCCGTCGGGATATGACTCGTCGCTAAAAACAATCCGTCGCCAAGTTGTCGCCAAGCGACGACTGAACGACAAATTTTTGGCAGCCATATTCGTACAATTAGCGACGACTGGCCGACGGGTTTCCGTCAAATCAAGTATCAGAAAGTTAGTAATGCATCATCTTACCGACGGGGTCAATCCGTCGATAATCCGTCGGCAACTTGTCGATGAACGCGTGTTAGAGAGTTTCTGATATGCAACCTCCGTCGCTATTCCGTCATGCGTAGTCGCAAACCAGCGATGGATTGGCGACAACTTATCCGTCGCTAAGGCTCTGGAAATCTTTCATATTTCCAGAACCTAATCGACGGATTATCCGTCATTTGGTTGTCGCCGTCCGTCGCTAAATTAAAATTCTCCAGGTTAGCGACGGATAATCTGTCGCTTGGTTGTCGCGAGCCGTCGCTTTTTAGTCACTAGTCCGTCGCTACCTGGAAAATTTTTGAAATTTTTTTTCCATAAAAGAGAGCATTCCATGTTCCCACAACATCCGAAACATCTGAACATCACAATATGCATCACACATCACACATCACACAAACCAATATACATCACACACCAAAAAACAAATATCCATCACACAAACTAACATAAAACACACACCAATATAAAAATCATATATATATATATATATATATATATATTTATATATATATATATATCTACCAAGTCTAGATAATAGCATATAAAAAAATCAAAGTCTAGATAAAACCATTTTTAGAAAATAAGAAACATGAAGAGTTGTAAAACTATACAAGTCGGTTGTCAGAATTAATAAGTCTACTAGAAACAAATCCAGTCAAAATTATATTATATATATATATCTATTGTCGTATATGTTGGGGCAGATAGAACTCCCTTAGCCAGCGCGCATAAGTAGAATCCACGCCAGCAAGATCAATATCCAGAGGAGATGGATGACTGGAACTCCCGGTGCAACTGCCCTCTGGTGCCACTTCCTCCTTTATAGCTATCTCGACTTTAGGAATCACTTCCTCCTTAATAGTAGGAAGAAATTCTTCCTTGATCTCCTCAGCAGCAGGAGGTCCCACTATCTCCTCAGCAGCAGGAGGTACCACTACCTCCTCAAAAGCCATCTGCGCCTCTATCAAACGAGATCCTCGGGTCTTGGGTGCCATCTGGTAAGACCATTAAATATCAATGAGAGCAATATATACAAAATTCAACTCAGCTTCGTTTGACGATTTAATTTTGCACAGTCTCAAGTATTGAATTATCCATAAAAACACACTTTAGAAACAGTTCAGATTCGAGAACATAAGAAGAATCTTAATTCAGACCATAAACACGAAATTTGTACCTATGACGTACAAACCTACTTCCAATCACTCTCGTAACTGGCCAATCACTCTCGTAAACGTAGAATACCATTGCAAGAGAGTCACGAGAGAGTAAACAATCTCCTAAATATTGATGTTTATGAGAGTGATTGGCCAGTTAAATCTCCTGTAACTGGCCAATCACTCTCGTAAACATCAATAATATTTTTTGGACCCATCTGTTCCTCCCTACTTCCCTACTTCTCGCTCCTCACTCTCAGCCAACCAAAGCCTAGCCCAGACCAATATATACTATGCATGCGCTCCAGTCCTTCTTCAGCCTCAGCTTGAGTTCTGGTACTACGTCTCTCCTAACTATGCTGCTTACCAGTACCACCACTCGTTCCCACCCAAGCAGCTCTCTATGAACGATGTCAAAACTTATTCTCCAAGCACTTTTTCTCGTTTAATTTTTTCTTACTTAACTCTATTAACCCTCAATTCATGTAGACTGTTAGTGCATGTTTAGTTCTCCTTACGTCTAGTTTGGACGAATATAGACGTTTGTACTATTTCGAACATATCATCCAATCAATCTATCGAATTTGAATATTAGAACTCCATTTTCATGTTTAGGACTCATCTCTCGTGAACTCTGTACAGGTGAAAAAGTTAATTAGCAATTAAAAGTTAGCTCGGCTTGATGGTGTGGGGTGGAGTGGAGTTGGGGTGTTCGTGGGCTAGAAACTTAGGAGAATAAAAGTAGGCCTTCTTGTTTTTGAAAACATATTTTATTTTGAATTAAATTTGTGTATAGGAGTTCTTGTTAATTCAATACGCTTCATACATATTCACCTCCATATACAAACACTCGTAGATGCATGTGCTTTGCAGTAAAATAAACTTTCTTCTTTCTAATATTATCAATTTGTGTATGTGTGTGTGTGTGTGTGTGTGTGTGTGTGTGTGTGTGTGTGTGTGTGTGTGTGTGTGTGTGTGTGTGTGTGTGTGTGTGTGTGTGTGTGTGTGTGTCACTGCTTTACAATTAAATTTGTTTTTGGGAGTGTAGCACCCAGTTTTTCAAATGAGGGTAATTTTAAAATTTCGTGTTTATAATTATTTTAATAATGATATTTAATTCATGATATGATTTTTGGTAATTTTAAACCATTTTTAAAATTATTTAAATCAATTACTTGTGGTTTTGACGTTTTGCTAGTGAAACCCTAGAGACTGTTTGACCTAGAGCCAAACCATGTGATTATGATATTTTAATGTCATTTTTGGCCTAAGGATATTTTTGTATTTGACCTCTTTGAATTATTTTGATATTATTTTATTATTTATGATATTGTTTTGGGGTTATTTGAGTCGGGTTCGAATTTTAACTCAATCCGACTTGAAACGGGGACCCGGGGGTAGTTGACTCTAGTGGGACCCACACACTAGTTAGGCATGGCCCACATAATATTAATTTTAGTCCACATAATAGAAATATTTTAGTTAGAGGTTAGACTAGTTATTATGGATAAGGTTAGTGTGATTAGAGACTTTAGAATGACTAATTTAGTCCCAACTAATTAGCCCTTTCCTAATACTCATAGAATAGGTTAGTGGGGGCATTTTGGACCTTACCATAATAGGACAAATAGCCTATATGGCCAGCCACTTTGGGAGAGGATAGGCTCAAGTTCATTCATTATTCTCATCCACACTCTCTCTCTTGTTCTTCCCCAAATTCCTAGAGAGCAGTCCCTAGCAATTTCTCCACCAAATCCTTCCATTTCGCAACCAAATCTTCTTCTTTCCTTTTCCATTCTAGCCAAGGAGGAAGCTACCCAAGTTTGGGAGGATTCGAAGCTCGTTCGTGTCCTTTTGGAATCTCTACGTGTCGGTGTCGCTCCGGGAAGGTTTTTCTTCGATTCGATCTACCGGGAGGTATAAATCCCTTCTCCTTTTCATTTTCTCATGCATATAGGTCTATTTTAAACCCATAGAAATGATCCCCTTGGTTGTATCTCCATTTGTGTCCATTTTGTGTCCATTTGGAGGTCATAGGAGTGTCCTTTGTGTTGTGGATGTGTTCATGTTACATATATAGATTTATATATATATATATATATATTGTAATGAGAGTGTATCTATATTTATATATGTAATAAATGGTTCATGATGATTATATAATCATGTTTGTGAGTGTGGTTCCTCATATTATTATTGCTATTATTGTTGTGGATAATTAGGATATATATTGTGTATTCTTTTGGCTCAAACTATCTAAATCCGTCATGATTTTTATCCACGTTTTTAATTTCGGCCCTAACTTAGAAATGTCATAACATCTAGCTCAAAGATCGATTTAATCTCCCGTTTTTTTTAAAAGAAGCGTATTGAAGTTAGCTTTCCAAAAACATGTATTAATAGGCCAAATTCTTTCTGTAACTTTTTGGAGAATTATTTGAGTGTCAGCTGTACGAAAGATAAACACGTTCTCGGTGTTTTCGCGATTCCGGGAGTTTCCGGAAACGAAAATGCGATCCGTTTGAAGTTTCAGAAAGCTAACACATAGATCTATAACATACTTTAATCCTAGAATTTAATTTATGCTGAGTTGGTACAGTATTGATTATTAGTAGGAGTTACTATTCGGCATATGTATTTTGTGCACCATTGTGTGTAATATAATGTTCTATTTGATTTTAACCCATGTTAATGTATATACATTATGTAACTAAATAGAGAATTCAAGCATGAGTAAATGGTTAAATAAATGATGTATGAGGTGTAAGTATCCTATCTAATGTAAGTATGTATAAGTATGGCTTGTAATGAATATGTAGGTTCCATAGTATGTAATGTATGGTACATATAGTAGTGCAAGAGAATAAATAAATGATGAATGAATGCAAGCATAAATGTAATGTAATAATAGATGTAATGTATGCAATATACAAGTTAATGAGATGTAATGTTCTATGTTAACACAAATCCTATATTACCTCATGTACCCCCCTTACACTATGTTGACACTATCACACTTGACACATTGTTCACTTCCACTTTGACACTCTTTGATATATATACACTATGTATGCCCATTTAACCCTCACTTACCCTTTGTCATGTTCACATACACACACATAGCCTCTTAAATAAGTATTTATGAATATAGTTAACTTAGCTATGTATGTATATTATATATATGTTAGCATATTGTGTTGTAATATATAAGTTTATATAACCATTTGAAATGCCATGATTATAGACCTAATATTGAATACCAATATATGTATGTGTATATATGTGTAGACATATATAGCTTAAAGTAATAGATTACCTAGTGTATATCCAATATGAATTCTTGCCTATTTGAGTATTGAATAATTGCATGCTATATAGAGTTGGGTGTATGTTGGCTTGTATAGCCTTGTATTGATGTGTGCTTGCTAGGATAGTCTTAGTTAGGCCTAGTAAGACTTACTAGGTTAGGACATGACCTAGTTTGACCTAGTTTGACTAGTGAAGTTGACCAGAGTTGACCAAGGGTTGACTTTGGCCTAGTTTGACCTAGATTCATGTAGAATGCATTGTAGTGCTTTATATTACCCTTCTGGACATGTTGTGACTTGTGCTGTTCTAATTAGGAGCCAGACACCTCTCCTCGGACAGTATCTTTATCTTGGACATTCAGATATCAGGCGAGTACATTCTCTGATCATTTCATATCCTGCTTAGAATTATTTTCTACAGTAGATTACTTTACTTGTACTGTCACGTTGGTCACACAGTTTGGTAGTATATGGATCCTTTCTTGAGATGTTATCCTTAGGGAGCATCGGGTACTACATGTTCTGTGCGTTTCACTCACATGGCGTATCATATGCTTCATTGGTTCTTTGATCACTTACGACATATACTCTTATGATCGTAGAGTCTTCCTAGAATCCTTGTCCCATTTATGGGACTACTATGTATCACCTTCGGGGTCTATTACCTTCGGGGTCTATCACCTTCGGGGTCTTATCACCTTCGGGGTCTACCACCCTTCGGGGGCTGTTACATAGCATCATATAACATAACCTGGTTGGATCCTTGTGTATTAATTGGGGGTACGGGGGAGTATAAATAGCCATGTGAACAATTCCAAAGTAGAATAGCCATGTACGCCTCTTTAGTATAGCCATGTACAATCAAGCCGTTCACATGTCGGCTTTGTGCTCTAAATCACTAGTCACTGGTAGCTCTTTATTTATAGTAGATATTTCTATTACAGCTCTCTCTCTGTTTACATACAGCATTTCTTTCAGTACCTGTATCTTACTTTACTGCATGATTATATTTTCTAACCTGCTATGAACTGTTGAGATGTAATGTGCTCGCTCCTGTCCTGACTGGACCTGTTGATAAATTTTACAGATGACCTGGGATTGCCTGCTAGCCTAGAGGAGACATAATAGAGGTTGTTTAGATAGTTATTTCATTTTGTCTGGAGCTGTATTTACTTTGTGGATTACTGTATTTGAGTTTTGAGATGTATTTCTGGGTTCATGTATCTTAGACACTTAGACTTCTATCTCCTGTATTTATTTTGGATTTCATGTTTTATCTATCTTTATCATGCTCTACCTTAGATGTAATTGAGATGGTATCTGCTATGTCACCCCCCATTCGGGGAGTATAAACTGTTTAGTCTTATACTGTTAGATGCATTAAGACCTAGGACAGCGTTCTACCGCCGACACTGCGGCGTAGACTGGGCGTTGTTACGTTCTCGTGCCCTAACTCTAGGGCATGAAATTAGTGCCATGAAACTGAGATCAGTCGATTCCAGTGATCTCACATCGCTGAAATTGATAA
The DNA here is from genome assembly GCA_029216955.1 of Iris pallida. Lineage (NCBI taxonomy): Eukaryota > Viridiplantae > Streptophyta > Magnoliopsida > Asparagales > Iridaceae > Iris > Iris pallida. Next base: position 2,747,660 of record JANAVB010010792.1, read on the forward strand.
GATGACCATGTGGATCACTATAATATGATTGTTAACCTTATCGTTGATCATGTTATCTTGATTTACATGTCGTAGATTTCAATGTACGAATAACGAGGTGCAGCTTGATATTTTAATAATCTAAAACTTGCAATTCATATTATTATTAGCTTATATATATATATATATATATATATATATATATATATATATATATATATATATATATATATATAAACAGTTTTGTAAAACACTAAATGATTTTGGGTTTCTAGTATTACCTAATAATATTTTGTAAATAAAATTATAGTTTCTAAGTATTATGAATGATTTATAGATAGATATGTATTTGTAATTATTTTTTCCCTTAAATCTTAAGTCACGACTATTATAGTCGTTTCCTATTCCTCATCTCTATTTGTTTGCCATTGATTGTAAAAGTACAGAACAATTATATAGGAGGACTGGACTTAGACTCACAATACAAACTCGCTCGTACAAAGAAAGCCTAAGGACGAAAACCTAGGTACAGCAGTCTAAGTACGATTGTTTAGTTTTGATTCTGGGGGATGACGGTAGAGGCTCGGAAAAGCGACGGCCGCTCTTCCTTACTCCTTGGACGATCAGACGTAGCCTTGGCTCCGGTGAAGAACTGCTCTCAAGATGGAAAGACTCTTCTGTGCGCACCTTTGTCTCTCTGTGTGTCCAGCCGGGTGGAGAGGATCTCTCTTGCAAGGGAATGGCACCTTGCTATATTTTTTTGTTTCTCGGGATCCGATCTCTCCTCCTCCCTTTTTTTCTCCTAAATTCTCCGTGGTTTGCAAGGGAATGGCACCTTGCTATTTATAGAAGTGGGGGTGTGATCATTAGGGTTTGCAATGATCACCCTAAAAAATCGACGGCTTGGGGACTTAATTTCTATTTTCCTTGATCCTATTTTGTGGGCAATTAATCTGGACCACTAATCTTGATTGAAACGAATCTAGACAATTAATGCTGATTGTGTAAAATTCGTATGGGCAATCAATGTTGATTGTCATGAATCTTGGGAAGCTCGGATCTCCTGTACGTGTTTAATCCATGTGATTGCCATAAATCTGTTTTGATTCGGGTAATTATGATGATTGTACTAAATCAGGTTGTTGGGATTTGTTGATAACTCTTGATTGATTTAGTGCCATGTGGAAAACTGATCTTCTGCCACGTGTCATAATCGCGAGCCACAGCGCCATGAGGGTAGCTTCTTAGGTTTTGGACTGCATGAAGGTGGCAGCCGCATAGGTGAAGACTATGAAATCTGAGCCGCATGGGGGTGGTTTTCAATTGAGCCGCATAGGATTTGCCATATGTCAAGACTACATGGGCATGAGCCGCATGGAGATGATCCTCATGATCCGAGCCGTATGAGAACAACGGTCGCATAGGGTGACTGTTTATAATTTGAGCCGCATGATAAGGGTCTTCACGCTCCGAGCCGCATGGGGTGGTGGCAGCCGCATAGGGGGCTTTGTAGTTGGTAGATCGTGCCAGCTGTAGAGAAGATTTTTTCTGTTTCTCGATAAATATGCCATCATATCGAAGTTCATTATTTCAGCTTTAGTGTCAGAGTTATTACTTTATGTCAGAGCATTTAATGAGAGCAGTCACTTTATGGCTAGCTGTAAAGCTGCATAGGGTCACGTGATTCTTGCCTTAGCCATATGAGGCTATTGAAGAGTTTCTGAGCCGCATGAGGCTCTGATAGATTCCTGAGCCGCATGAGGCTCCTTCTGTTTTGAGCCGCATGGGCTTCTTCTATTATGAGCCGTATGGGCTTCTTCTGTTTTGAGCCGCATGGGCTTCTTCTATTCTTTTCCATGCTTTTACAAGACCCCCTTCAAAGTTTTCAATTTGAAAAATTGGAATACTTTGAATAAGAAGCATGGCTATATGAGCTCCGCTGGCCGCATAGGATGTTCTTGGCTGCATGGCTTTTCTGGCCGTATGGCTTGTCTGGCCGCATAGACTCCCTAGCCGCATGAACTGCTCTGGTCGCATGGCTTGTCTCTGGCCGCATGATGTTCTCTCTGCCACGTAGGCGGCATTAATTGCTCTTGATTCGTTATGATTTGGAGCCATCTTTAGGAGGGATTCCAAGAGTCGGTTCATTAAATATTTGAATTTTGTGCTTTCACGAATCTTCTTTATGAGAGAGGGGGCAAAATTCGAGGAGTCGGTTTTTGCTTGCAGCACACGACCCGAAGCGATTTATCGGACCACGTGCCCCCCCTATGTCGGCCTATAAATAGGGTGCTGTTAGGATAGAGAGACTTCTTTGCCTTCTTTTGTCTTCCTCTTCTCTTGCCTTAAGCTGCTGTTCTTCCTTCTCCGATCATCATCACCAATGGCCTCGAAAGCTTCCAAAGCTTCGAAAGCTTCCAAAGTTTCCAAGACCTCTGCTGCAGCGAAAGGCAAGAAGGCGGCGGCTCCCTCGCCGACTGTAACGCCTCCAGTCCATCCTGACGTCCACCCTACCATCCAGGGTAAGGACCGTGTAGAAGATCGAACACTTCAAACCCTGAAACCATGGCTCTGTTGCATGTTTTTATGCACAAGCCTTCTTCTCCTCAGCATTCAATATGTTTTTCATCATTATGAAGCCGCATATGCTGTATGGGCCGCATGAACTTCTCATATTCAAGCTGTATGAGGTATATCTTATATTTGAGCCACATGAGATCGTCTGGGCCGCATAAACGCCTTGAGGACTGAACCGCATGAAGCCCCTGCCGAAGGCTGAGCTCATTGTGAAGGAAGAGCTGCTGCCCCCTTTCAAACAAGAGTCATCGCTCGTTAAGGATGAGGTAATTCCAAAAGCGGAGGAACAGAAAGGAGAGATGGCGTCCATTGCTGTAAAGGAGGAGTCCCAGTCTGACGACGGTAGTATTGGGAGTTCTGACCTTCCTATTTCGAACGAGGATTTTGCTCAAGTACATCCTTCATACGCAAAATAGTTGAGGGATTGGTATATGCTCCCCCGTAACTAGGATTCGTGGGCTCTCACAAATGTTCGTCTTTTGTCTTGATATTTCGGTCTGTCTTTGGCTGCAGTTTATGTTTTGCTTCTTTTGGAAATCGATGTAATCTTCTTCCCTTTTGTCTGAATAAAATGATAGAGAACCTTTCTGGCTTGCTCGTGAGATGTAGTCATGTGAATGTAACCGATTTTGAATGACCGAAATACATTCGCTCCATTCTTTGCTTGTAGTAGTTGCCCCAATGGGAGACTTTTTATAGACCTATTATCCTTAGCGTATCCTGGTTCTGGATACGGATAATAAGTTGAGAGAGAACCAACATACTTACTCAAAGGTAATGAGGACATGGCAAATATGAGGGGTTTCTTCGATGGAGCCTTCCCACTCAGAGGTAATGAGGACATGGCAGGAGTGGGCTCCATGAAGGAAATATAGAACAACTCAGAGGTAATGAGGACATGGAGGTTCTATGTGAGGGGCGATTTGTTTTTGATGGAAAGGAAACAACTCAGAGGTAACATCGACGTAGTTGTTTCAGAAAATCTGAGGATCTGTTACGCTTTTTGTGCACTGAAAGTGCAGATATTAGATCATAAGGAGGAAGCTCTTTTAGGAGAAAAGTTCAGAGGTATGATCATACATGACTTACTACCTAGGAGAGGCGATATAGATTTATTTGTAGTGACCAGAGTGTAAGTTCAGCGGTACCTGCGAGTACATAACTCGATAATCTGGAAGAGTTGGAGTCGGCATATAAGTTTAGTGGTACAGAAGAGTACATGACTCGTCATTCTGGAAGATTTGTAGTAGGGATATGAGTTCAGTGGTATGAGAGATGTCACGACCCGCACCCACTGTGAGGGTACGAGAACGTAACAACGCCCAGCCTACGCCGCAGTGTCGGCGGTAGAACGTTGTTCTAGGTCATGAAATATAACTAGCATAATATGAATACTCTCCATAAGGAGGCCAACACAGAGGTACAACTCAATCACAATCTAAGGTAGAATGTAGCACGATGAAATAGATAAGAAATCCTCAACTGAGGAACAACAGAAAAGAAATACAAGTCTTATCAACTCTAAAATATACAACTCTGAATATAAAGACAACAGCTAAGCATGAAAAGAAGGAACAGTCTACGCTATCTACACTATACAAGGTATCATCCTGAGCAGCTGCCTGAACCTCCCCAGGGGTCCAGGTCGCGAGTGTCAACTAGGCAAGCTCCAAGTAAGGGTACATGGTTCCACATCATCCTCTGTAAAATTTTCAACAGGTCCAGTCAGGATGGGAGCGAGCATAAAACATCTCACGCAGTTCATATCATGTTAGGAAATATAAAGCATGCAATAGAGTAAGGTACATGAAACGCTGAAAGAAGAATGTATATGAAAACAGCAGAGATTTGATAATGGGAAATATCTATATATGATAAGTAAGAACTGTAAGCCTACTGTAATTTAGAGTACAATATGGTTATGTAAACGGGTTAGGTTGTACAATAAAATGGGACTCCTTTGTACGTGAGTGTACAATGGACATATACAATTTCTTATACAATAGGATTGATCACATAACCACTTCTACTCTCCTTCCCCAATCAATACACAAGGATCCAATTCAGTTACATTACCTTATACAATGGCTTGTACAACGGCTTATACAATGGCTCAATGTGATAATCAGAGTACAATATGCACAATGAGTGTACAATGATAAGGGTATTCAATAAATACAATATGTAAGTGAAACGCACATCACATTATGTATTTAGTGAATACAAGGAGATAACATCTCAGAAGAAAATCCGTATAGTACCAATCCGTGATAATGATCGTGTCAGCATCAAGTACAGTAATCTAGAGCAAAAATATAAATCCAGACAAGTATGAAACGGTCAGAGAATGTACTTGCCTCGTATCTGAATGTCTGAAGTAAATGTACTATCCGAGATGAGGTACCTGACTCCTAGTTAGAGCAACACAAGTCAAGATGTATACAGAGGGTGATATATGAAATGTACAATGCATCTGCATGCTGTCTAGGTCAAACTAGACCAAAGTAAACTCTCGGTCAACTCTAGTCAACTAGACTAGTCAAACTAGGTCAACTAGGTCAAGTCCTAGCCCAACAAGTCTAATAAGTCTCACTAGGCCTAACCAAGCCTTGTCTAGCAATCACACACCAATCACAAGGCTATACAAGCCAAACACAAGCCACACATCAAGGCACATTCATATATGTTATTCATCAACATTATATATATATATATATATATATATATATATATATATATATATATATATATATATATATATATATATAAAGAGAGGAAGGAACTAACATGTAAGTTATGTGTGTGTGTGAACATGGATGTGTAAATGAAAAGAGAAAACATCACTAGTTATGAGTTTACACTACACATGGCACAAAACTAATTAACTCATCTTCATTACACATGTATTTATACTTAACATGCATGGCTACAAGTATACATCCATATACATTAGAGAAGAGACTATTTAAGTTATAACTAACATGTATCTATACTTTACATAAATCTATATATATTATAGCAATCATTTAGAGAAGGGTTACATGGCATGGTGGTTGATATAGAGTGGGGTGTCCTTCTGCAGAGGGTGAAGTTCATTCTCAGTTTAGTTCCACATTTACATATAAACTAAAGTGAGCTATCCCATAAACTGGTGTAACTAACCACATAAAATGAACCATGTTATCTGAAATCTGCCATTAAGCCAACATCCCATATGCATACAGCTCATGCATTGGTTCTATGTCAACATATAAAATCTGATATTGCATTTACAATATTTATACATTATGCATTCATATCTATCATTACATATATACCTTGCATTTATATCTAGCATTCATTATATACTTTCATGCATGCATTGTATATCATTCTTTCATTCATGCATTTATGCATTGCTTACATATATTACATACTATGAAACCTACATATTCATTACAAGCCATACTTATACATGCTTACATTAGATAGGATACTTACACCTCATACATCATTTATTTAACCATTTACTCATGCTTGCATTCTCTATTTAATTACATAATGTATATACATTAACACGGGTTAAAATCAAATAGAACATTATATTACACACAAGGGTGCACAAAATGCATATGCCGAATAGTAACTCCTACTAATAATCAATACAGTACCATCTCAGCATGAATTAAAATCTAGGATTAAAATATGTTATATATCTATGTGTTAGCTTTCCGAAACTTCAAACGGATCACGTTTTCGTTTTCGGAAACTCCCGAAATTGCGAAAACACCGAGAACGCGTTTGTCTTTCGTACAGCTGACACTCAAATAATTCTCCAGAAAGTTACAGAAAGAATTAGGCCTATTAATATATGTTTTTAGAAAGCTAACTTCAATACGCTTCTTTTACAAAAAACGAGAGATTAAACCAAGCTTTGAGCTAGAAGTTATGACATTTCTAAGTTAGGGCTGAAATTAAAAATGTGGATAAAAATCATGACGGATTTGGGTAGTTTGAGACAAAAGAACACAAGTATATAACATAATATATCAAGAACTCACTCTCTACACTAATATATATATATGAGACACTATAGAACACATCTCCAATACAAAAATATGAGATTAAACATGTAATAATTCATTCATACATAACAACAACACATAGTGTGTCCAAATTTGGGATTTTCCCACATGGACACAACCACAACACAAAGGACACTTCTATGACCTCCAAATGGACACAAAATGGACACAAATGGAGATACAACCTGGGGGTCATTCCTATGGGTTCAAAATAGACATATATGCATGAGAAAATGAAAAGGAGAGGGGATTTATACCCCCCGGTAGATCGAATCGAAGAAAAGCCTTCCTGGAGCGACACCGACACGTAGAGATTCCAAAAGGACACGAACGAGCTCCGAATCCTCCCAAACTTGGGTAGCTTCCTCCTTGGCTAGAATGGAGAAGGAAAGAAGAAGATTTGGTGGTGAAAAGGAAGGATTTGGTGGAGAAATTGCTAGGGATTGCTCTCTAGGAATTTGGGGAAGAACAAGAGAGAGAGAGTGTGGATGAGAATAATGAAATGAACTTGAGCCTATCCTCTCCCAAAGTGGGTGGCCATATGGGCTATTTTTCCTATTATGGTAAGGTCCAAAATGCCCCCACAAACCTATTCTATGAGTATTAGGAAAGGGCTAATTGGTTGGGGCTAAATTAGTCATTCTAAAGTCTCTAATCACACTAACCTTATCCATAATAATTAGTCTAACCTCTAACTAAAATATTTTTATCATGTGGACTAAAATTAATATCATGTGGGCCATGCCTAACTAGTGTGTGGGTCCCACTAGAGTCAAAGTACCCCCGGGTCCCCGTTTCAAGTCGGATTGAGTTGAAATTCGAACCCGACTCAAATAACCCCAAAACAATATCATAAATAATAAAATAAATTTTAAAAACATTCAAAAATGTAAAATGATAAAATACTCCTATTTCTGAAAACTGGAGGGGTGACAAATTCCTCGAAATTAAAACCAAACAATAGTAAAATGTTAAAATCACAAGTCATAGTTTAAAAATGATTAAAAATCACCAAAAATCATAATATGAAATAATTATCAATAAATAATAATTATAATTATAAAATTTTAAAATTACCCTCATTTGGAAAACTGGGTGTTATAATCCTACCCACCTTATAAAAATTTCGTCCTCGAAATTAAGATGATCGCACCCCCTTCTAGGTCAAACATAGTCAAGGGTCAATCACTAGTCAATTTCTCAACATCCAAGTACTTGGTCATCAACTGGTCAACTTCTTAGGGTTTTACCTATGCTAGCTATTTAGGTGTTGGCAACTAGAATTTAGCAAAAGAGAAACTCTATAATAGACTAGCTCTCAACTTTCCAATCCTATCAAGTCACCTATAACTAAATACCTACAAGCTAAGCACATGAATACCAAATACCACATATATATATATGCTCAAGAACAACAACCCATCACATATATCCTAAGTATATTATCTATATATATACATGACTGGTCAACCAAAGGTTAAGGCAGACTAAACTTATAAGGGTCTGAAACAATGCTTAAAACTAGGCTAAGGATGAATGGTCTGAATCAAGGGAACATGGTATCTAGTGAAGGGTCTACACACTGCCTATAAAGGTGATCAACACAAAGGAACTCAACACGAAGGGAACTTAACTAAAATGGAAAACAGAACCAAGTATAGGCTAAACAACATATTTATAACCCTATACAACAATGGCCTATAGATACCAACTAACCTATATCCCATATGCCAATATCATCTGCAATCTATCTATGCAAATAGACCTCTCGGTCTTAGGTGAAACTACAACTATACTCAAAGGCAGGCTCTGGTCATGGGTGCCTCACTGGAAAAGGTAAGGAAAAGTAGTAATAATCATCAAGGATGCAAGGCATACTAACATCCTATGTGTAACTGGTTGGTATTATTGATAACAGAAGAATTATCTATAATGGGTTACTATTCTAACACCAATGCTAACTATCACCTCTAGGGTACAGACACTCTACAAGTAATCATACCATTATACTATGAAGGAACTACCTATGAACAAGCTCTACAAACTAAATATTCCTACTCCTAAGTTATTTACAACAACATAAGGGTATGATGTTTTTAAACCTTCTCAAGATACAACCTGTTAATCATATGCGTCTGTCCTAGATCATGTTGTCCAGAGTCTTCATCATGCTAGTGAGCAAGGCTACGATAATCACAGAGTCCTTGACTAAGGTACGTACCCTTAGGTTCATGGTATTTAAAATTTTCGTATTGTCGCATGCGACGGCGAAAACCTTAAATTCCCATACCCGAGAATACATCCAAAATCTGACTACATGTCCTCACTATGCCAACTAACACGACTATCGAGGATTCTAGATCCCATGATTTAGGCGACCTAGCCCATATGATTTTCTCAGAAGAAAAAAAACAAACACAACAAAAGAGTAACATAACAAAATTAATCAATCAACAAGGAATAGATGGAATTCGATTTCAAGGTAATTATAAAAGACAATTACGGGAATAGAATTGAGAAGAACGGAACTTGCAGAAAGATCTCCAATGGTCTGCGCATCCTTGACTGTCCTGACGATAGCTCGCCCTGCTAGTTTTTCCTGGTCTGCTGCTGATGCTGCATGAATCACCGCTGCTGAGAGAAATCAGAAATGACGAGAGAAAATCTCTGTACAGATAGAGGTGCACCTCCAATGTAGCAGAAATGCCAACCTGAGTCGGCACAACAGAAGCTGCGGTCTCGATGCCCTGATGAACAGGACGAGAGGTGGCCAGCCTCTCGATAGTATCCCCCGAATCGAAGCGATAAGATCGTGCCTTCATAACCATCATGAAGACAGATCAAAACAAGAAGCAATTACTGAGAATGAAGCAAAAAATCAAGGGATGACAGTTTATATTCAAGGGAAATCAATAAGCAGCAATTGGATAAAAGGAATCTGATTAAGAGTTTTTCCTAATGTGATTGAGTACCCCAAAAATATCCTAATCCTACTGCAGGCTGTAGTGATACTCTAGTTCGAATACCACTATATAAACTCGACCTGCATGGGCCACCACTAAAAACGTGTCACGACCCGCACCCACTGTGAGGGTACGAGAACGTAACAACGCCCAGCCTACGCCGCAGTATCGGCGGTAGAACGCTGTTCTAGGTCATGAAATATAACTAGCATAATATGAATACTCTCCATAAGGAGGCCAACACAGAGGTACAACTCAATCACAATCTAAGGTAGAATGTAGCACGATGAAATAGATAAAAAATCCTCAACTGAGGTACAACAGAAAAGAAATACAAGTCTCATCAACTCTAAAATATACAACTCTGAATATAAAGACAACAGCTAAGCATGAAAAGAAAGAACAGTCTAAGCTATCTACACTATACAAGGTATCATCCTAAGCAGCTGCCTGAACCTCCCCAGGGGTCCAGGTCGCGAGTGTCAACTAGGCAAGCTCCAAGTAAGGGTACATGGTTCCTCATCATCCTCTGTAAAATTTTTAACAGGTCCAGTCAGGACGGGAGCGAGCACAAAACATCTCACGCAGTTCATATCATGTTAGGAAATATAAAGCATGCAATAGAGTAAGGTACATGAAACGCTGAAAGAAGAATGTATATGAAAACAGCAGAGATTTGATAATGGAAAATATCTATATATGATAAGTAAGAACTGTAAGCCTACTGTAATTTAGAGTACAATATGGTTATGTAAACGGGTTAGATTGTACAATAAAATGGGACTCCTTTGTACGTGAGTGTACAATGGACATATACAATTTCTTATACAATAGGATTGATCACATAACCACTTCTACTCTCCCTCCCCAATCAATACACAAGGATCCAATTCAGTTATGTTACCTTATACAATGGCTTGTACAATGGCTTGTACAATAGCTCAATGTGATAATGAGAGTACAATATGCACAATGAGTGTACAATGATAAGGGTATTCAATAAATACAGTATGTAAGTGAAACGCACATCACATTATGTATTTAGTGAATATAAGGAGATAACACCTCAGAAGAAGATTCGTATAGTACCAATCCGTGATAATGATCGTGTCAGCATCAAGTACAGTAATCTAGAGCAAGAATATAAATCCAGACAAGTATAAAATGGTCAGAGAATGTACTCGCCTCGTATCTGAATGTCTGAAGTAAATGTACTGTCCGAGATGAGGTACCTGACTCCTAGTTAGAGCAACACAAGTCAAGATGTATACAGAGGGTGATATATGAAATGTATAATACATCTGTATGCTGTCTAGGTCAAACTAGACCAAAGTAAACTCTCGGTCAACTCTAGTCAACTAGACTAGTCAAACTAAGTCAACTAGGTCAAGTCCTAGCCCAACAAGTCTAATAAGTCTCACTAGGCCTAACCAAGCCTAGTCTAGCAATCACACACCAATCACAAGGCTATACAAGCCAAACACAAGCCACACATCAAGGCACATTCATATATGTTATTCATCAACATTATAATGTTGATGAATAACATTATATATGTTATTCATCAACATTATATATATATATATATATATATATATATATATATATATATATATATATATATAAAGAGAGGAAGGAACTAACTTGTAAGCTATGTGTGTGTGTGAACATGGATATGTACATGAAAAGAGAAAACATTACTAGTTATGAGTTTACACTACACATGGCACAAAACTAATTAACTCATCTTCATTACACATATATTTATACTTAACATGCATGGCTACAAGTATACATCCATATACATTAGAGTAGAGACTATTTAAGTTATAACTAACATGCATCTATACTTTACATAAATCTATATATATTATAGCAATCATTTAGAGAACATGGCATGGTGGTTGATATAGAGTGGGGTGTCCTTGTGCAGAGGGTGAAGTTCATTCTCAGTTTAGTTCCATATTTATATATAAACTAAAGTGAGCTATCCCATAAACTGGTGTAACTAACCACATAAAATGAACCATGTTATCTGAAATCTGCCATTAAGCCAACATCCCATATGCATACAGCTCATGCATTGGTTCTATGTCTACATATAAAATCTGATATTGCATTTACAATATTTATACATTATGCATTCATATCTATCATTACATATATACCTTGCATTTATATCTAGCATTCATTATATACTTTCATGCATGCATTGTATATCATTCTTTCATTCATGCATTTATGTATTGTTTACATATATTACATACTATGGAACCTACATATTCATTACAAGCCATACTTATACATGCTTACATTAGATAGGATACTTACACCTCATACATCATTTATTTAACCATTTACTCATGCTTGCATTCTCTATTTAATTACATAATGTATATACATTAACATGGGTTAAAATCAAATAGAACATTATATTACACACAAGGGTGCACAAAATGCATATGCCGAATAGTAACTCCTACTAATAATTAATACTGTACCATCTCAGCATGAATTAAAATCTAGGATTAAATTCTGTTATATATCTATGTGTTAGCTTTCCGAAACTTCAAACGGATCGCGTTTTCGTTTTCGAAAACTCCCGGAATCGCGAAAACACCGAGAAGGCGTTTGTCTTTCGTACAGCTGACACTCAAATAATTCTTCAGAAAGTTACAGAAAGAATTAGGCCTATTAATATATGTTTTTGAAAAGCTAACTTCAATACGCTTCTTTTACAAAAAACGAGAGATTAAACCGAGCTTTGAGCTAGAAGTTATGACATTTCTAAGTTAGGGCTGAAATTAAAAATGTGGATAAAAATCATGACGGATTTGGGTAGTTTGAGACAAAAGAACACAAGTATATAACATAATATATCAAGAACTCACTCTCTACACTAATATATATATATATGAGACACTATAGAACACATCTCCAATACAAAAATATGAGATTAAACATGTAATAATTCATTCATACATAACAACAACACATAGCGTGTCCAAATTTAGGATTTTTCCACATAGACACAACCACAACACAAAGGACACTTCTATGACCTCCAAATGGACACGAAATGGACACAAATGGAGATACAACCTGTGGGTCATTCCTATGGGTTCAAAATAGACAAATATGCATAAGAAAATGAAAAGGAGAGGAAATTTATACCTCCCGGTAGATCGAATCGAAGAAAAGCCTTCCCGGAGCGACACCGACACGTAGAGATTCCAAAAGGACACGAACGAGCTCCGAATCCTCCCAAACTTGGGTAGCTTCCTCCTTGGCTAGAATGGAGAAGGAAAGAAGAAGATTTGGTGGTGAAATAGAAGGATTTGGTGGAGAAATTGCTAGGGATTGCTCTCTAGGAATTTGGAGAAGAACAAGAGAGAGAGTGTGGATGAGAATAATGAAATGAACTTGAGCCTATCCTCTCCCAAAGTCGCTGGCCATATGGGCTATTTTTCCTATTATGGTAAGGTCCAAAATGCTCCCACAAACCTATTCTATGAGTATTAGGAAAGGGCTAATTGGTTGGGGCTAAATTAGTCATTCTAAAGTCTCTAATCACACTAACCTTATCCATAATAATTAGTCTAATCTCTAACTAAAATATTTCTATCATGTGGACTAAAATTAATATCATGTGGGCCATGTCTAACTAGTGTGTGGGTCCCACTAGAGTCAAACTACCCCCGGGACCCCGTTTCAAGTCGGATTGAGTTGAAATTCGAACCCGACTCAAATAACCCCAAAATAATATCATAAATAATAAAATAAATTTTAAAAATATTCAAAAATGTAAAATGACAAAATACTCCTGTTTCTGAAAACTGGAGGGGTGACAAATTCCTCGAAATTAAAACCAAACAATAGTAAAATGTTAAAATCACAAGTCATAGTTTAAAAATGATTAAAAATCACCAAAAATTATAATATGAAATAATTATCAATAAATAATAATTGTAATTACAAAATTTTAAAATTACCCTCATTTGGAAAACTGGGTGTTACAAGAGAGTACATGACTCGTCATTCTAGAAGATTTGCAGTAGGGATGTGAGTTCAGTGGTACGAGAGAGTACATGACTCGTCATTCTGGAAGATTTATAGTAGGGATGTGAGTTCAGTGGTACGAGAGAGTACATGACTTGTCATCTTGGCAACTTGTAGGCGGAATGTGAGTTCAGCGGTACCAGCGGGTACGTGACTCATCACCCTGGAGGATGTCATTTTAGACGTAATACTTCTTTAGGAACTTGTCGTTGATGGGCAACGTGAGCAAGTTTCCGTTTTATTTTACGAGGAGGTAAGCTCCATTGGAGAATACAGCATCAATGATGAATGGGTCTTCCCACTTTGGCTGGAACTTGCCGGCAGTTTTGTGAGTCATGACCATCGGCCTCCGAACTGCCAGAACGAGGTCGTCCACTTGAATTGTTCTAGTTTTAACCTTCTTGTTGAAGGCTCCGGAGGTACGTGCCTGGTATAGCTCGATTCATTGTTGAGCTAGTAGGCACTTCTCATCTAGAGCCTCCAATTCTTATAGTCTGCGATGGTGATTATCATCCGTCGTCAATCTGTATGTGAGAGCCACGCGGAGTGAGGGGATTTGAGTCTCCAGTGGGAGAACTGCCATACTCTCGTATACTAGAGAGAATGGTGTGTTCCCGGTGGCAGTCCGTACGGTGGTACGGTACGCCTATAAGCATTCGCCAAGCTTCTCATTCCAGTCGCGCTTGTTTAAAGACACGAACTTCTTGAGAAGCTTGATGATTGTTTTGTTGAATGCTTCAGCCAGACCATTAGCTGCTGGGTTGTATGGTGTTGAAGCAATATTCTGGATACGGTGCTTGTCGTAGAACCGATAGAAGGCGTGGCTTGCGAACTGCGTACCATTATCATGGATGATCCTTTGGGGCAGTCTAAAGCGATAGATGACGTGATGCTTGAGGAAACTGATCATGTTTGAAGTCTTTACTTCTGCAAGCGGAACAACCTTCGCCCATTTGGAGAAGTAATCTGTGATTGCGAGTATGAAGCGATGTCCTCGGGACGAAGGCGGAGTGATCGGACCGATGATGTCCATTCCCCACGCTTGGAAGGACCAAGATACAACCGTCGGGTGTAGAAACTTGGATGGCTAGTGGATGAAATCTGCGTAGACTTGACAGGCTTTGCATTTTCGTGCATAGTCTATTACGTCTGCAACCATTGTGGGCCAGTAGTAACCCACTCGACGAAGGCAATCTTGTAGTTTTAGGCCAGGCTGATGGGCCCTACAGATGCCATCGTGAGCTTCACGTACGGCTTCTGTGTTTGACAGGCATCGAAGCATTAATCCATCATATGATCGTCGATATAGCATTTTTTCTCTGTATCATAGAAGAATCTGAGGGAACGTCTTCTAATAGAAGTAGCTTCCTTCGGATTCTCCGACAGGATGTCGTAGACTACGAAGTCGATAAACGGTTGTCTCCAGTCTGGTGCTTCATCGACTGTCAGGGCGGAGTAGCTCTCGGCATACTGAACATTATTCCTGGGACAAACCAACTTACGGCCTATAATGTCAACCAGATGATGAGAATGATTAGGAACTGCTAAGGAAGCGGCTAGGCCTGCTAGGGCATCGACTTCAATGTTCTGGAGCCTGGGAACGTGCTCTATGAGGAACCCCTCCAGGAAGGAGATGATGTCAACTGCTATTTGGTGATAGGGGATCATATCTTCATGACGAACTTCGTATGAACCTCGGATCTGATGGACGATTAGCTGCGAATCGTCGTATGCTTCAAGGTACTCTACCCCCAGCTCTTTTGCAAGTCGGAGGCCAATAACCAAAGCGTTGTACTCGACCACGTTGTTTGAAAAGGGCTTCATAAGGGAATAAGCTCGATTGATCACCAACCCGGTGGAAGAAATTAGTACTATTCCGACTCCAGCGACGATGTTGCCCTTGGGCCCAGTTCTAGAAGCGCCGTCGAAGAACATTCGCCATATGGTACAAAGGAACGCCATATTTGAATTAGCGACCTCGTCTGGAATCTCTTCGTCTATTTTGGTCGACTCCGAACCTGGATGAGCTGCTAAAAAGTCTGCCAGAGCTTGACCTTTAACAGCCTTTTGCGGAACGAAGATCATATGGTAGGGGGACAATAATATCGTCCAGTTAGCGAGACGAGAGCTGAGTGCGCCTGGTTTAGTCATGAGGACCCTGAGGGGGTTGAATCTTGATATGACGTAGATGGTTTGTCCTGTGACGTAGTATCGCGTCTTCTGAATGGCAAAAACTAGAGCTAGGCACTCTTTCTCTACGGCAGTGTATCGATGTTCCGGCCCCATCATCATTCGGCTGAGTTAATATATGGCTTGTTCGTGGCCTGCCTCGTTGTTTTGTGCTAGTAGAGCACCGAGAGAATGTTCCATCGCTCGTACATAGAGCAAGAATGGTCTTCCTACAATCGGGGCCACCAGAACTGGAGGGTTCGTCAGATATTTTTTGATGCTGTCGAAGGCACGTTGGCATTCTTCATCCCATACGAATGAGACGCCCTTCTTCATGAGGTGAGTGAATGGCTGACATCGTCCGGAGAGATTGGAGATAAATCTCTTGATGTAGGCTAGTCTCCCTTGAAGGCCTCGGAGTTCACGAAGATTTTTCGGGGGACCCATCTCCATGATCGCCTTCGTCTTCTCAGGGTCTACGTGGATACCCTGGAAGATAATGATGAAACCTAAGAACTTCCCGTTGGATACGCCCAAGAAAGATTTTGTGGGGTTTATTTTTAAATTGTGTGTTCACATCAGGTCGAACACTGTCCTTAGATCATGCAGATGATCTTCCTTAGAGCGGCTTTTGACGGCAATGTCGTCAACGTAGCATTCTACTATTTTGTGCAAGTGGTCTCTAAAGATGATGCTCATATCTCTTTGATAGGTGGCGCCAGCGTTCTTTAAACCGAAAGGCATGACTGTGTAACAGTATGTGCCAATCGGTGTTCGAAATAATGTGTGCTTCTCGTCGTCAAGAGACATCTTGATTTGGTTGTATCCCGAGAAACCATCCATGAATGACAAATGCTCGAAGCCGCAGATGTTATCAATCATAATGTCCATGATAGGGAGAGGGAACTCATCCTAAGGACAAGCCTCATTCAGATTGTGAAAGTCGATGCAGATTCGAATCTGTCCATTCTTCTTGAGGACTGGAACTATGTTGGCTACCCAGTCAGGATGCTGTTCCTCATGGATGAAGCCACTGGCTATTAGTTTGTTTACCTCGGCTTTAATAGCATTCATGACGTCAGGACGGAATCGACGTTGCTGTTGTTTGACTGGTTTTGCGTCTGGACGGATATTGAGTTTATGAAGTACAATCTCGGGGTTTAGTCCCGGCATATATTCGTAGCTCCAAGCGAACACGTCGATATATTCTCTGACGAGTTGTAGTAGTGATTCTCGCTCTTCGTCGGTCAGATTCTTACTGACGAAGATGGGCTTTGGAGAGGATTCATCACCTAGATCGACTTGTACAACCTCATCCTCGATGGGAGGCTATCTTTGTTCGAACCGCTTCTCCCACTGTGCATCTAGTTGTTGTGCCCATAGCTCTAGCTCAAGAAGTTCGGGAATGTCTTCATATTCTTCGTAGGCATCGACAAGTACAATATTGACGGACCAGACTTGCCTGAGCATATCCCCGATGCTGATATCTGAATCGAAAGTAGGTGATCAGGTAGAGTATGAGTGCCGGTCGCACTCTTCGTCTGATCTTTCAGGTGTCATCGCGGGTGTGACATAACCTAGCCCACATCTGGTTTTATTGTAGTAGTCTCGTGGTTTCCCAGTGGGGTCCGGCGATTGTAAGGGTAATCGCCGTCTAGTGCCGTAGTTCAAGCCTGGTGTAGTTTCCAGATCATATCCTTGTTTTTGCATAAGGTACTTGGATTGGGGACTATACATATAAAGGGGAAATCTCTCGGTGTCGGGTTCGAGCTCAATTTCTTCTATCTTGAAGGGCCGTGGATCATTTTTTTTGGGCCGAAGATGATTGGGTGATCCCCTCCCTCGATTATGCGATAAGCATCTTCCACTGGAGTAAGTTGGCTTGGGGTGTAGACATTTGTCACTTGTGTGTGCAGGTGAGCGCCTATACCGTGTTCCATAGCATACATTGTACAAAGCTTATTAAGCTCGAGGTAATTCAAAGATAGCCCTTTATTGATGAAATAAGGTATATTTTCCAGTGGGATTACATCGTCTGCGGATGGAACATCAGTGTAAGCAGCCACATACTTGGCCAGCTCTGACTCTTTTTCAGCCACCCCCTGTGTAAATGCAGACTGAGAGGATGACTTGGGCAACTTGATTATCAGGGGCTCCATGGGTGGAGCAGAACATGGAGTTGTTGGCATACTAGCTACCCCCAGTTTGGTGCTCGGTGCTGGGCAGGAAGTTGTTGGCTGGCTAGCAGTCCCTGGCTTAGTGCTCGGTTGTCGATTCATTCTGGAAAGACGAATTATCATCAGTTTGACAAAGGGATTGAGCTCCTCTGCTTGTGGCCGGCTAGCTTTAGACAGCCTGATTGACAGTGGCTCTGTCGTGGGTCTTGGCGCTTGGCCAGACTTAGGCAGTCGGATTATCATATGTTCCTCCTGTACAAAGAGGCTAACTGCATCCTTACGCAGAGTGGCTGTAAGGGACGCAGTTATGCCAGGCTTGCAGGCTTGGAGGTTGATCGCCAGAGGTTCTTCTGATCCAGATGCTGCTTCAGTTTGATCTTGAGTATCTCCTTCGGCTAGATACTTCTTCGACTTCTCATACAAGCACGAGTCTGAGTAGTAGGACTCGACCCCTTTGAAGGGATCGATGTCGGCAAATTCTGTTCTCACGAGGCCGTGCTTGTCGACATACTTGAAGCACTAGTACAGTATGGAGGGCACGATCATGTAATCGTGTATCCAAGGATGCCCCAGGAGAATATTGTAGGAAGTGTCCGTATCTATAACATAACAGGTTACTTCCGACTGAAGGTTGCCGATTTGGCACTTAGGCGAATCTTTTCGATCGGGTAGCTCCTACCCGAATTAAAATCGCTGATGGCGGTGCTTGTCGGCGTCAGACGATGCATCGAGATGCGCAGATGGTGTAGTAGGCTCTTCGAGATGATGCTTATGGAGGACCCAGGGTCAATATGCATCTGATCGACCTTGATATCGCCAATGTCCCCAGTATAATACAAAGGGCGATCGTGCAGGTTAGTTTTGATAAGCATATCCTGCGGAGTGAAGACAATGTTTGGCATTGACCCTGTGCAAGTGCTATCCTGGAGGTCTCCCGGTGAGTCCTCCCCAGTGAGATTGGACTGAGCCAGGTATGCGTCGACATTCTGGAGTGCTTCGCTTAGTGCGACGCGGACATCCTTGGAGAGTCTCAGGAGCTCATATAGCGACAATTTGGCCAGTGTATTGGCCAATTGTGCCAGGATGTCAAAGTTGTATGGCCTCTCTAGCCTATGAGGCATCTTTCTTCAGAGTGGTTTATCGAAGCGAGTCTCCTTCGGCCTAGGCTTGTCAGTCTTCGAAGGTTGTAGAGGTCCTGGAGCATCAGCAGCTGTCGGCTGCTGATCTTCAGCCGAGTTACCCGGTGGAGGTTGGGTTTGTGCGCCGGAGCGGGTAACAATGGCAGCAGCTTCTTCGACCTCTGTCGAGATCGTGCGGCATGATTTAACTTTCCTATTCTTCTTCTTACTGGTAGAGGGAGACGTGGACTGAGTCACCTCAGGTACCAAGTTCGAATGGACCCACATGATCTCTCCTCGTGATGTGGTGAGGGGTACTAGACCAGCAGCTTGGTCTCGGGGAGGTGGAAGGTTATCGACCTCCATCCTTGCTCGAGGGACAGGTACTACTCTATCTTGAGTCCTTGTCGGAGGGAAGTTATCGAATTATACTGACACCATGTTGGCTGCTACGGTTACCTTTTCGAAATCAATGGCCAGGGCCTTAAAATCGATAAGTTGTTGGATGTATCGCTTCAGCTGATAGCAGTCTTGTGTAGCATGGTGAACATAGCGATGGTAATGGCAGTACTTGGGGCTCTCCATATCTGCAGGACGAGGCTCACGCCTGGGAGGAGGGAGCTGAATTCGTCCTCCTTGGATGAGCATGTCTAAGATGGGTTTAACATGGCCATCCTCGAAGGAGTAAGTCATCTGAGGCCACTGCTTTTCCGCCAGCGTTGATTCGGGCTTTGGGGCTGCGTCGGTCACCATAGCCTGCTTGCCCTTATTGTCTCGATTGCTGGAGGAATTACCACCGTTGTTGTTGTTGACGTTAGGGCGTTTGTCCCTGTCTTTCCCTTCCGAGATGTGTAATCCCAGTTGGCGGGCTTTCTTCACCTTGTCTTCTGCGCTAGTGGCATTGATGATGAACGTCTTCCAATCCTTGAATTAACTTTCGCCCATCCAGAGGCTGATTGTGGGAAGCAGTCTCTTTTGGCAAATTTCAATCAAGGAGGAATCAGGGTTGCCAGAGGGCAGCTTCATCGCGGTTTGGCAAAACCACGAGATATAATTTCTTGTTAGCTCCTTTTCTTCCTGAACAACGTCCATGAGAGTGGACATTGTCACGTCTTGTCCTACTTCATAGAATCTCTCTAGGAACATGCGTTTGAAGACGGTGAAGGAGTGGATGCAATTGTCTGGCAAGTTGCGGTACCAGTCGAAGGCGACCCCTTCCAAGGCTCCGATGAACAACCGCGTAAGGATGGCATCGTCATGAGGCAGATGGTCGGTTGTGAATTTGAAGTAGGTGATGTACCTGCTTGCAGATGTCTTGCCATGATATGGATTGATGTGGAGTGGTTTATATTTTGGTGGGAAGGGAACATCTCTCTACGTAGCGGAATACGGTTGTTGTATCCTTAGGTCTTGGCAGTTTTTTCGAGCATGGAACATGGCCCGGAGCTCCTGGACCTCTCTTCTTACCTCCGTGGCCTCGTCTGCAGCGGTAGGAGCTGATATTTCAGGAGGACTATCGCCCGGGTTTGGTGTAGCTGAGTTCGAGTCCGCATTGACCGCGGGACCCAAGCTTATTTGGCCAGGCATTATTCCTTGCAGAGTTGGAAGGGCTACTTTGATCTCGTCCATAGACTTGACCAAAGCATGTAGTATGGCCTCCAGAGTGTCGATGCGTTGGCGATCACTGGAACCTTCTTGGTTGCTGTCTGTCATGAATACCATCCTCATATGAGAAGAGATGGAAGAAACGGTAGAGGACGTGCCCTCTGAGTCATACCCTTGTACAGAGAAGTCGTCCGGGTATGTGGGAATGCCCTCCTCTGGTTCTGACTCAGAAAGAGTGGTACCCCCAGCTTCAGAGCTTGCCTCATCTTGGAAATTATGGACGTCCTCGGAGATGTTGGGATCTACTGCATCTGTTGGGTGAACCATTCCCCCCTGACTATCTTCTTGGAATACCAGGTTATTGTGGATATTTGTTGGAATGCTACCCCCAGCACCAGTATCTCCCATAGATGTGGACGAATCTTCCAGTATGGCAGATTTCGTCTTTGAGCGGGTACCTTGGTAAACTCCTCCTGCAACGGCAGTAGACAGCCGTTTAGAAGAAATTTTTTTGGTTACGTCGGTTGAAATTTTTAGACTGGAGATATTTGTTTTCTTTCCTCTTCCGCTGCCAGAAATCTTCAGAACAGAATTGTAAGAGGCGACGAGAAGCGCCTCGTCATCTGAGTTTGAGTGTTGCAGCCTTTGGAAGACGGACCGTCGGTCTTTTTGTGCTGCTGCTTTGTTGCAGCAACAGTTGACTATGACTTGGGTGCATTGATGTCCTTGACAGGACTCTTTTCACGTCAAATCTTCGTCTCTTTCCTTGCGCTTGTAAAGAATCACGTTGCGCGGGTCACCTGCTTTGTGGGCTGATGAGTGCGTTGGCCTCCTGCCTGCTCTTTGATGTGGGGGTAGCGTGAGTACTCGCCCCCGATCCTTGTTAGGAGATTCTTGATAACTATCCCGTTCGTTGGCCGCAGGGACTGGACACGGGTAGTTCTGTACAACTTTCCATCAGGGACCCGAGTAATAGTCATCGGGACGCCCTGGTAGTCAGAAGTCGGGGCAGCCGACTGAGCTCGTCGAGCCCGTGCTGCCCGAGACTTCTTTTTCCTAGCACCTGAGAGTGCGTAGTAGGAAGAGTCCAAGCTGGTCAAAACAGAGTCTGGCATATGCTCCCGAGAGCCTTCGTGGTCAGGACCGTATGAGAGGCGGTAAAAGACTGAGCACGAGCTGCATGGAGTAGATTGAATGCCCTCAAGAACCAGCCTTTCTATTTTCTGAGTGATGAGCCTCTGGCGAGATTGAATGCCAGTTTCCGAGTGATGAGAGGTTAGTTAGGCATGTGGCGGACCAGTTTTCGAGTGATGAGCCTCTGGCGAGATTGAATGCCCTCAAGAACCAGCCTTTCTATTTTCTCAATGCTATGATGAACTCGGGAAAATTAGAAGGGGAGTACTTGAAGCCAGTGTTCTTCTTCGGAGATGCCTTGACTGTGAAGAACAGACATGTTCTGGATGTGTCAGAGAACTGGAGTTTTGTTTCTAATGGGATGGCGATCCGTATCCCCCAAATAGAGCGTCACTTCCCACTGTCTTGGTTCAATATGCTCCTATTAGACCGAAAGATGGAGGAGTCTTTCACTCCTACCCGAAGTGGAATGTTTGTGGGAGACATCCATTATAACAACAGTATGAAGTCAGTGTGTGCGGGCAAGGTGCACATTAGACATTCTGTAATGGGATTGGCTCCGGGTAATTTCTTGAATGTGTCGGGTCCCAATTTTACGTTTTCTGCAGCCGACACTTTTATGAACCAACTTGCTCGGAAGGGCTCCTATCCCATTGGCCGGTTGGCGCTCCCGAGTTGGATACACCCCATCCCCTCATGGACCAATCTGTCTACGTGGATCTTGCGAAAGTATAAGGCCTTTCTATGTGAGATTGGTCTTTATCATGCTATTCGGGGCACCAGCCATGGCTTGACCATAAACAAGAGACTATTCATCTCTCTGTTCGAGATGTATAACCGCCGTACGGGAACCTTCTATACACCCGTAGAGGAAATAGGGCTTGCGCTCCACGAAATGCATGCGATCTCCAAGCTTCCTTGGTAGACGAAGCTTTGAGGCATAGACTCCCACGAATGAGGAGTTCGAAGAGTTGGAAAGACGGTATCCAGGCTTCGTGGCTCTTTATCAAGAGATATTGTGCCATTATAGCACATGTCATCAAATAGCCAAAAATGATAGCAGCTCGGAAGGGAATGCCCCTCATACCAAGGACTGGGTGCGCTATCTCTTCATGACGGATGCCTCAGGTCAAGTTACTTCCTGACGTCCTCAATCCCATGAGACGGTTAAAGCCTTAGGGTCGTCGGCTAAAAGGGTGGCCACCACTAGTGACAGAGTCGGGAGTAAAACCGACTCCTTTGGTTATTTTTATCAGGATACCCAAGAATTGTCAGAGAAGACGCTCTTGGCAGGATTCTTGATGATATGGCTGTGAAATTGTGTAGTCTCGGAGGGAACTGGTTCTATCGAGAGGATCAGTCGTAACCTCATCCTTCCAGCTGTAAAGTTAGTTTTACGAGTCAGGCTAGCTCTCCTCCCGGCCATGGTGTGCAGCATATACCGTGGCCTTTGCACTTTCACATCCAAGGTCATTGCCCGCGATGTGACGAAAGATTTTGAACGGACTGAGCTGCCCTATCATTATCTGATGGGGTGGCTGTTGATGCATTATCCGTCTATGATGAGACCGGGCTCTGAAGACGGCGTAACTGATGACGATGCTTTTATTTTCTGCTATCGTAATGAGTCTTGGGAATACGAGACCATGCGTGCTTGTCGGATGGTACTGGCGAGGGCAGACATGTATAATATTTTCGTATCTGTCCCTCGTTTTACTGATAAGGAAATAGCGGCTGTCCATCTCGACGGTATTGGGCCCCCTCAACTTCTGGACGGCCAGATGCTTTTATGGCTGCGTAACATCCGCCCCGCTCATCTGGTGTATCGTAACGTAATACTGTCTTTCTGGAGCCTTATCTGCCTAGCAGGTTTGTCCTGCAATTTGGATACAACCAGCTTTTTCTAGACAGCCCCAGCTCTTGTCTGGGTTTTGAAGGTAGCCTTCTTGACGACATCAGGGCCTGGCACTACTATGACACATTCCATACCCATACCGTTTTCTCAGTTCCTGCTATCAAGGCATCGGTAGAGATCTTGTATATGGCGGCTCTGTACCACGTCATGGCGAACAAGCCCCCTGTCGGTTTTAACCCAGGTGCCAGTTTCGTTGTTGGTACCGGCCTGGATGGGGGTTCCCAGGAGGCCAAGACAAGAAAGAGGAAGAAAAGAGTCGAAGTGCCGGATTCGGACTCCGCTGTTGCAGATGACGAAGGCGACGAGCATGATGGAGATGACTCTTCCCTTCCGGAGGCAGATGTAGGAGCAGATCAGCCACCTGTTTTGCCAGATGAGATGGTGGTAGATCAGCCATCTGTTGCACTCGGTCCTGCATGAAAGCGTAGCAGGCAAATTTTTCCTGTCGACGGCATTCCTCGCTCTCGGAAACTGGCTGTGACCCGACACCGCGGGCTAACTATAAAGGAAGGAGGCGAAGAAGTTGACCCCGCATCAGAGGTACAGAAGTTACTACCGGTTCTTCCTTTCTTCTAGCTTTGATTTTAATCATCTTCTTTCCCTCTTGTAGGCGTCAGAAGAAAAGGACTCTCAAGTTGCCGAGGTCGTGACTCGGGATGACGGGGGCTCCGGTGAGCCTGCCCCTGAAATTACTGAATTCCATCAAGATGATGCTGATCGAGTTGCCTCTTTCCCCGAGGTGGCTGGGTCAGAGGTGCCAGCCGAATTTGACTTGGAGATCGCGTGTGAGGATACCATGCCAGCTGCGAACGAGTTGCAGCCTCCATGCTCCTCTCCTGGTAAGATAAGCCGAATCTTAACTTGCGAGGAGGCCTATCTGCTCTATCATCACATCCTTCGAGTCACGTCGATTGATCATTATCATGGACATGCAGGTCCTGTCTCTCCAGTGCCGAGGATGGACATTGTTGAGACAGACTCTGCCGAAGGGGCGCTGGCGGAGAGGAGCGTACCCCCTCCCCTTCCGGCTCGTCTTGATGGGCCTCCTGCGGGCTCGAGTTCGGCAAGTCCGGTGATGGGATAACCGGGGCAGGGGACGATGGTCCTTGTGTCTTCCTCTACTCGGGCGGTCCCGAGAGTCGACCTCTCCGCCCTTCCAAGTGTTCAGCCTCTTCGGGTGGCAGAGGAAGAGTTAGCCGCTATTTGTGTATCATTCAGCTCGGAAGTTGTCCCCCTGGTGGCAAGTTCTAGCACAACTCCTTCGATGCTGCCGGCCACGCTTCCTC
Source organism: Iris pallida (assembly GCA_029216955.1). Classification (NCBI taxonomy): domain Eukaryota; kingdom Viridiplantae; phylum Streptophyta; class Magnoliopsida; order Asparagales; family Iridaceae; genus Iris; species Iris pallida. The sequence continues at coordinate 2,772,706 of JANAVB010010792.1, forward strand.
TGACGCCGTCCTCTACAGAGGTCCTGGACGAAGCGTTACAGGACGTGGTCGACAGCTTTTATCGTCACTTGAAAAGGGGGATAGAAGCTGCTGTAGAGAGAGGGACCTCTTTCATTTTGGCCCGACAGTGCGCCCAGGGTCAAATTGATATCCTTCAGACCCTTCCTGGTGGGGCAGGGGTGGCTGCACTTCTAGAGGCAAAATTGCTGGAGACTGATCAGCTGGTGGCCCAGCTTCAGGTATTACGGCAGGTTGATCTGTCTGCTGCTATAGATCAGGAGCGTGGCTCCCTCACAACTGCTATAGAGAAGGCGAGGGCCGCTCAGGATTAAACCAGGCCGGCCATACTGAAAGATCTTCGCACTCTGTCTGATCGATATGATCAATTGAGCCATGAGAGTGAAGATGTTACGGCTTGGAAAACGACTGCCTCCCACGGGATTACTGACACGCGGGAGCAGATCCTTGAGCTTCAGAGTAAGTTAATTTTCTTTGAGTCTGAGCTTGAGGCTGCCCGGATCGACAGGAGGCTAATTATCCAGGAGGCTGACAAAGTCAATCAAGCTTCGGCTGACCTGGAAATGGCTCTAAAGAAGTTGGACGACGACTGGCAGGCACTCATGGACCTGGATTATGGGGAGCGGTTGTCCCAGGAGGCTGAGCGCCGAACTAGACAGAGGCTTGAGCGGGGTACTGCCTTGGTGAGAAACCGCCTCTTGGAGTTGTATAATACTGAACTATAGTCGGCCTTTCCTTCTTTTGTTTCTGTTTTCCTTTTCTTTTCTTTTTGAGAGGGACATGGTCCCTACCATATGTAATGTTTTTTCGTCTTTCAAATAAAGAGTACTTTCCATTCTACCCTTCATTTGCATTGCTTGTTTGTGCCTGTGGTGTTATGGCGATGTTTGCCCCGCATGGGGACTTGTTTGTGGACCTGTTACCCCTAGCATACCTTGATTTTAGGTACGGATAACAAGTTTGATTGGGGATACCTAGAACAGTTCCACGGTAAGGTGGTCGTGGGTGTTCGGGGTATCGGGATACCTAGAACAGTTCCCGGGACATGATGAGGAATGGTGGGCCTGTACTAAGAGACTTAGCAAAGGACATTTGTGGGCCTATTATCCTTGGCGTACCCCGACTTAGGATACGGATAATAGGATGAAGGGGAACCAACATACTTACTCAGAGGTAATGAGGATATAGCAAGTATGAGGGTTTTACCGTAGAGTCTTCCTACTCAGAGGTAATGAGGACATGGCAGGAGTGGACTCAACGAAGGATATTTGTGGTCAACATAGGACATTTGTGGGCCTATTACCCTTGGCGTACCCTGGTTCAGGGTACGGATAATAAGACGAGAGAGAACCAACATACTTACTCAGAGGAAATGAGGACTTGGCAAGTAAGAAGGTTTTACCGTGGAGTCTTCCTACTCAGAGGTAATGAGGACATGGTAGGAGTGGACTCAGCGGAGAATATTTGTGGACCTATTATCCTTAGCGTACTCCGGTTGTGGGTACGGATAATAAATCGAAAGGGAATCATCATACTTACTCAGAGGTAATGAGGATATGACAAGCATGAAGGTTTCTTCAATGGAGCCTTCCCACTCAGAGGTAATGAGGACATGGCAGGAGTGGGCTCAATGAAGGAGGGCACATAGAACGACTCAGAGGTAATGAGGACATGGAAGCTCTATGTAAAGGGGTGATTTGTTTTTGGCGGAAGTGAAACGACTCAGAGGTAATGAGGACATGGCCGTTTTAGAAATTTATGGATCTGTTACCCTTTTTATGTACTGGGAGTGCGGGTAGTGGATCATGAGGGAGGATCTCTTCCAGGAAGAAAGTTCAGAGGTATGGTCATACATGACTTACTATCTGAAAGAGTGACCGAAATGTGAGTTCAGAGGCACCTGTGGGTGCATAACTCGATAATCTGGGAGATTGTGGGTTCAGCGGTACCAGCGGGTACATAACTCGATAATCTAAAATTTGGAAATGTGAGTTCAGCGACACCAGCGGGTACATAACTCGATAATCTGGAATGTTGTGGATGTGAGTTCAGCGGTACCAGCGGGTACATAACTCAAGGATCTGAAATGTTGTGGATGCGAGTTCAGCGGTACCAGCGGATACATAACTCAAGGATCTGGAATTTAGAAATGTGAGTTTAGCAGTACCAGCGGGTACATAACTCAATAATCTGGAATGTTGTGGATGTGAGTTCAGCGGCACCAGCGGGTACATAACTCAAGGATCTGGAATTTGGAAATATGAGTTCAGCGGTACCAGCGGATACATAACTCAATAATCCAGAAAATGTCGTTTAGACATAATATTTCTTCAGGAACTTGCCGTTGACGGGCAACATGAGCAAGTCTCCATTTTGTTTTGTGAGGCGGTAAGCACCGTTGGAGAATACAGCCTCAATGATAAATGGACCTTCCCATTTTGGCTGGAACTTGCCGACAGTCTTGTGTGTCATGACCATCGGCCTCCCGACTGCCAGAACGAGATCGCCCACTTGGAATGTTCGAACTTTAACCTTCTTGTTAAAGGCTCCGGAGATGCGTGTTTGGTATAGCTCGATTCGTTGCTGAGCCAGGAGGCGCTTTTCATCTAAGGCCTCCAACTCTTGTAGCCGACGACGGTAGTTATCGTCCGTCGTCAATTGATAAGTGAGAGCGACACGGAGCGAGGGTATTTGAGTCTCCAATGGGAGAACTGCCTCACAACCGTACACCAGAGAGAATGGTATGTTCCCTGTGGCTGTTCGGACTGTGGTACGGTACGCCCATAAGCATTCACCAAGCTTCTCGTTCCAGTCGCGTTTGTTAGACGATACGAACTTCTTGAGAAGTTTGATGATTATTTTGTTGAATGCTTCTGCCAACCCATTTGCTGTTGGATTGTATGGTATTTAAGCAATATTCTGGATACGGTGCTTGTCGTAGAACCGATAGAAGCGTGGCTTGCAAACTGTGGACCATTATCGTGGATGATCCTTCGGGGCAGTCCAAAGCGATAGATGACGTGATGCTTGAGGAAGCTGATCACGTTTGAAGTCTTTACTTCTGCAAGCGGGACAGCTTTTGCCCATTTGGAGAAGTAATCTGTGATTGCGAGTATGAAGCGATGTCCTCGGGATGAAGGTGGAGTAATCGGACCGATGATATCCATTCCCCATGCTTCGAACAACCAGGACGCCACTGTCGGATATTGAAATTCGGATGGTTGGTGGATGAAGTCCGCATGGACTTGGCAAGCTTTGCATTTTCTAGCATAGTCTATCGCATCTGCTACCATCGTGGGCCAGTAGTAGCCCATTCGGCGAAGACGGTCTTGCAATTTAGGGCCAGGCTGATGGGCCCCGTAGACACCGTCGTGAGCTTCGCGTACGGTTTCTTTGGCTTCTGCGTTTGGCAGACACCGAAGCAATAATCCGTCGTAGGATCGGCGATACAGCATCTGCGTCTCTGTATCGTAGAAGAATCTGAGAGAACGCCTTCTGATAGAGTTGGCCTCTTTTGGGTTCTCGGGCAGGATGTCGTAGACTACGAAGTCAATGAATGGTTGTCTCCAATCTGGGACTTTGTCGATCGTCTGAGCGGAATAACTCGCCACGAATTGAACATTGTTCTTCGAACAGACCAGTTCGTGGCCTATCACATCTACCGATTAATGAGTATGATTTGGCACTGCTAGGGAAACGGCCAGTCCTGCTAAGGCATCGGCTTCGATATTTCAGAGTCTGGGAACATGTTCGATGAAGAACCCCTCGAATGACGAGATGATGTCGATCCCTATTTGGTGATAGGGGATCATGTCTTCGTGGCGGACTTCGTATGAGCCCCGGATCTGATTGACGATTAACTGAGAATCACCGTATGCTTCAAGATATTCTACCCCCAGCTCTCTTACAAGTTGGAGGCCAATAACCAAAGCGTTATACTCGGCCACATTATTAGAGCAGGGTTCTGTGAGAGAATAAGCGCGATTGATCACCAATCCGGAAGGAGAAACCAGCACCACCCCGACTCCAATGACGATGTTGCCCTTGGGTCCAGTTCTCGAAGCACCGTCGGAACATTCGCCATATATCATCGTGGGAGGTTGCATGCGAGTCGCCGACCTCATCTGGGATTTTTTCATATATTCTGGACGACTCCGAGCCCGGGTGGGCTGCCAAAAAGTCTGCCAGGGCTTGACCTTTAACAGCCTTTTATGGGACGAAGATCATATGATAGGGGACAACAATATTGCCCATGTAGCGAGGCGAGAGCTGAGTGCCCCTGGTTTAGTCATGAGGACCCTGAGAGGGTTGACTCGTGAGATCACATGTATGGTTTGTCCCGTATCATAGTGTCGCGTCTTTTGAATGGCGAACACCAGGGCGAGGCATTCCTTTTCCACGGCGGTGTATCGACGCTCTGGCCCAATCATCATTCGACTGAGGTAGTATATGGCTTGTTCATGACCTGCATCATTGTTTTGTGCTAGCAGGGCGCCAAGGGAATGCTCCATTGCGCGTACATAGATCAGGAATGGTTTTTCAGCGACCGGGGCCACCAGGACTGGAGGGTTCGACAAATATACTTTGATGCTGTCGAAGGCACGCTGATATTCTTCGTCCCATATGAATGAGACGCCTTTCTTCATAAGATGGATGAATGGTCGACATCGTCCGGAGAGGTTAGAAATGAACCTCCTGATGTAAGCTAGCCTCCCTTGAAGGCCTCTGAGTTCGTGAAGATTTCTCGGGGGACCCATCTCCATAATTGCCATTGTCTTCTCAAGGTCTACATGGATAATCTGGGCAGTGATGATGAAACCCAAGAACTTCCCGCTGGATACGCCCAGGAAGGACTTCGTAGGGTTTATTTTTAAATTGTGCGCTCGCATCAGGTCGAATACCGTCCTCAGGTCCTGCAGATGGTCTTCCTTACAGCGACTCTTGACGGCGATGTCATCAACAAAGCACTCCACCATCTTGCGTAAGTGGTCTCTGAAGATGACACTCATGGCTCTTTGATATGTGGCGCCGGTATTCTTCAAACCGAAAGGCATGACTGTGTAGCAGTATGTGCCAATCGATATTCGCAATGATGTATGCTTTTCGTCGTCAGGAGACATCTTGATTTGGTTGTACCCCGAGAATCCATCCATGAATGACATACGTTCGAAGCCGCAGGTGTTGTCAATCATGATGTCTGTGATAGGGAGGGGGAATTCATCTTTGGGACATGCCTCGTTCAGGTTGTGGAAGTCGATGCAGATTCGAATCTTCCCATTCTTCTTGAGGACTGGTACTATGTTGGTGACCCAATCCGGGTGTTGTTCCTCACGAATGAAGCCGCTGTCTATTAATTTGTTGACTTCGGCTTCAATCGTATCCATGATGCCTGGGCGGAAGCGTCGCTGTTGTTGCTTGACTGGCTTTGCATCCGACCGAATATTGAGTTTGTGAAGAGCAATTTCGGGATTTAACCCCGGCATGTCTTCATAGCTCCAGGCGAACACATCAATATATTCTTTGACAAGTTCCAGCAGCGATTTTTGTTCTTCGACTGTTAGGCTTTTACTAACAAAGATTGGTTTTGGAGAAGATTCGCTGCCGAGATCCACTTGTATGACCTCATCTTCAGTAGGAGGTTCTCTCTGTTCGAACCGCTTTTCCTATTGTGTATCCAACTGTTGGGCCCACGGCTCTAACTCGAGGATTTCCGGAATGTCTTCATCTTCTTCGTAAGCGTCGGCGAATGCCATGTTGACTGACAGGACTTGTCTGAATACGTCTCTGATGCTGGTATCCGAGTCAAAAGTTGGTGACCCGGTTGAATGTGAATACCAGTCACATTCTTTATCTGATCTTTCAGGGGTCATTGTGGGTGTAACATACCCTAATCCACATCGAGTCTTGTTATAGTAGTCCCGTGGTTTGCCAGCCGGGACCGGTGGCTTCAAAGGTAATCGTCGCCCAGTACCGTAGTTCAAGCCTGGCGTAGTTGCCAGATCATACCCATGTTTTTGCATGAGATATTTGGATTGGCGGCTATAAAGATACAGAGACAGTCTCTCGGCATCTGATTCAAGGTCGACTTCTTCTATGGTGAAGGGCTGCGGATCGTCCTTTCGGCCGAAGATGATTGGATGGTCCCCTCCCTCGATTATGCGGTAAGCGTCTTCCACTGGAGTAAGCTGGTTTACAGTGTACATATTTGTCACCTGTGTGTGTAGGTGAGCGCCTATACCGTGTTCCATAGCAAACATTGTATAAAGCTTATTAAGCTCGAGGTAGTTCAAAGATAGCCCTTTATTGATGAAGTAAGGTATCTTTTCTAGCGGGATTACATCATCTGCGGAGGGAACATCAGTGTGGGCAGCCACATACTTGGCTAGCTCTGGTTCCTCTTCAGCTACCCCCTGTATAAATGAAGACTGAGAGGATGACTTGGGCAGCTTGATCGTCAGAGGTTCAGCTGGCGGGGCAGAACATGGAGTTGTTGGCAGACTAGCGACCCCCAGTTTGGTACTCGATGCTGGGCGGGGAGTGGTTGGTTCGCTAGAAGTCCCAGACCTTGCATCGGGGTGACGACTCTTCTTGGGAAGGCGTATGATCATTAGCTTGTCGGAGGGATTGAGCTTCTCCGTTTGCGGCTGGCCGACTCTCGGCAGCCTGATTGTCAATGTCTCCGTTGTGGGTCTTGGTACTTGGCCGGACCTTGGCAGTCGGATTATCATTTGCTCTTCTTGTGCCGAGAGGCTGATTGCGTCCTTACGCAGAGTGGCGGTAAGGGGTGCGAACTTGCCAGGTTTGCGAGCTTGGAGGTGGATCGTCAGAGGTTCTTCTGATCCTGTGGTCGTCTCGGTACGAGCTTGCCCATCTCCTTCACCAAGGTGCCTCTTCGACTTTTCGTACAGGCAGGAGTCTGAGTAGTAAGATTCGACCCCTTTGAAGGGATCGATGTCGGCAAATTCTGTCCTCACGAAGCCGTGTTTGTCGACATACTTGAAGGATTGGTGCAGTATGGAAGGCACGATCATATAATCGTATATCCAAGGGCGCCCCAAGAGGATGTTGTAAGAAGTGTCTGCATCTATGACGTAACAGGTGACTTCCGACTGGAGATCGCCAATTTGACACTTCAGACGAATCTTCCCAATTGGGTAGCTCCTGCCCGAATTGAAACCGCGGATGGCGGTGCTTGTAGGCGTCAGGCGAAGCATAGGGATGCGGAGATAATGCAACAGACCCTTCGGGATGATGCTTATGGAAGAACCGGGATCAATGTGCATTCGATCCACCTTCACATCGTCGATGTATCCCGTGTAGTATAACGGACGATCGTGCAGGTTAGTTTTGTTGAGCATATCCTGCGGAGTGAAGACAATGTTGGGCATCGCTCCCGTGCAAGCGCTGTCTTGGAGATCTGCAGGCGGGTTCTCTCCCGTGAGGTTAACCTGAGCCAGGTACCCGTCGGCATTTTGGAGTGCATCGCTCAAAGCCGCACAAACATCCTTTGAGAGTCTCAGAAGCTCGT